>JAXRJS010000088.1:1275000-1875000 GCA_037127375.1 Dione juno | reverse complement strand
CCCGTCCAAGGAGTTCCGTACAAGGTACCTTGTGACGAATGACAGTAACAGACATCACCTTAAATCTACCATCGAGTTTATGTACGGCCATAGACATTTGCATACAATTTTTACTTTCACTTATATTACTTGGTGATCTATATATATATAGATCACCAAGTAATATAAGTGCTTTGTTCCCCTTTTTGTCTTTGTCCCACATTGTATTGACGAGGAAGGATAGATAAGGATTTGATAAGAGTAAACTGTATATAGTAAAACAGACTATATTTAATAAATTATGCATTAGAAATACTTCAAGTTAATAAAATAAATATAACACACATTACGACAATATGTTAGATATTAAAGACATTTGTATAAAATGACATACACGTTGCTATGGTAACGAATTTACGTGTTTTCAACGGTTCTAGTTTGTTTAAAATAACGAGTATAATTAAATTTTATGTTAAATACAACGTAAAAAATAGTGCTTAGAGAATAATCCTAAAATAATAAAAATAATCTACTTTTTCTATCGCTTCTTGTGAAATGTATTTGTGGGCCAAATAACATTATAAAATATTCTTGCACCGATTTGTTTATATATAAGTTGAATACAATTGAACCCCATATATTTATTTTTATTTAATAGATTCTGTACCAATGAGGTAATAGGAGAGAGTATTCCATCCACGTCCGTCTGTCTCACTTAATTGCATCAGCATATATAAAATAATATTAAAAAGGAAATTGAGTACGACGAACTGAACTTGACTATTGTTACAACTATTCCTATATTTTAATTTTATAAAATGAATAAAGTTCAAAAAAATAAAAAATATAGTATTTAATGTCTTTATTGTAAGCCTCAATCAACAATGTAAGGTTAGGTTAGGTCAAATAACCTATAGCGTTAACAGTCGCTACCCATATAGCCCAGTCATATTAGGGCTTTCACCTCGGAATGAAAGATAATAAGCTGCAAATTGGTATGAACCTTTGTTTTGTCATTCTAAATGTTGTCTCAAAAGTCACAATCGTTATCGTGTCCGCGTCTCAAGATATTCAAGGTCAAAGGTCACAAAAATCGGTTTTTCGTGAATATCTGGCTTCCTATCGGTTAAATGAGATTTGCATTTATTATAAAAGTTGTAGGCTATAAATTCCCTACAACTTTTGTTTAAACCTTTTTTTTCATACGACCAACCGTTTTGAAGGTAGAGCGCGAAGAGTGCACATCGTACAGTCATATACGGCCTAATGCAAGGTCAAGCGTGAGTTATGCTTATCAGTACGTTATAAAGTCAATTATTTACTTGGAAATTATAAATATTAAACAATGCCTATTATTTATGTACTAACTATTAATTATTTATATTTAATTAAAGTAAGTAACTTGATTATTTATATATAATTATTCATATTTAACTATTTAAGTATAAAATATTATTAATTCTGGATTATATATTTTAGTTTTATTTAAGTTAAAATTATAGTAAGAGTATATATTTTATACATATTTTTATTCATTATTAAATACGGCATAATATACATTTATCAAAATGTGAGTTCAAATATCAAAAGTATCTTTGTTGATTTTAATTGTAATGAAATTGGAAATGGAAGCTAATTATCTTCTTCTTGTTCGTCGTCTTCTTCTTCTTGTCGCTCAAAAATGTTCGATTCATTGTCATCTCCTCATTATCTGTCATGTTCATCTCCAAACCTTCCAGAATATCGGGATCATATGTATTTTCTTCATCGGGATTACTTGGATACAGTGAAGCGTTGAGGCAAGCTTGTCCGTTGCACTGGCCGCAAGCTAAAGAACATTGTAGCCCTGATTTTCTGCATCCACAGCGGAACCACAACCATTTTTGCAATTGCAAATATTACGTTTAGTAGTTCGGCTGGTGCTGGAGGTAATAACGTTCGTATGGGCTCCATGATTTCATTTTCAAGCATCCCGCCCCATTCTTGAGGTTCTAAGTCCTTCCCTAACCACGTTTGAATCTGGTAGTAGACACGTTTTATGTGTTGATGAGCTGCTACACTTGTTGGTGGAAGTGTTGACAGTTGTACAGGTTTATTTAGTTTTGTAAATTTGATGAATTGCGTGTAGCGGAAATGATCAATGTTGTCCTCAGATTTTGAAGCATTATATAATGCCAACAAGATGCGCACTCCATTTTCTAATAATGTTTGTTTTGGGCAGTTTTCTTGTTGAAATACTTCCACCAGTTATCTAATCAGAATTAATAATATTTTATACTTAAATAGTTAAATATGAATAGTTATATATAAATAATCAAGTTACTTACTTTAATTAAATATAAATAATTAATAGTTAGTACATAAATAATAGGCATTGTTTAATATTTATAATTTCCAAGTAAATAATTGACTTTTATAACGTACTGATAAGCATAACTCACGCTTGACCTTGCATTAGGCCGTATATGACTGTACGATGTGCACTCTTCGCGCTCTACCTTCAAAACAGTTGGTCGTATGAAAAAAAAGTTTAAACAAAAGTTGTAGGGAATTTTATAGCCTACAACTTTTATAATAAACGCAAATCTCATTTAACCGATAGGAAGCCAGATATTCGCGAAAAACCGATTTTTGTGACCTTTGACCTTGAATATCTTGAGACGCGGACACGATAACGATTGTGACTTTTGAGACAACATTTAGAATGACAAAACAAAGGTTCATACCAATTTGCAGCTTATTATCTTCATTCCGAGGTTGACCCCTTTTTTTACCTAATATGACTGGGCTAATAACGTCGATGAATTGATAAATTTTGTGAATATTAGTCTCTATACCTCTTATACAAACTAAGGGATTCAAAATATTATTATGCTTTATTTTTATAATTTTCGATTACATCTGACCGTCATAGGCGGAGCAATGGGGCAGTTACCCCAAAATTTTAATTCATAAAAAAAATTAATATAAAACCTTTACAAAAAACAATTTCAAAACTCAAAGTCAAATCAAACTTCAAACTCGAGAAGAGGTTCAAATTTTTATTTAATATAATCTGAATAGAAATATTATTAAATCTGTCAAATGAACCAGAAACACTAGAAAATATCTCTAGAAAAACGGCGACCCACGGTGACCGTATATTTCCACAGTGTAATCAAACCCACGACCTATAGCAGATTCAAATGATACTGTGACGTTATTGTATCCAACACCGCCCCCAGTGATGGCCGCGGACGCATAGTTCCTCACATTCTCGAAGGCTCGCACGCAGGATATATATGTATCTCTGTTGCCAAAGTATGTAGTTTCTCCGGACAATTGCAATAAAGATCCTTGTCTAACAGATCCAGCAAGTCCCTTCCTGGAATATTGAACTGAAATTTAGGCAAATGTGGTGCCATCTGGCTGGTAGCTCGAAGGTGTATAGCCATTCGGAAGATTTTCTTGGTCTGGCAGACAAAGTGCCATAATACTAAGTTAATTCAATACAATACTTCTAATTTAGAGTTCTTTACTAGAGAGCACTTTAAGTTTAAGTTTAGAGATCCAAATTTAACTAGCTAGGTCACTATTATGAATATTATGAAAGGATTTGATTTTTTTTATTGTATATATAGTAACCAGAAGCCCGCAGCTTGCCTCTTGAACTACGCTATCATTTATTTATTTGTAAAGTGAAGTACATATGTTATTCTGTTGTATAAACAATACCACTGCAAATTTTCACCTAATTACGTTCAGTAGCTTTTTTGCGTGAAACAGGAATGAACGTCTCCTCAGAAATTTTCACATTTATATTATAAGTAGGAAGTAGGCTAGTAGGGTTACCTTTCTAACAACTGGTCGCCCGGTCGGATTGAACCGACTATGAAGTTGCTTCGACCAGCGACGTGCAATTTAGCAGAATAGGACAGAGTGACGCAAACAAGTAGCGTAATCAACGGCACGAAGTACTTCATCTGAAAGGTATTTAATGAAACATAAAAATAAACAATAGTATTAATTTCGCTTAATATACAGTGAAACAAACCGAAACTGGATATATACACATGCTAAGTAATAAGTTAATATGTTTTCGTACTGTACACAAATAATTCCAAAGCTAGGATCAATTTTAATAATTTAGGAGAAATTTTAAATTTTAATTTTAAATTAATAATTTAAAGTTGTAAAGCTGAACAATATTTTATTTAACATTTTACAATTTCAATGATTTACCTTAAATATGGTTGTATGTATGTATGTATGTATGTATGTGTACACTTCTCTATGTGTAACCACGTGAATCCCACTTGCGAATAATTACTATATATATACACGGGATAAATATCATGTTATAACGGTTGGGACTTATCAGAAAGATTTTTTTAATTGCTAAAATTATCAATTATTAATTAAGTATTATATTTTTAGGGTTACGTATCAAAAATTAAAAAAAACGGAACCCTTAGAGGATCAATTTGTTTTGTGTCCGTTTGTTTGCTTGTCGGTCTATGCGTACGATAAGATAATTTTTCTCAAGGATTAATCCGGATTAATCGCGTATATTGGTATTATTTTTGAAAACCCGACGGGACGGGTTAATCCGGTTAATATATTTTATTTAATCTGAATATTGGATAATTATAGGTGTATGTAAAATAATATTTGTTATTCAATCCATATAAAATGCATACTTGCATATTTTGTAAAGTTTTACCTCAAGGTGGAAAGTACCGTCAGAAGTCGACGTACAATCAATATATGTACAGAATCCCCGTTGATCAAGGCTGACTCGAGTTTGAACGATTTTTTTTTATACATTACAATGATTATTATTAATATATTAATCATGTAGACGATAAGATAATATTGTGAATTTAAGTTCACTTTTTTAGCTTTACGTTATAAAGAAATTATAAACAAAGCATTGTCCTATTGGAAACAGTTTTTCGGTTGATATATCTGTAAGTTTTGTAATTAAAACAACATTCAATTTAATAAGTTTAATTTAAAATTTATTTTGTGAAATGTCTGTGTTCTGTACCTCATAAGGGAAAATGGACATCCTCCGTCCGTCTGTCACACTCAATTTCTAAAGAAAAAAATTAATTAATAGATTAAGTTGACAATTTCAAATACATAAAACGATATGACCAGTCATGGACGTGGTTAATCATCTATCGGCTTACAGCTTTTACCCCTAAGAAAAATTATATGAAATACAATAAAAATTTAAAACTCTTGTCCAGAACGATAAGATGTTTGTGTTAGTTCTTGTATGAAACTTATATTTAATAGTTTTATAATTTAATAAGCATATAGAAAAGAACATTAAAGAGGAAACTGAGTACGACAAATTAAACTTATCTTTTGTTACAGCTATTCCTATATTTTAAATTTATAAAATGAATAATGTTCAAAAAAATAAAAAATATAGTATTTAATGTCTTTATTGTAAGCCTCAATCAACAATGTAAGGTTAGGTTAGGTCAAATAACCTATAGTGTTAACAGTCGCTACCCATAACGTAGATGAATTGATAAATCTCTTATACAAATTAAGGGATTCAAAATAGTATTATCCTTTATTTTTACAATTTTCGATTACATCTGACCGTCATAGGCGGAGCAATGGGGAAGTTACCCCAGAATTTTAATTCATAAAAAAAATTAAAATAAAACCTTGACACAAAAAGATAAATTCAAAAGTTAAGTCAAGCAGAGGTTTAAATTAATTTGCTAAATTTAATCTTGGTGTATTAAATATTAAATCATTATTAAATAGGCACATATACCAGAAACCTTAGAAAATATCTCTAGAAAAACCCACGGCGACCGTATATTTCCACAGTGTAATCAAACCCACGACCTATAATAGATTCAAATAATACTGTGACGTTATTGTATCCAACACCGCCCCCAGTGATGGCCGCGGACGCATAGTTCCTCACATTCTCGAAGGCTCGCACGCAGGATATATATGTATCTCTGTTGCCAAAGTATGTAGTTTCCCTGGATAATTGCGTTAAAGATCCTTGTCTAACAGATCCAACAATTCCCTTCCTGAAATATTGAACACAAGTTAAAGTTAACTAAGAATTTCGGCAAACGTGGTGCTATCTAGCTCGAAAGTGTATCTCCATTCGGGAGATTTTTTTGGTCTGGTAAGTTAATTCAATACAATACTTCTAATTTAGAGTTCTTTACTAGAGAGCACTTTAAGTTTAAGTTTAGAGATCCAAATTTAACTAGCTAGGTCACTATTATGAATATTATGAAAAGGATTTGATTTTTTTATTGTATATATAGTAACCAGAAGCCCGCAGCTTGCCTCTTGAACTACGCTATCATTTATTTATTTGTAAAGTGAAGTACATATGTTTATGTTCATTCATTAGGCCCATAAATTATTCTGTTGTATAAACAATATCGCCGCAAAGTTTCACCTAAGTACGTTCAGTAGCTTTTTTGCGTGAAACAGGAATGAACGTCTCCTCAGAAATTTTCCCATTTAAATTATAAGTAGGAAGTAGGCTAGTAGGGTTACCTTTCTAACAACTGGTCGCCCGGTCGGATTGAACCGACTATGAAGTTGCTTCGACCAGCGACGTGCAATGTGGCAGAATGGGACAGAGTGACGCAAACAAGTAGCGTAATCAACGGCACGAAGTACTTCATCTGAAAGGTATTTAATGAAACATAAAAATAAACAATAGTATTAATTTCGCTTAATATACAGTGAAACAAACCGAAACTGGATATATACACATGCTAAGTAATAAGTTAATATGTTTTCGTACTGTACACAAAATAATTCCAAAGCTAGGATCAATTTTAATAATTTAGGAGAAATTTTAAATTTTAATTTTAAATTAATAATTTAAAGTTGTAAAGCTGAACAATATTTTATTTAACATTTTACAATTTCAATGATTTACCTTAAATATTTATGTATGTATGTATGTATGTATGTATGTGTACACTTCCGATAACCACGTGAATCCCACTGGCGAATAATAACTATATATACACGGGATAAATATCATGTTATAACGGTTGGGACTTATCAGAAAGATTTTTTTAGTGATAAAATTATCAATTATCAATTACGTATTATATTTTTAGGGTTACGTATCAAAAATTAAAAAAATGGAACCCTTAAAAGATCACTTTGTTGTGTGTCCGTTTGTCTGCTTGTCGATCTATCCGTACGCTAAGATAATTTTTCTCAAGATAACTTGTAAGTATCAAGCAGTTATTATGTCCAAGGGTACATCCCTTACACACAGGACAGGGCACAGAACATTTTTTCAACGCAATCAAAAAAATCAACGAGCAATACTTAGTTTCTGCCGCATATTGTATTAAATACACCGCCTAATCAAACCTGTAGAGTACACCTTTGAGTTGATCTAAATTACGAAATTTGGCAAAAAATGATAGTTTAAAGTAAGAATAAAGGAAAAGATCTGAATATTAAAGAGTTCTTTGGTTTTCGCGATATTTATACATATTAAATAAAATGGATTAATCGCGTATATTGGCATTATTTTTAGAAACCCGATGTTTCAGGTCAGGGGTAACCGGTAAATCCGGTTAACATATTTTATTTAATCTGAATATTGAATAATTATAGGTGTATGTAATAATATTTCTTATTCAATCCATACAATGCATTCTTGATTTTGTCAAGTTTTACCTCAAGGTGGAAAGTACCTTCAGAAGTCGACCTACAATCAAAATATGTACAGAATCCCCGTTCATTCAAACTCGCGTCAGACTTTATCAGTCTGACGCGAGTTTGAAAGATTTTTTTTTATACATTACAATGATTACTATAAATATATTAATCATATAGACGATAAGATAATATTGTTGTGAATTTAAGTTCACTTCTTCAGCTTTACGCTAATAAAGAAATTATAAACAAAGCAATGTCCTGTTGGAAAGAGTTTTTTTGGTTTTGTAATTAAAACAACAAGCAATTTAATAAAATTAAACACATTTAATTTAAAATTTATTTTGTGAAATGTCGATGATTTCTTTCTAATCATCGTCATTAAATATTTAATAGATAAGCATACGGCTCGATTTTAACGATGACGACTCGATACCTAAGGTCTACTATCGAGAAAAGCTAGATTATATGACGCTAATGCTTTTAATATGACTCACTGTCATAGTCACTTCTAGCAAAACTTTAAAATGACAGATAACACCTGCATAGACAATCCGTAATGGTTTCCCACGAAGGTGTAGCTGCAGGTAAAAGATAGTTTAAATAAGTATATAGAACACCTACTATCACATTTATAAATTATTTATTGTACATACAATTTACAAGCCAGAAACATGAAATAAATTTTAGTTGACAAAGGTTAAAAGGGCTTATATCTAAAAGAAATCTCTTCCAGTCAATCAGTGGAAGTGAATAAATGTCAAACAAACAGCGGGAAGTGCCCCACTGCAACAACAACAAAAAAATTATAAACAAAAATATAAGACATATTATTAGAGTTAGGACTTGTCGAATAGAAGGTTAATTAAGTGATTGCGAAATTACTTACTTTATGTATATAAATTATAAAAAGGAAAAATTATAGCATCTTGATTCAAAATAAAGAAAGCTGATGCAATTTTTTTATTTATATTGTTTTAAAATAAAGTTTTAAAGATTTGTATATATGAGTCACTCAGCAAGTCAGCAGCCATTGTGTTTCTCGCATCAAATGAGCGGAAAATAGCAAGAATAGTAAAATTGAAGAATTTGAGTGATATATTTATAGACTTGACCTCACAAATTTGAAGAGATATAAAATAAATCAAATCTACAATGCATCTACAACTACGCTATTTAAGCATTTATCTATATATTTATTTATACTAATCAAATAGCCATGTTTATCTACATTAAGTTCTCAGATTCAGAAGTAGGTACTAAGTATAAGTATAAGGTAGTATAAACTATCAAACGTCCGACTTTTTAACTGCCTCAAATTGAATAATTGACAAGCGGACTTGGCATAACGCCTTGAGCCAGTATCAGCGTAGTCTAGGGGTGATATCATTACGAAGAGTCCAATAAGTGATTAGGGAAGGACAACACGCAATATCTCCAGAACCATGTAACGGAGTGACTTAACATTAACTTTCCTCTGGCTACCCTGCTGTTTCTCACTATGCCGAACTGCCCATATACACATAAATTATCAATACACTTGCCATCTCTATCCATGTATAATACAGCTCTTTACTTTACCAGGCACAGGTGACGGCATTGAAAAAATGTCTAAATATAGATAGTATTTATACATTCTTTGACGTTCCGAAGTACGAGTATATATCACCTTATAATCAAGAATTATAGATGATAAAGTTCTTATTACAATAATACATATCTACACCTGGTCCTGCAAAGATCGAAATCATGCCAAGATATGTACAAGGTCACTGTCTAGCGATTACAGCCTTAAAACATTGACTTATTTACACCACCAATTTTCGCAGCAATAAATATCTCTTTTAAATACGACACACACCCCGAACTAACCTTTGGCTGCTCGCCAGGTCAGTCGGAGTTGGATATTGCATAATATGAGATAGTCGATTTTCTATACGGAGCAATAAAATTGTTCAATTTCCATGAAAATATACAAAGGCAAGAGACCCTTCTTTTTGTAAACCATTTCTGCATATTATAAAAAGTAAAATATACATAATACGGTATATATTTATTTAAATACCCTAAGTCTTTACAGTTACTAGGCCCGTGCCCTTTTTATCTGATCTCGACATACAAAAAGCCACGACCTCCACACATACACGTGGTATACAGTCTTATTACAGACGAATGTGAAAGCTGCATTCGGTATAATGCTGCAGAAATATCCTTCTTCCTTAGATAAAGAAGGACAGTGACTCGTTTCCCCATACAAGCCCACAGAGAAGTTCACAGAGTAATATCAATTTATATAGCCCCAAAATCTTTTAAGAGCCAAGTATGTGGCACTGAATTGTAGGCGTTTTGCCTTCACGTATTGAGAAGAAATTTCTTTGTACTAGACTTACATCCATTCTGAGCCAGAGCCAAAATGATGTAAGCACAGATATGCTCGAAGATTCTCTTAGTTGAAATAGATTTAAGAAGCTTATATATGATAGGTTTATGATAGGTTTATGATGATGATAGTTTATATATGATAGGGTATGAAGCTTATATATGATGATTCCGTTCTACATCCGGTTGACAGTTGAAGTTGTATGACAGGAATGTTTACAAAAATGTTGGTAACGATGCACAGTCACGGGCATCCTGGAATTGTGTTGGGAAAACTAAATGTGAAGTGCGGAACCATATTACCAGAATTTATATATATTTTTTAATTCTGTAAATATGAACTATTATGAACTTTAGAATCACCACTAGTGCTGTTACATCTATATATAGGGATCGAGGTACTTTTAGTACAGTACCATATTCTTACATATCATACACCATCTTTCAGTCTTCTCCTCAATCGCTCGTCATCTGAAAGACAGCATTCAGAAGACGGTGACGTTGAATGACTCGTACCCGGTAATATTTATATTTATCACTTGGATCAGTTAAGGAAAGTGCGACAATAAGTGTCCTTACTAGTGAGAAACTCTTGGAAGTGATTGAGAAATATATCTTATTACTAATTTCTCTCGGTCTATGCTCATATGAAAAAAAACCAAACATGTACTTATATTTGGTTTTTTTTCATATGAGCATAGACATTTTTATATGCATGATGCCTTACCACCATGTATTGCGAGCATAAATCAAGATTATCATAGAGTTGCCTCAAAATGGCTATATAAATTATATGTAAATTGCTATATTGGAACAGATCCAATACTATCACATGTTGACAAAGGCAATTTTGCATGGCCACATGCGTTTTGGCTCACTTTGCAGATTGTTTCCTGTAAAACTAGATTGGCTTTATATATACATATATATATATATATATATATAATATATATATATATATATATATATATATATATATATATATATATATATATATATATATATATATATATATATATATATATATATATATATATATGTATATATATATATATATATATATATATATATATATATATATATATATATATATATATATATATATATATATATATATATATATATATATATACATATATATATATATATATATATATATATATATATATATATATATATATATATATATATATATATATATATATATATATATATATATATATATATATATATATACATATATATATATATTGCTATTATCAGTGACATGTACAACGACTCTGTTTCTACAGTTAGGACCGCTGTTGGCGATAGCAAACCCTTCCCAATTACAGTAGGGGTTCACCAAGGCTCAGCTCTTAGTCCACTTTTGTTTAATGTAGTGCTAGATACTGTCACGGCTCACATCCAGGACCAGCCTCCATGGCTGATGATGTATGCCGATGACATAGTACTCATTGACGAGAACCGACTGATGCTGGAGCGTAAAGTAAATGCCTGGAAGGGTGCGCTTGAGAACGGTGGTCTTAAACTAAATGTGTCAAAGACCGAGTACATGGCTTGCGGGAACCCAGACTCGAGCACCATCCACATCGGGCCTGAGCCAGCCGTTAAGCCGGAGAAGTTCAGGTACCTTGGATCCATTATGCACGAGTCCGGAGGCATCGACTACGATGTCCACGCCCGGGTTAGCGCTGCTTGGGCCAAATGGCGGGAGGTCACTGGTGTGGTCTGCGATCGCAGAATACCGCCCAAACTCAAGGGGCTGATATACAAGAGCATGATCACCACCAGTTCTTCTATACGGCAGCGAATGTTGGCCAGCATTATCTCGGCACACTCAGGAGCTTCACGTAACGGAGATGAAGATGCTGAGGTGGATGTGTGGCGTTACTCGGGCTGACCACATACGCAACACATTCATTCGAGGTAGTCTTGGGGTCCGTGACGTAGCGGATAAGCTCCAAGAGCGTCGTCTGAGATGGTATGGCCACGTTTTGCGCCGGCCTAAGAACTACGTCGGAAGAAAATGCCTTGATATGTCTGTCCCTGGAGTACGACCCCCCGGACGCCCAAGGAAGCGATGGCTGGACGTCGTGACGCACGACATGAGAGCCAATGGACTAACCACTGAGGATGCTCAAGACCGTGCAAAGTGGAGTAGACTGAGTAGGAAAGCAGACCCTGGCAATAGGCTGGGATAATGCTAAGTGGAAGAAGAATATATATATATATATATATATAATATATATATATATATATATATATATATATATATATATATATATATATATATATATATATATATATATATATATATATATATATATATATATATCTATATATATATATATATTATATATATATATATATATATACATATATATATACATATACATATACATATATATAATATATATATACTAATATATATATATATATATATATATATATATATATATATATATATATATATATATACATAATTGGCCCGGATTTGAGTGGAATTGCTATTAATTGGCATAGTCTTGTCGTTAAATGGGATTTTGATGCCAGGTTCTTTGAATATATGCAATCAGTACATACTGCATAGTAAGAAAAAATCATCAAAAATGACTGTACAACACCTATCGAACCGGGTACGAATCATTCAGCGTCACTGTCTTCTGAATGCTGTCTTTCAGATGACGAGCGATTGAGGAGAAAACTGAAAGATGGTGTATGATGTGTAAGAATATGGTACTTTACTAAAAGTACCTCGATCCCTATATATAGATGTAACAGCACTAGTGGGGATTCTAAAGTTCAATATTTACAAAATTTAAAAAATATATATAAATTCTGGTAATATGGCTCCGCACTTCACATTTCGTGTTCCCAACACAATTCCAGGATGCCCGTGACTATGCGTCGTTACCAACATTTTTAAAAACATTCCTGTCATAAAACTTCAACTGTCAACCGGATGTAGAACGGAAACAAAAACTTACCTATCATATATAAGCTTTATAAATCTATTGTAAGTAAGAGAATCTTCGAGCATATCTGTGCTTACATCATTTTGGCTCTGGCTCAGAATGGATGTAAGTCTAGTACAAAGAAATTTCTTCTCAATACGTGAAGGCAAAACGCCTATAATTCAGTGCCACATACTTGGCTCGTAAAAGATTTTGGGGCTATATAAAATTGATATTACTCTGTGAACTTCTCTGTGGGCTTGTATGGGGAAACGAGTCACTGTCCTTCTTTATCTAAGGGAGAAGGATATTTTTGCAGCATTATACCGAATGCAGCTTTCACATTCGTCTGTAATGAGACTGTATACCACGTATATGTGTGGAGGTCGTGGCTTTTTGTATGTCGAAATCAGGTAAAAAGGACACGGGCCCAGTATAGAAATCGACTATCTCATATTAAGCAATATCCAACTCCGACTGACCTGGCGTGCAGCCAAAGGTTAGTTCGGGGTGTGTATCGTATTTAAAAGAGATATTTATTGCTGCGAAAATTGATGGAGTAAATAAGTCAATATTTTAAGGTTCGGCTGTAATCGCTAGACAGTGACCTTGTACATATCTCGGCATGATTTCGATCTATGCACCGGGTGTAGATATGTATTATTGTAATAACAACTTTATCATCTATAATTCTTGATTATAAGGTGACATATACTCGTACTTTGGAACGTCAAAGAATGTAAAAATACTATTTATATTTAGACATTTTTTCAATACCGTCACCTATGCCTGGTAAAGTAAAGAGCTGTATTATACATGGATAGAGATGGCAAGTGTATTGATAATTTATGTGTATACATATACATATATAATATATATAATATATATATATATATACATATTTGGCTCGGATTTGAGTGGAATTGCTATTAAATGGCATAGTCTTGTCATTAAATGGGATTTTGATGCCAGGTTCTTTGAATATATGCAATCAGTACATACTGCATAGTAAGAAAAAATCATCAAAAATAACTGTACAACACCTATCGAACCGGGTACGAATCATACAGCGTCACTGTCTTCTGGATGCTGTCTTTCAGATGACGAGTGATTGAGGAGAAGACTGAAAGATGGTGTATGATGTGTAAGAATATGGTACTGTACTAAAAGTACCTCGATCTCTATATATAGATGTAACAGCACTAGTGGTGATTCTAAAGATCAATATTTACAGAATTAAAAAATATATATAAATTCTGGTAAATATGGTTCCGCACTTTACATTTAGTTTTCCCAACACAATTCCAGGATGCCCGTGACTATGCGTCGTTACCAATATTTTTGTAAACATTCCTGTCATACAACTTCAACTGTCAACCGGATGTAGAACGGAAACAAAAACGTACCTATCATATATAAGCTTCTTAAATCTATTCTAAGTAAGAGAATCTTCGAGCATATCTGTGCTTACATCATTTTGGCTCTGGCTCAGAATGGATGTAAGTCTAGTACAAAGAAATTTCTTCTCAATACGTGAAGGCAAAACGCCTATAATTCAGTGCCACATACTTGGCTCTTAAAAGATTTTGGGGCTATATAAAATTGATATTACTCTGTGAACTTCTCTGTGGGCTTGTATGGGGAGACGAGTCACTGTCCTTCTTTATCTAAGGGAGAAGGATATTTCTGCAGCATTATACCGAATGCAGCTTTCACATTCGTCTGTAATGAGACTGTATACCACGTGTATATGTGGAGGTCGTGGCTTTTTGTATGTCGAAATCAGGTAAAAAGGACAATTATATTATTACGCAATATTATTAAGCAATATCCTACTCCGACTGAAGTGGCGAGCAGCCAAAGGTTAGTTCGGGGTGTGTGTCGTATTTAAAAGAGATATTTATTGCTGCGAAAATTGATGGAGTAAATAAGTCAATGATTTAAGTTTAGGCTGTAATCGCTAGACAGTGACCTTGTACATATCTCGGCATGATTTCGATCTTTGCACCATTATCATCTATAATTCTTGATTATAAGGTGATATATACTCGTACTTTGGAACGTCAAAGAATGTAAAAATACTATCTATATTTAGACATTTTTTTCAATGCCGTCACCTGTGCCTGGTAAAGTAAAGAGCTGTATTATACATGGATAGAGATGGCAAGTGTATTGATAATTTATGTGTATATGGGCAGTTCGGCATAGTAAGATACAGCAGGGTAGCCAGAGGAAACTTAATGTTAAGTCACTCCGTTGCATGGTTCTCGAGATATTGCGTGTTGTCCTTCCCTAATCACTTATTGGACTCTTCGTAATGATGTCACCCCTAGACTATGCTGATGCTGGCTCAAGGCGTTATGCCAAGTCCTCTTGTCAATTATTCAATTTGAGGCAGTTAAAAAGTCGGACGTTTGATAGTTTATACTACCTTATACTTATACTTAATACCTACTTCTGAATCTGAGAACTTAATGAAGATAAACATGGATATTTCATTAGTATAAACAAATATATACATAAATGCTTAAATAGCGTAGTTATAGATGCATTGTACATTTGATTTCATTTTATATCTCTTAAAATTTGTGTGGTCAATTCTGTAAATATATGACTCAAATTCTTCAATTCTACTATTCTTGCTATTTTCCGCTCATTTGATGCGAGAATCACAATGGCTGCTGACTAGCTGAGTGACTCATATATACTAACCTTTAAAACTTTATTTTAAAACAATATAAATAAAAAGTTATATATATATATATATATATATATATAATATATATATATATATATAAGTTGTACCCTAAGTTTAATAGCTTGAGGCCATTATCATGCGGTGGAACAGGGTCTGACTTTAAGCGCGATTGTTGTGGATTCGATCCCCAGTTGGCGAATGGATTATTCTCATTTCCCTGCTCTTAGAAGACAAAGAAAAGCGATGAACTGAGTATCTCGACACTACTCGTAGGTTTTCTCTGCCTACCTTGCTGCGGAATACAATGTCAAAATAAAAAAGGATACTAAATTGTAAATTTGAAACAAAACAAGTGACACAATCACGGAAGTTCAACTTTTCAGCTCATCAGCTCGCAATGCCATGTGAAAACAATAGATTTTCAAGAGTTATTACTTGCGTCAAATACTACTCAATAGAGTATTCGAAAGGAAAATATGCCTCCTGCATTGCACGATATAATAATAAAAAAAAAAAAACTCTGAACGACAACGATCTCAGTTTGAGCAGAATGTGTAAAATAAATAATGTATTACTCCATTCAAGGTTTCAGCCTTCTTGCTTCGCTCGCTGTAGTGATAGAGATAATAAAACTTCTTGAACAACAACGATATAATATTTTTTATCTCAACAACAGTAAAGGCATTTTTTTTAAAGATTAGCTATTTTATAAGATTTATGCTGCTTCTTTCGTGCCTGCGTAGGCTGCCCAATTTCCTACCAATACCCACCAAAATTGTGCTGGCAACCTCACTCCTATCACCAATTCTTAACGGATATGCTGATGCTGATTGCTGAAATTTGTTATCTTGACATTAAATTACATTAAGTACCTATTCGCCTTCGCACTCACTTTCCTGTATGTAACACTAACATGTATGTTAATAAATATATATTTATTAATATTTTTTTTATTAATATGTTTATATCAAATATATATATTCTGTATACGTTCTATTAAATGCACCGCCCACCCTTATACAACTCCAAAATCCAAAAGTTGCCTGGAAGAATTTGTTTTAAGCGATAAGACCGCCTCGTCTCGACCGAAGAAAAAATGTAAAATACAATTACATTTTTTCTATAGTTTATATGTTATTTATATGTAATAAATATTTGTATTGTATTGTTTCACACAATTAAGTAGGTACTGATCGATAAAACAGTTATTAAAAAATATATAATTAAACGTAAATAAACAAAAGAAAGCATTGACGCAAGAGTAGCAAGAGTATCATTGACGGAAGCTTAAATTACGTAGTAATGATAAAACAATGACTATACTTCATAGATATACATACATACATACATAGGTACTATAGTAGAAATAATTATTTTTCTTTGTTTGCAGGCAGTGTCCGATTCAATGTTAGTAGAGTTGAAAGCATGTTTCATGGAGGCGTATGACGACAATCAGGACGGCAAAATTGATATACGAGAGGTATGTATATACATCCTTATATGTTTAATACGGTAGCGTTCGTATAGTAAACACGCTTTAAAATATCTAAAAGTTCCTACATATGACAGCGATAGAGTGCTTTAGTATTGCTTATTATACATATATATTTTGTTGTATCGCAAATATAACTAAAATTTTCGAGATATGGCATGTTGAATGGCGGCTTAGCACCGCACTTTGTCTTGATACCAGAGGAAGGAAATAAAAATAATTGATTTGCACGAGTGGGACAACCGCACGGTGACCACACTAGATGAAACAAAAAAAATGGGAAGAACTAACATGGAAAAAGGTTTCACTAACTAAGTCTCATTTAAAGCTTTTCTCTAATTAAGAAAGGTCCAGAGTCAGTTATTAAAAATGGTATTTAGCAGTGGGATGATGTGTTATCATTAAATATCTTTTTAATCTGATGCAGAATATGTCCCATAATTTTAAAATATTTACTTTTATTTTATTTCCTTATGAAATATAAACAAGTTTCAAAATAAATTTAAAATTCATACATTTTTTAACCCAAAATTTATATATAAAGCCTTATTGAAAACGACACGTGTTCATTTCATAGTCCGTACAAATAACGTGTAAACAACTGTGACTCTGGAACAAAGCGGAAGAGAACATTTTTGGCCTCTATTTGAACGTTGAAAGAGAGAAAAATAATTACAAGTGCATGTTGTATGGCGCTGGCTGTTTTCAAATTCCGTTCTGCAGTCGTTATTTATTAAATGTGTCTTTTAAGATATGTCTATTGTTTTTTTCATTATATATTATGGAGCGTGAATTAAATTAAAAACCGCTAAGAATTTAGACTGTAGTATTGAGGTCTGGCAAGTGGCCGACTGTTAATGACGCCAGGGTTGTAGAGCTTAGAAGCTATCACCTAAACGTAAACGCGATATTCTGGATTCTACGGAATGAATATTTTTGTTTTTCCTTTATAGAGCAGAGAGTCTTGACACTAGGTTATTGCTACTATAGTGCATGCGGAAATCTAAACTTATAAATATATATATATTTATATAATTTTAATTTAATTTTGCAGTTGGCCCAACTTTTGCCGATGGAAGAGAACTTTCTTCTACTATTTAGGTTCGACAATCCTCTAGAATCAAGCGTGGAGTTCATGAAAGTAAGTATTTTTATATACGTATGTATATTTAGAGACGCAAAATATGTAACTGTAAATGTCTGTTCCTTTGTAATTTTTGTTTTTGCTATGCTAATTTTCTACAAATTACATGTTCTTCAGTAAAATCACTTTCATTTTGATGGATTTTATTCATTTCCATGCTTATTTATTTATTTCATTTTCATAAACTTTTATTTTTTCCTGAGTATTCGTTCGCATTATATTCTTAATTAATAATCGAATAAAAAAAACTCTTGTGCTATTTAAATTAACAATTTTGTAACTTAATTAATTGAAAAATTGTATATTTTAATATAATTTAATTACTGGCAACAAACTTCTAAACAACAAAGAACTTATTTAGAACACAAAGTTCCTTTATAGGGAAGCTTCTTACTTTAAATTTTACTTAAAATTCTCTGGAAATTTGATAGATAAATAAATTAGGCCATACCCCAAGGTGTTCAACAGAACGCGATATTTGTAAGTTCGTTGAGAAATTCTCAAATAAAGGCATATATATGCCTGCATACAATCGTCTAGCAGTGGCGAATTTACACAATTCCAAGGGCTTCTAAGTTTTGTTTTTGGCACCGTCTACAATTGTAACTGGCTTTTTTACTACATGGAAGTATGCTGAGTCGTTGAATGTACAAATGACAAGTAAAAGAAATTAATTATCGGCAAAATGTCGCAATCTTATATCGGGCATCCGAAAACCGGCAATTTTTATATATTATTTTTTTATCCCATAAAAATGTACCGCCCATAATATATGTCGGCCTAGGCTCAAGCCTTCTCATCCTGCTGATGAACCCAGCACTGAATGAAGTGTAAAGCTCCATCTCAGCTTAGTTGATCAACCAAGACAGATTATGATTATGATACTCTATGCCCATCGCATAGAGTATACAACAGAATATACTTTTGTTCATTTGTATTCTCTCATCAATGGCTTTGGCTAGTATGCATAAGAAATGCAAAGTTCGCTATCGTGACCCCGTTGATACTTTCTAACCAAAACGTGATGAAATAAATTTTTGAGTTTCCCTATATACATATTATACTATGTTTACCTATATACATATTGTATTATCATTGGTCACACTCAATATCTGTAAAGTGGGTAAAATGTTTCGTGAATTGGCTTCTTCCCATTGCTTATTCCATGAAAAATATAAAGTAGAAATAATAAATAAAGACCTAGAAAATGCATAAAAAATTATAAAAGATATAAAAACAGAGTAGTGGTAGTTTCCGTTAACATGATATACAGTTTTCCTTTTCTTTTTATTGTTCTATATATTGTATGTAAGAGATTGTCGTGCGTGTCCTGAGATCCGATTCGGGTTTTATGCGTCATAAACATGTCCATATAAACGTTGTAATTTTATTGTCGGTACTAAGTATTCTCTTGGTTTCAATATACTATCGATAATGTATGTGTAATGTACGTATATGTTGGGGCCGCCTTGGCACAGCATCGGACTGAAAACACGAAGGCTGTAGGTTCGATTCCTACTCCGTGTAAATGCATTATTTTCATTTTCCTCGCTAGTGCTAACAAGACAAATGTCGGCGTCGAGGTCCTCCACTCAAGAGGTGGTACGTGAGGGACAGAAAGTGAGGAACTGAGTGTCTTAACTGAAGAAAGTGAAGAACTGAGTATCTTAACTGAGAAATGTCTTATATGAAAGTTTTTGTACCACGTTATATAAAATATGCAATTTCATCATCCATATTGGAATTTTAATATAATACATATTATGAATATTTTAACATGTAATATCTGTGGGTTTGTCCCACAGATATGATATGATAAATTATCTACTTTATGATATACTAGATTTTACCCGCGGTTTCGTGCGTCCGTGAAAGAGAGATGGACAGGATAACTCTAAAGATATATATAAAAATAACGGCATGTCCGAACAGGCTACGTAACACTTATACAATTTTGTAAACTTATAGATCAAAAATAAAATGTGAAAAAATAAATGCATTATCCAGTTAAACCTCAATTAAATTGGATAAAATATAAACTTAAGAATTTATTACTTATTTTTGTTTAACAAATTTTTATCAAATTCTTTTATCATTAGTGTGATATTAGAATTATCTTCTATCGATAAAAATTAAAACATTAAAAAAGCCACAAAATGTTTTTTCATTATTATGGGCCATGAATCTTAGAGACTATTGTTGTCTCAGTATTTATATGGTGGGGCAACTATCCTCAAAAAAGAGGTTCCACGAAAAGATAACCAGTATTTGGGAGTGTAATAAATAATAATAATAATTCAAGATAAAGGATTGAGCTAGCTATAGAAATTATTCGTATAAAGTTAATATTTTCGAAATAAGGTGGCCGTTACAAAAAGTTTCAAAATAAGGTGGCCGTTTCAAAAACTATCCCGGTTTTACCCTATACCTTTCCTAGATAAATGGACTACCCATCACAAAAGTAATTCGAACCAGTTGTTCCTGAGATTAGCGCGTTCAACCTAACATCTTTTATATATATATATATATATATATATATATATATATATATATATATATATATATATATATATATATATATATATATATATATATATATATATCATCAGATTGAAACTAATAAAAAATTAGAATTTGATTGATACAGGTCAAATAATAAAATTGTATAAAAATTCAATATGTATAAAATATATAGCATTTTATATATAGTATATAATAATATTCTTTATCAGGTGATAAGTCAACATAAGGTATTATATTAATCACTCTGCAATGTGCGTAAAAAGCTTCTATTTTCGTGTAGGTGTTTTTTTCAGTGCTGACCCTGGGAGCCGCAGCCTGGTCAGAATTCTATTATTTTTATTGATTGTGTGCCTAAGGGTTTTATGTTACCAATTTTACATAGCAATTTAAATAAACGCTTTTTAATACTATTAAATGTTTCAATCGCACTTATTATAAAATAACACCAATGAGAATAAAAATAAAAGTACTGACCTATATCTCCAAGCTATGACACTATTACAGTAAATAACAACTTGTGAGAGTCAGTTATTGGTCCGGCATCGTTGGATAATAGGCACTTAAGCCCTCTGAGTTTAAATGAGGGCAAAATGTTGAATTACATTTTGCTATTAGGGCTTGATCCCCGACGTCGAGAGGGTAACAGATCAAACAGTAAGCATACTTTAGTAATTTTTTATATTATATTTTATTTTTGCTAGATATAAAGACTTGGCAGGCCCAGAAGGGCCTGCCAAGTCTATGATATCTATGGGAAAATATCTCAAGATACATCTATGAAGATACAAATACACACGTACATAGATATTGACAAACACATTAACCTCCTTTATGTCACGCAGTTGATGGAAATAACTACACGCTTTTCCCATTAACAAGGTAGGCAAAGGTAACGTATTGTGTAGACACTACGCTCTTCACTTTACGCTCTAATTTTGAAATATTGCGTATTTAGTGGCGGATCTCCCTGCCGCGCTTTATCCACCAAAATGGAGAAATCAAAATAATTTTAATATGCATTCCTCCGAGTGGGGATCGAATCTGTAACCATAGTTTACAGTCAGACTGACAGACAGCGAGTCTTTTCAAAGTTTCCATATATTCTTTGAGCGAATATTCAACAGGTAATGCGAAGGGGTTATTAAAATCGATATTGTTACAGATTTGGAGGGAATACGATACTGACGGCAGCGGATACATCGAGGCTGACGAGCTCAAGGTATTATTCACAAAGCTCTCTTGATATCAATTTTAAAGTTACATTATAGAAAAAGATTATTTGTTTTTAAATCTATACTTGCGCATAAACATTATTGTGTTTTTTGCTAAATAATATATTTACAGAAATACTTCATGTAGTATATTATTATTTTAATTTTCAAAATAAATTATGATTAACTTTAGCTCGACCTCCTGAAATATACTTACTTACTAAAACTGACAGACTTATTTTATCTCAGTCAGTGCAACAAGTATAATCTCGGACAATTTACTTAACTTAACTTACTTACTTAAAATTAAAGTATCGATAATTAAACATGCATATTGAAAGAGGAAGGGAACCCGCTTAAATGGATCAACTGCGGAATGAAACGCGGCAAATTGCCCTGAGTGGGGATTGGGAACCTCACCCATAACCACAACTAATGACATCCCCAAATTTACTGGAAGTATTTTGACTAGCCTCCTTGTAGTATTTTCATTTATTTATACAGAACTTAAAACTTAAATAATATATATAGGTACTTAAATAACACTTAAATAATAATATATATAGATACTTAAATAGTACTTAAATAGTATATAACTACATCATATTTTATAAGGCCATCGTGGCGCAATGTCTGTGTGTAATTGGAGAAGTTAATAATTTCTTTACTCGCTATAAGACAAGTACGGTGTTGAGTTCCGCCAATCAACACGCAGTGTATCAATTTTAGACGGAAAGCGGAGAACGGAGTGCCTTAACACTGGTTCTCTCTGCCTAAACTCGTACATTCGGGATACAGTGTGAAATATTTCACGATATTTATTTTACCGCATTCATTTTCGATAACCGTCAACGTAGTATTTACATTAAGATTGAAAGCTTGTTGACTTCGTTTACGCCTTTATATTTACATCTTCCACTTTGCAATTCTATTGTAAATTATGTTAATGTTTTCAGAATTTTCTTCGCGATCTCTTGAAGGAGGCGAAAAAGATAAACGACGTGTCTGAAGATAAACTAATAGAATATACCGACACTATGGTAATATTGCTTTTATTTTGTTTAGAATTTTCATAGTTATAATATTTATATGGAATTTTCGTGTAATTAGGATTGCTTAATTTTGTATACAAGAGAAACGAAAACAGTACTTGTTTTATCTTTTAATAAATACAATTTTAAACTTTTATACACAAGTGCGTACACTAATAGTTGACACACACACACACACACATTCTAGTGCTCGAAGTAACTCTAAAACTCGATCACATTCAAATCAGTAGTTGCTGAGATCAGCGCGGTTTAACAAACAAACTCCGCTAATAGTAATAACATTTTAAAGAACTCGTATTTAACTTGCTACACTGACGTAGCTACTGTAAATAATTCAGCATATTTGAATATCACTATAATATATATAAATAAAGATGTAAATAATGACAGAAGCCATAGTTTGAATTGTTTTATTAATTTGGTTTTATATCGACAGCTTCAAGTATTCGATTCTAACAAGGACGGTCGACTGCAACTTTCTGAAATGGCAAAGTGAGTATATAAATTGATTGTATTTACTTATTATATGGCATTTTATTATATGATATTTATATAATTTTACTCTTTTAGTGTAGAATTGATAGTAAAATTTGGGAATTACTATGAATGTGATAAATCACCACCAAAAACAATATAGATTTGCATTCCTGGTAATCCAGATATGTGGCAATACCTAAAAGCCCGTTTCAGTTTACGTAACATATAATACAGTTAATTAAAATAAATAAATTAATTATATAAAATAATAAAGAAAAGAAGAGCAACTATTGTTTTCACTAATTTTGGCAACTTATAAAATAATGTTTATGACTTAATTATGTACGGTGGCAGCGTAGGATCCAAAAAAAACCAAATCTTTAAAATATTTTATTAAAAATTACAATTTAAATTATTAACTAAAATGGTGACTGCTTGCTCGGTGTGAGAAAACAAGACTGAATTATTATTTTAATATTAAAACTAACATGAACTAAAACAATGGATGAAAAATGACACTACGTTTTACATTTCTTGCTGTTACAATTCTTAGATTTGATGGAATGCAGTAAACAAGTTACGCGAAATCTGGCTAAGCGATCCCAGGGTAGTGTGGGAACGTAACAACTAAATAAAGATGTGTTATTGTTGTTGTTGTTTAAAACTAGTTGACATTTTATATAGTGTGCCATTGTATCGAATACAAGCTTAAAGCTAAGCCTGGGTTGAAAGATTTCAGCGTTTTAGATAGTTTATCGTTTAATCGAGGGCCGCTACACGAAGTTTACTTTGTATTTTAAGCAAGTCAACTGAAATGTTTACAGTTTAACATTTGACCATCGTGGCGCAAAGTGTGTGGGTTCGATTCCCACTCGGGGAGAATGAATGATTCTCATTTTCTTCGCTCTGGTAACAAGGCAAAGCACGGCGTTCAGTTCCGCCGTTCAACACCCAATGCCTCGGAGGGTGAAAAGCGGGGAGCAGAGTGTCTTAACACTAGCTTCCTACGGTTCCTACAGTTCCCTCTGCCTACCCTGCCATGTGCGAGATACAGAGATTTATGTTTTTCAGAATTCTCTTTTACCGTACTTTGAATAAATCATCCTTAACAGATATATATATATATATATATATATTATATATATATATATATATATATATATATATATATATATATATATATATATATATATATATATATATATATATATATATATATATATATATATATATATATATTTTATATATATTTTTAATATTTCAAATTATCAACTACCGAACATGAGTCTTTGCATAGCAAACTTACGTTATTTTGTACAACAGTCGTTACGGTTTTTCATTAGCTTAATCTTCAGCTAAGCCGAAATAAATTAGTGTTTCTTCACATGAATTCGACACATTGCGTGTCCAGTAGTGGTACTTAGTCACTTAACGCCAAAGTCGAAATGATTACAATGTAATATTATATTTATCAATATTGATATTATGTTGATATTTAATTAAAATACTCTAAATCACAGATTGCTACCGGTTAAGGAGAACTTCCTTTGCCGTCAGGTGTTCAAGGTGAGTGACGTCTAATTTCCCGATGCGATATTGTTCTCGAATCTCGATCCTCGTCCGCCATTTTGACGACATTATTCAAATACGTTGCTCAATTACTTTACTGCTACATTTGTATTATAGCTACCTAAATATGTCATAATTAATTTTAATTACATTGATTATTAATTTTAATTTCATTATTTTTTAAATTATCTTTCTATTATTACATGAAATATAATAAATTTGTTTTGTTTTCATTTTGTAAGTAATAGTAAGATATCTATATTAACTTATTAATTTAAAACGAATTAACGCATACTTATGTATGTGTATAATCACAGATACACAGGTATGGCAATCTGATAATTTTCTTTCAACAGATGTAGAATAGTTTGTATTTCAAAATTAAATAATTTTATTTCAAAACGAGATTATAGACGAAAATATGAATGGCGGTATTTATTTATAGAAACATTTATTTGTTTGCTCAGAAAACTTTACTTAAAGAAAATTGAATTAATAAATGATATTTTTTATGTTTTCGTAGAGTTTATGATTATTTTATTTACATTTGCATTACATAGCTATTACTTATATGGATAAAAATATTTTGTCGTATATAAAATATAGAAAATAATTCATCTTTTCCTTTTCTTTTTTAATTTGCTTGGTTTGACACATCACATAGTCATACACATTTGCATTTGCATTCACAATCAATTAATACATAATTTTACAATTATTTAAAGTAAATTTATAAGATAAGCGCCATATGTAACCTTGTTTTGAGATTTACATTTAAAAGAATTAAGCCTTATGTAAATTTAAACAGGAAATCATATTATATATATACATGCAAAAAAAAACAATTTAACGGCATGATTTTAATTATATTAAAATTATTAACTTAATAATTAATATGTTGAACAGTAATTTAGTTATTGTATAATAAATGAAAAATAGCATGTTTATCTTCTTTGCCTGTCTATCTATCCTAACACTGCTGCTTGTCTGCACCGCACTCTTAGGAGGGCATAGAGGTGAGTCCTCAATGATATAAAACAACGCCTTGTCTTTGAATATGAAATATATATTATTATCTTCTTATGCTATATTATCTATATACTTTGTTATTTAAAAAAAATGTACAATTAGTATTTTTTTATTTCTTTGACACTTTTTACACGTACTTTGTAAAAAAAAGCTTACACAAAACTCACAATTTTCAATTTTTCTTTTTCCAATAATATTTTGATGCAAATCAATAACAAGAACAAAGAACACTGTATAAATGCTTACTTACAAGCACCGTTAAACTTATTAAATCATTTGCTTCGGTAAATGACTTAATATTAAAAAAAAAAATCTTGTGTGTAACAATGAATAATCGTAACTTAATAAAATAATTATTTGAGTATAGAACATGTATAAAAAATTTAATGTAGCGGGACTCGAACCTGCACCTCTTACTCACCATCCAAGTGCTCCAGCTGACAGAGTCCTATCGAGCTACATCGAAACTAATGTTTACGAATTTCGGTTAACCAAAAGTATAAATATTTAGTGAAAAGAGTATGTAATTTATTAAGTACTGTTTTAAAAATATAGCAATATTTTTATACATAAATATAAAAAATGGAGTATATTTTATTTTGTCTTAGCTTTCAATTGATTTTTATTTGTTTAGTGGTATTTTTTTAGGTACACACAGTACTCAATATTATATTTAGTTTTTACAATTTTCAGCATGCTTTATATCATTTTTAATAATTTAAGTAATATTATTTATAATAAAAAATAATGCTGAATTATAGATAATAAATAATTTAATTAATTGTACACGTAATAGCTCATAAATTTAATATGTATGTATTAAATGTGTATATTATGTAGGTGACTATAAAATTTTGCGTTGTATATTGCTATGTTCATAGAATGTTATACATACATATATTTAATTACACAGGGTGCAACAAAACTAACAAAGGATGATATCGAACGAGTATTTTCACTTTACGATAGGGTAAGTGTTATGTTAAATATTTAGAAACGTGTGAAAATTTAGACGCAGCGGGACTCGAATGTGTCACTCTAGTTTGCTCCAAAAGTTCGATTCCCACTGGGTAGAATGAATTGTTTTTATTTTCTTCGCTCTGGCCACAAGGCAAAAGCGCGGCGTTGGCACCACTTAACGCGCAATGCCTCAAAAGGCGGAAAGCGGGTAACGGAGTGTCTTAACACTAGCTTCCTTCTACGGTTCCCTCTGCCTACCCTGCTACGTGAAGGATATAGCGTGAAGATAAAAAAAATTATGTTCTTAACTACATTCTTATTGAGCTACGCCAAAATTCATGTACACTTGGTACAAGAATATCCGCTTTAAAATACCTTTGTTAGAACTTATATTTGGTATAACACAACAGAATGGCGCTAATTATTTTTCTCTCCATAATATTTGCAGAACACTTAATAATAAAAATAAAGTTGTTAAGAACATGTTACTTATATAATAACTGTTAAGTAATCCACTACATTAGAATAAATAAAAAACATCAATAAAATTATTCATAATAAACTATAATTTACTTCATTTTATTCCATTTTTTATTTTGACGTGTTTATATTTCATAGGTGCCAGGTGAGTTGTGCCAGTGAATAATATACACTTTATAAAAGCAATGACAAAAAGTTTTTATATATTTCAAATATAATTTAAGCACAAACAGTAAACACTGTGTGCAGAGAATGCATATATTTCTTTTATATCCGCAGGACAACAATGGCTCCATAGAAAACGAGGAACTGCGCGGCTTCCTTAAAGATCTTTTAGAATTAGTTAAAAAGGTATGTATGTATTTATATTTTAATTATTTATCTACTTTATACATCAAATTTTTCTATTAGTATATGACTCATACAATACTCAAAAGTCATTATTGTAGAAATTTTACTTGGAGTTTGTATGTAGATATAACGGAAGATGCGAATGGAAATAATCTGGCCACAATATCTACGTATAGGATGTTGCTGACGACTACCACCTGACTGACTTCACCTCCCTGACTGCTTGATCAAGGGAAAAACTAAATGCTATGTATGACACAATGGTGACATCACATATGGTATTATCACTGACCACAGGGATGGTGGGTTACGTCGAACTTATTTATGTGTTGTATATATAGCCTATAGCCTTACCCGATAAAATATATTCTATATTCTGTTTACTTAAAAATATATTTTTAAATTTGAACCAAAAATATAAGCGCGTTTTATTAAATAAAAACCTCTATAATGATATTTATATACATTTCTAACACTAATATATGTTTTTTTTTTTATATTACAGGATTACGACGCCCAAGACCTTCTAGAGTTTGAAGAAACAATACTACAAGGTGTGGAATACAGCAGTGAAGGCAAAATAAGTAGAAAACAACTGACAATGATCCTGTTAGCAATCGCAAAGCACAACCAAGAAGAGGAGCCATCGACTCCATAAGAGATTCTAAATGCATACACCACTCCGTCCCAGTAGTCAAATGAAATGAAATATGTAACACCCGTTTATACTGTGCAATGAATTTTTTATTTATCTGTAGAAAAATGAGAATTTAATAGACTTTTAGAATTATTATTGAAATTTCACTAGCTTGACTTTTTGTGGCTTTTGTCTTCAAAAGTATATATTTAGAATTTTCAGATCTTTAAGCAATAATAAATATCGATTGCTTTACAATGTAAGAGTTGTTACGAGACCCTTAAAAATGTTGATACCACTGAACCGACTAACAGGCACTTCTAACTTTTTGGTTCATTGAACAGTATGATCGTTTATTACAGCTTTATGCTTCTCGAAAATTGTCAAGTAAGCCTCGTTTTTATTATAATTCCAATCACTTATATAAAAATTTAGTTTTATCACTATTTATTATATCAAAAGTTTTATAATCATCTCTTATTTGCATTACTCAAGTGCATTCTCAAGTGTAAAGCTCGAGTTTCCAAGTAATCTTGTCATATTACAGCAATATTTGAAGAACTTTTAAATTTTCCAAAACTATCCACATCACACTTGCGTAACTTATAAAAGATTAATATTTTTAATAGAGATTTATATTTAAAAAGCTTTAAATTTGAAATTTCATGTCTCTTCACCCATTTGCCATTGTTTTTTTTTAATGTATACAAAGTATAAGATTTTTAGTTATCCTTTAGGCGCCATATTATTGTTTATATTTAATCTTATTAATATTGTGTACTAACTATATGTTGTGTAAACTGTGTGTTAAAACTTTAAAATACGTTGTGTATTCATATGTATTAATTATGTTGCTAACTTTTTAAATGTTTAATTAAGTCAGTGTTAACATGATCTGTATTATTGTACGTAGATAATATATAATTGATTTATACGTTGGTAAAATTTTTATAAATGTCAAATGTGTAGTTAGCTATGAATGTTGCAAATATCAAGCTGGTTCTACACACGAGAATTATAATAAAAAAATCAATTAGACCAAAGGGTATAGAACCAGCTTAAGGATAATATTTTATTTATGTAATCTATGATATAGCGGCCTGTATTTGATTTTGTACTAAAAATTGAAATATTTTCATTATCATGAAGCCAAAGCGATTGCCAAATATTAAGAATTAGTTATTCAATTACATATTTTCATACATTGTTCATAGAGATAAATTTATTTTAATATGTACATGTTGTGATTGGTTGAAAATAAGTAAATATTTAAATTAAATGAAAATTAGTAAAACTGAAACAGTGACGTCTTACACCTACGTAACAACAATAGTTAATTAATAAAAATGTAATACAAAAAAAAAATCATTTAGAAAGCTACTAATATTTTACCAATCATAAACAATAGTAGTGTATTATAAAAATTAACATATCAAAGACTTAAATCAACATGAATTAAAGCCATCCCTTAAAAAATATTTCATCACTTTTTTATAAATAAACATGTCCAATGTACGAAAGAGGCCTAACTCACGTTTTGGTATAAACAATATAATTTCATTAATATTTCTCTTCTCTATAAATGTGTGAATTAATATTAATAATAATTTTATGTTACATGTTTATTATTTTATATATTTTATTCAATATATTATCACACAACAGTGCCGACCCTTCTTCGTGAGCACAGCAATATAAATACGTAGTTATTAAAATGCGAAAAAATATATTTTAACTTCAATGAAATTTTATAGCAATCTGAAAGTAAGTGAGTTAGACCCGTTCGTAATAAAAAAAAATAACTGGTTGTATATTATGAAAGAAGGCTGTTAAAAATACGTATATAATTTGATTTGTACAGTGATTTGTTCAAAAGTGTCTATGGTATTAAATGTTGTGATAATTGTTAGGTTTTAGGCAATTTAATGATTGCATTGAGAAATCGCTTTATAATATTGTTGCTGGAAAACAAAATATAAGTGGATTACTAACAAAAATTAATGTCATAATAAAAATATATTTACCTACCACGAGTTTAAATGAATCGGTACCTTATTATTCCCTTTTATTTTTAATGAATTATAGGATGCACCAGCAGTAAGTTTAAAAAGTTTTACCTTGATCAATATTTCTAATCATCATATTTATGTTTGTGTGTATGTACATATGTATGTATGTACATATGTATGTACATAATATGTATGATATGCAAATCTACATACATGTATTTATATATAAATAAAATATAAAAAATATATATTTTTTTTTATTTTCAAGAAAGTGTTATGATTATTATTTAAATAAAATATTTCTCCCATTGCAGGGGATCCGTTTTCTAATGCGGACTTTTCGTCAAACATTAGACATGTATAAAATATAATTAAATATATATTTTATAATGATAAAAAGTTTCAGAATGATTGCTTTTTGTAATTGAATATATATCAAAGGATGAATGAAGGTCAAGTTGCTTGAGTGAAGAGTGTAAGTGTGATTGGTATGACTCCTGTAGATGAAAATATGATTGGAATTGTTTTAGCTGTGTTCGCTTGCCATCGTGATTTGAGTTCAATAGATAAATCTGTGTATATTGTTATTTTTTCCGAATAGGAAGATGAAAGCATAAGTGTTCGGAAAAGCAATGTGTATGAGGTAAATTGTTTTATGTTTTTTGATATGTAATGTTATATCCGGGCGATTATGGTGAACTGTTCGATCTGTAATTATTGTTCTATTCCAATAGAGTTTATATTCCGCTATATCTATTACTGACTGTTGTTTATATTTAGGTATAATAAGGAACGGTGTCATTTATTAGCTAAATATTGATGAACAATGCACTCTACCTGGTCATGACGATGTTCATAATCCGTCTGTGCAATAGATTTACAACCTCCTGTTATGTGTTGTATTAAAACAATAGCTAGCAAAACGCTAGCTCCATGACAATGTCTGTCTCATGTGGTTTCTTTGGGTGTCACGAATTATGTGTTTTCTATAATTACGGGTTTTTACTATTTGATCTTGTATGGCTAACATAAACCCCTCCGTTTCCGGAAATAGTTCGCCTGTCTTTAACCATGCGTTCGACGCAATTTTGTCGACGATTGGGTTAAGAAGATCATCACGGTGTCTTCCGTAAAAATGATTTGTCTTGCCATACATTCAGTTTCTGTTCTAATGTTATAGATTTTACGTTTTGCTGTAATTGTTCGTTTTGCAAGTTCAAAGCATGTTTAAATCTTTATGTAGGTCCACGGTTTTTACAACTGCTTTATGGAATATTGATTTTTGTGCGCGATCATGGAAGAATTTTCTAAGTGATGTTATTTGTTTACTATGCAAATTTTTAATGTCTATCAGACCTCTTCCCCCTTCATGTTTAGGTATTATTAATCTTTGAATGCAAGAACGTGGATGATGCTTTCTAAATTTAGTCATAAGTGTATTGATTGTTCGTTGTGAATTTTGTAAATTAGACTGTGACCAACGTATGATGCCAAAATGACTGTTTTTTTTTCGAAATGACTTAAATGCTGTTGACCGCAAATGGTATTTACAGCGACCCTAGGCAGAGAACAAAATGAGCATTGTGGCCGCTCAGAAGATGGTACGTGGGACGGTCATTGACCGGCGGGCCGTGACCCACGTGAAGTGGGACGCCGTCGCCTGTTACGGCCACGGTGGCGTGTCTTAGGGACAGAAAAGTGTAACCTTCCGTTGTAGTGACGGTTGGCTACAGTATCATCGGGGTCAACGCTACGAGGGCGTCGAAGTAATGGGTGTGGATAGGAAGCGCTATTTAGACGCTAGAACTATAAGGGGATTGGAGTGGGAGTCTGCGCGCTTGTAGTAGCGCTTGGCTAAGCCTTTGCAGAACTCTTTTAACGATTCTAATTCAAAGACTTTATGTAGGTCCACGTTACGAATTTACCAAGGGCATCCGGATGCCATTCTAAGAAATTTATTTTGGACTCTCTGAAGGAGATATATTTTGGTGTGTGCAAACACCACGCAAGCGTATGTCATGACGGGGCGGATGCAAGTTTTATATAATGTCAGCTTGTTACGAAGTGGCATTTTACTCTGCTTGCATATAAGGGGGTACAGCCTGTTCAGAATGAACGTGGCTTTCTTTCTCACGTGCTTAATGTGAGGTCGGAACGACAGACGGGAATCTAAGATGACGCCTAAATATTTAACCTGGCGTTCCCAGGGGATCGGTTTGTTTTGCAAATAAATAGTAGCGACGGTCTCGTATCTTTTACGCGGAAGGAGTATCACTACGCTTTTCTCCGAGTTAACCTCAAGCCATCACTTACTAAAACCAAGCGTCTATAGCGTCGGCCGCAAGTTGCAGTCTTTCGGCTAGGATCCAAGCGGAGCGGTCCGTGGTATATAGCGCGGTGTCGTTGGCAAACATCGCGAGTTCTTATTTCTGCGTTCGCGGAATATCGCTAGTGTAAAGTGCGTATAGAAAGGGAGAGAGGGTGGAGCCTTCCGGGACTCCGGCGCGGACGGGACGGACGACGAGAGGGTCCCTTCTATACGGTAGCGAATCGAACGATTCGACAGGTACTCTCGAATAGTGTGCACGAGAGAGTCTGGCAATGCCATACGGCGGAGCTTGAAGAGCAGTTGTGCCAGACCTTGTCCAAGGTTTTGGCGATGTCTAAGAAAATAGCAGCCGTGTCGCTGTGGATAGACCGGTGGACATGATATTTTGAGATGTGCTCGGTTAACCGGTGAACTTGATGTATGGCCGTGAGAGTCACTCTGACTTTGTCGAAATCCGAACTACTCGTCGATGAGCTGTTTTCCGTCTCTATTATTTCTTTAATTTTGACTAAGACGATTCTCTCGTATACTTTACTTAGGCAGCTAATGAGACTGATTGATCTGTAACTGGAGGAAAGGTTGGCGGGCTTTTTAGGTTTTTGGATACCTATAACCATAGCTTCCTTCCACTCGGTGGGGAAGGAGCATCCTGCTAAGAGAGCGTTGAAGATTAGGACAAATAAAGACACGAGTTGAATCAGGAGATTCTTCAGGACCTTATTTTAGATATTGTCAGGCCCCGGAGCCTTCTTGGGATTAAGGTCCTTCAGAATCGTTTCGACCTCGTCTACGTCGGTCGGGCGAATCGTTTCGCCGGTAGAGGGCATCGAAGCCCACTCTGCCACCTTGGAGTCCACCCTCGTTAGGTGATCCGGGTCGCAAGGCTGATTGCTCGCTTCTCGCCTCACCGATAGTTATCGGTGAGGCATTCCGCTTTTGCTGTGTCGTCGGCCGCGGTCGTATTATCCGGCATAATGAGAGGAGGCATAGACGCCACTATGTCGGATCGAAAGGTTCTCGACAACGCCCAGATTGCCTGGGCCGTTGGCGTGAGCCCTTCGAGCCGAACATCCCAAGACTCGCCTCTGAGCTCTTCAAATTGGGATTTAACTCTTCTCCTAAGGTTATTTAAATTTTGACGATTTTTCACGTTTTGACACGAATCGTGGTCCCTGGTGGCTTTATTTTTACGACGGATGAGGCGCCGCAATTTCTCTAAGATCTCAAATCTACCTTCGGGCAGATCTGGGATCTCTTTGGAGCAAATTTGGAGCGCGCCTTGAATAAATTCCGTGAATTTAGTTGCGGCTTCCTTTGCAACGTCTACTGAGTGTATTATGTCAGGAATCATGTTCAGAAGTGGAGAGTCGTCCGCTCTGATGAGTTTGGCGAACTTTTTCCAATTAACGACAATTTTTGTTGGGTGGCCTGAAAGGCAATCTGGTCCCAATTTAAAGACCACTAGTCTGTGGTTGGAGTCGAGTTGCGATAATGATTCTATAGAGCGTAGCTTAAGGGATACGTCCTCTAGAATGGCTATATCTAGAACTTCCGGTATTATACCTATCTGCAAGACTTTCGAGATATCGGCCTTTGGTATTAAGGCGAGCCGAGTTCCATATGGGATTTTTCATTGGGAGACGTCTGTACGGTTAGGCAGTCAAAGCGAGAATGTCAGGTGAGTATTGGGACTACAAACGTATTTATTGCTTTTACAGTGTTTCGAGAATTAAGATTTGTATTAAGAATTGAAGTTAATCTTTGTTTAAACTTTAGATTTGATTCTATTTTAGTTCCTTTTTTGAGTATTTGTCTAGTTTGTTGATATCCTAAATATCTGCCTTCTTCTTCTTTCTTTTCCTGTTTGTAACTCACATGCATTATGTTCTATTTGCCCACGACGTATTGATTGTATTTTACATATCTAAAGACAAAGTTTGTAAATAATCTGCTAACTTTTTATACCTTGAAAATTTGATGAATAAAGTTTAATATTGTATAGATACCACATAGATTAAATGTGATAAATGTGTTAAATGTGTATTGTGTATCTTTGCTTATGATATTATATCCTTTTCCACTTCTATTGAGCATATGAGACAATGGGTTTATTGATAGGAAGATCCAAAGAGGACTCAAAGAGTCCCCCTGGAATATGCTTCTACGTATAGGAATTAGGTTTCTGTCATGTGACTTCTATAATTTATTTTTAATTTCGTAGAACAATTTTGCATATTAAATTTTAGAAAATCTATTATGGCTGGATTAATTTTAGAGATTTAAAATATACAAAAGCCAAAAATGTGTCACAGAATCGAACACCTTCTTGTGGTCTATGTACAGAGAGCAAATATTTTTCTTTTTATAGCTTGTTTGGAAGCTGCTAAATCAATGATTAGTTGTTCTTTACATCCTTGACTATGTCATCGGCATCGTTTTTGTTGTTCAGCTAATACACTATTAGTATCAATATTGTTGTTATTATTATTATTAAAGTTCTGTCGAATCATAAACATGATATCAAAAAATAAATTAATGTTGAGTATTGACTTGACTAACTGAACGATATACCGCGCTTTTTTTACGCTAGCACTACAATCTACGGCCGACTAAGAATATTACTCTACATCATACTAAGTACCAACACAAACCAACAATTTAAGACTACATTTGTTTTTCGAAAAAGCTAAATATTGAAATTTTTTTTAAAATTAATCATGTTTAAATATTTCAACGTTCGAGTAATGATTTTACGATTACCTACTAGAATTTACAAAAAGTTTCAATAATTAAAAAACCATAGCCACAAGTTAGCCATATATAGCCATAGCTTAGCGTCGCTCTAAATATCGACCAATCTTTACGCGGAAACAAACCATAGACTAAAGATAAGAAAACGCTATCCGGAGTAGCGTTGCGGTGCGATTTTCGCGGCCGTAACAATTTACTTAATTTACGGTACTTGGCAGTTTAAACAAAAGAAAATCAACTAAAACTTTGGCATCATGGGTGTCAACGTTGAAACAATTTCCCCAGGCGATGGTGAGTAACCTGCCAAGATTGAACTTGCCGTTGTCCTTTAACCCTATTAATAAATATCCATAACGATTATAATTCTATATATATTTATATGTACAATTTTAATATTAATGTTACTAACATGATTAAATCTTTCCTCTTTATATAATTATGTAAAATTCCTTATGTCATGGAAAATTTTCGGATTGACGGTCCACGCCTTTACATCATTACATGCGATTTTTGAATATCTATTAAAATGAGTTCATATAAATTTATTTCAAGTAATATTTTATAATTTACATTGATAACATGAATTTTAATTTTAAAAAGAGATCTCGGAAGACAATATTCTTTTTTTACCAAATATATTTTTAATAAATTTCTTAAAAAAGTAAATAATCTTCATACATCTCATCTCTATTGTACATTTACTGACGTACCAAAATTCTTTACAGACTGTACTTATCCCAAAAGCGGACAAACTGTGGTGGTCCACTACACTGGCACGCTGACAAATGGCCAGAAGTTTGACTCATCACGCGACCGTGGAAAGCCCTTCAAGTTCAAGATCGGCAGGAGCGAAGTGATCAGAGGCTGGGATGAGGGAGTTGCTAAGGTAAAAATCTAAATCTCCTTCATAACCCAGCTAAGCAAAGAGAATTGCTATTGAAACACTAAGACCATATAGCAACCTATATAATATACAATGTTATAATTTTTATATTTTTACTTTTTTGTTTGAGCTTAATAAAAAATGACAATTATTGATTAAGTAAATGTTGTTAGAAGATATAAGCACACATTCTTCATAAAAATTGAAATTATTGTTCTCAATGACTTGTTTAAATATTTAGCCATCATGTTTACCATTTGTTATCTGATAATATGAATATGTTAGGTTATGTTTATTTTGTAAATCAAATAAAATTGACGTAAAGAGCAAGATATATACTAGGATATATCATATATCTTTAAATTGACTAAAATGTGGAATTATTATTAATATAATAAAATAAACTGTCAGTAAAACATTATTTCATGAAACATTTTTTTATGCAATTTCAGATGTCAGTTGGAGAAAGGGCCAAGCTGACCTGCTCTCCCGACTATGCCTACGGACAGAAAGGCCACCCTGGAGTCATCCCTCCGAACGCGACCCTCATCTTTGATGTAGAACTCATCCGTCTTGAATAATTTTCATTAATTATAGTTCCTTCAAAACACTCCCGTGTTCAAATCATTTAAAAAATTTTGACATTTTTTTTATAGCTTCAGTTTGAACATTCCGTATGCATTTTGAAGTCAATTATAAATATTTTTTGGTGTCCATTTTTTTATACAGCACAATGTGAAGGTTTAATTGTATAAGGTGTTTTACTTGTATTCTGGTAGATACTTGAAAGCTTTATTATAGTACTAAGAATAAACTTCATTCTAACACACATCTGCTTTTTATTTTTTATATCCATAGTACATATTACATGGCGTAGAGAGTAGCGGCATAGCATCCTGAATTATGCGACGGTTTTGGGGCCAATCTCACTTGGGGAAAATGAATTATTTTCATTTTAAATACATACATATTTGCAATATGTCCAAACATCGACGACATAGCCATATGGTCAAAGATTTTGTGACATGGTCAAGCACAATTGATAAGACATAATCGTTAATTTTAGAATTCTTTAGTTAATACTAGATCAAAGATATTAATATAACATGCTGAGAACGATTATGAGCATCTAAATAAATGAATAAATAAATAAATATGGATATGGGAAATATCCATATTTATTTCATCCATACATTCCTTTGGAAAATCCAAGCATACGTTAATATAACTAATTTTTTGTTGTATTTTTGTACAGGCGCATTTATTTAATATTTGTTTCTTTGTAAAGTTAATTAGAATATTATTGTAATATATAAATCTTAATTATAGAAGAGTAGAAAATTAGTGACGAATACCCATTCGTTTATACAAATTTGAATTTACTGGGACTTGAACTCGCGTCTTTTGGACAACGTCATCAACATCATACGTTTTTGTACATCTAAGTACATCGCTGTGGGAGATTTTACGAATTTCCTTTACAGAACAAAATTTAAATATTCAAACTGCATATTTTTCGCACAATAAGTCAAAATTGTATCCTTACTAAATATTTTTCTTTCGTTGTGTGAATATAAAAAAAAGTGACCAGGCATTACAAAATGAGCGACAAAACCCAACGTACCAATTTATCCCCTCCAGACTGAAAAAACCGATAAAATCTTATTTTGTCGTTTTTTTTCTGCTCTGTCATTCGAACCCGTAATCATTGTTAATGCAATCTGATGTAGATACATCAGATTTTTAGATAAAAAACACAATAACGTTTAAAAACAAAACACAATGACGGTGCATATTATAGTCATTCATTATATTAATAAAATATTTCTATTTTTAATAGTTAGAATTACTTACCTACTACTAGATAGGCCTGATAGACGGGTAGGTGAGTGACGTAAGAATGTAACAGTTGTCGTTAAACTACAAGTAGATTCTATAATAAATTAGCTTTACAACTGAGATTTTATACTAGTTGTGATTTGGTGTACATATATATATATATATATATATATATATATATATATATATATATATATATATATATATATATATATATATATATATATATATATATATATATATATATATATATATATAACCCGAAAATTTTGTACTACTTCATTATATTATTTTTTTCTCCCTGGTATTACAGCCCCGCATTTTGAGCCCCACCGTTCAAATCGCTATGTTTCGAATCCGCACGAAGAACGGAGTGTCTTGACCCCAGGTCCTCGAGGCCCGCGCCACCTTGAGGGAAGCTAGTTAGCAAGCTAGTCGAAGTTGCTATAAGTATAACCGATCGGATGAAACTAAACAACCTGTTATAAGTTTATTCAGTACTGATTCTCTGCCTACTGCTACATACGGAATAAAGAGTAACGCTGAAAAAATACGATGAATTAATATTAGTTTACACTATAGGTGCAACTATTCCATCCTTAGTCCACTTTAATCAAATCGTAGAGTCCTTTTAATAAAATAACGATTCTAAGACGAACCTTCTTTTCTGAAACCAATAAAATAATGATTATCTCATTCCTTCACATTACACATAAATTAAACAACAGATTAAATAAATCAAACAGATAATTCAATTATTATTTTATTTATAAACCTTGTATTCTTTTTATCTAGAAGACTTTTGATAGATACTCTTTTAAATAATTAACATAAAATCACCGTATTCTCATTCAGTTAACACAAAAAATATCTTTCCTTAAAAAAAAAAAAATATCCTAAAGCACCTCAGTGCGCGTTTGTACAAAGCTTCATGGTATACTAAATTATAACTAAAAGTTGCATATGTTCAATCTATCAATAGCTACTGCCATCAAATTACATCAAATTCTTATTTATACGAGTCTTTAATTTTCATTATATTACACAATTTTATAAAATAACCCGGTTCGAATCCAAATCACTTGGGACATATAATTCAATATTCCTAAAAACAAGATCATTATTATGACAAAAAAAATCCACTTTTGAAACAACAAATGACAATTTATATACAACCAAATAAATGACAATACTGCGTATCTTCTTTAATTTTAGAATTAAATTATATAGAATAATATTAATTATAACATAGATGCCCTTTACTATATAAACATTTCAACATTGTTTTAAATATACACTGTCATCAAACCGGTGACTTATTTATGTAAGCAATAATATGATCACTATGAGAGGCATATTTAAAAAGAAAAAAATATTGTTTATCTTTCATATGTAACAGAATAAGTAGGTAACCTTAAAAAGCAAGTATCCAGTTAAATATATACCATTGTAGAAGTAATTTTTTTATATACAATATACATGAATTAATTGCATTACTGATATTTACTTTTTTTTTATTTATATACTTATTTTTTTATTCATTCATTCATTTATATGTTTGCTATTCGCCATTTTGTCAAAAGTAAAATATATTTTACATTACTTATAGACTATTTTTGAGTGAAATCAATTTTAATGTAAACACAGTTATAATTGTAGATGAAATTTTACAGTTCAAGCCCCAATTTTCAATAATATACTAAATAACTAGGGCCCTAAAACTTAAAATGACAGATAGACAAAATTATCAAAATACAGTTGCATATTTTGTTAATAATGTCCAAAAGTGACATTTTATATTTATTTATAATTAATTTTATGCTAATATTTCATTTCACAGTCATGTAAATTTGTTAACTATTTATATCAATTATCAAATGAAGGCGATATAAATATTTTATTCATGACAACATACCATTCATAATTCTAGATTATGGTGTCTTGGCCCAATTTATGTGGTAGAAAATAATACGGTATTCTAACAACTTACAGACAACCAATGTTTTAATTAAATATTAGAAAATATAAATAAACAAAGTTAAATTCAGATATAATTTTTTTTAACAAAAATGTCACTTATATAATAATCATTGCTAACCGGTGCTATCATATTATGTAAAGTTTCTCATAAGGAATATAATATTATGGAACATTATTTATGTAGAATTAATAAATTATATATAACAGTATAAGCACTTTCATTGTCCATGTCAAACATACATGACATGTCCCAAAGCAAATACACACACACTTCAGTATCTAACCCATACAGAATTTAGTATGAGGAAATGCATTTTGGGCCAAGCTATATCATCATTTGAATATTTTGAACGAAACTCTTAACCGCTATAATCGCGTATATTTTTGTTTTGTGCAATTTTTTCGCAACCCGACGTTTACAAAATAAAAATATAGGCGGTTAGTGTATAAAATGTGTAAAAAATTGTAAGTTGCTTGCTTCATTTGTGACTGAAATGACTTAGATTTATTTAAAAAAACAACACAAAAAATTGAGTATTTGAAAAAAGTGGGTAGTTTATTTCATAATGCAATTTTTTCAATTTAGATTTTGACAATGTATATTTTTGTAATTTATTATTAAATTAGAGAGCCTATAATGCTATCCAATAAGTAAATCAACAATATTAAGTACTGTCCAAACATATTTTTTTCTGTGTTTGCCTCCAAATTTCATTTGTTAGAATGTTTATATGAAATATATAGTTAGCCTAGAAAAAAGTCAGCATATTGTAAAGAAGTATATGCAACAGTAGATCCTTTTTAATATATATAATTCAAATGAGCAAAAATTAAGCATTTGAAAACACTTCCTAATTAATGAAACAACATTTATCATTATCTTGTTATAATATATTAAAATAAGTAATATTTACAATTTATTCAATTTTATTATATTGCCTAAATGAGAAAATAGAAGTCAAGAGATAAAGTTAGTTTAATAATGTAAATAGGATGCGGAAATAAAACTAAAATCTCCTTAAACTAAAACCTCTTTTAAATTAACATTGCTTTGAAAAATAATAAACTATCATTTTGTGAGCAAAAAATATGTAACTTTTATGAACTTACATAAGTTGAATGTGTCACTAATCGATTTACGCGTTTGGTAAAGGTTTAAGAGGACCAAGACTTAAGAGTCCGTCGGCACCAAGTGCCTGAAGACTTGAAGTTAGACCATTTTGCATATTGTGTACAGATATTACAGGTATACCAAAACAACCGTGCGCTTGCTCCCTATTAGCTAGAGGTATAAAACTATATATTCCTAAACTACTTAAACGTTTCAAATTATCCTCCTGCGATAGGTCTACAACTGGCAACCCTAACTCCCTATTAGGACCGGTCACATTATGAAACACTCTTTTATGGTGTTGCAATTGCAGTGATTTGGGGTACGACGCTGGACACTCGTCACATTTAAAAACTGGTATTTTACTTTGCGGATGCGCGTTAGTCATGTGAACTTGCAAGGAATTGTGGTTCATGAACATTTTCTTACATATTTTACACGAGTACATCCCACCACCCACTTTAGCTTCAGGTATTGAAAATTTACTGGACGTTGACGTATGCTTAATACTGACACCAGCCCCGAGGTTAGGCAAATGTGGAAGAGGGCGATCTGGCGTAGGAGATCTGCTCTTTTGCTTTTGAGTTACACAAATTCCTCTTGACGCAAGCACATTCGCCATAGCATTTGCCTCCTTATTAACAGTCTTTTTTGTCACGGAAATTTGGCTGCCGAAATTCAATTTATCTTTAGCACCCTGCACACTCTGAATCATAGGCAGACCCTCCCGTTGTTTTTGCAAAGCCATGACTTGGCAATCCTCATTATCATGTTTTCCAGGGAGTAGCATATCTGTTCTCCTTTTCTGAACAGGGCCACCAGGTCCACCTCCTGGTCGCTTTAAAGGCATTCTCGGTCCCATCTTGCTACCCCCTCGTACTGACCCGTGAACTTGGATACCAGGTCGTATTGTAGGCCTCTGGCCTCTCACAGATGGCATTCTTGGCCGGGAACCCGCGATATGAGCATTAGCTGCCATTCTTATTGGAGTTCCACCAGCTACTTGAGCACTTAAAGGCTGACTGGGCGGTGCCATTTGACCACTACTTAATTCTGGCCCAGAAGGTGAATGTCCGAGCCCTGGTTGACCTGGCATAACAGGTACTGGTATTTGACCGGGAGGAAACGTTTGAATATTTTGTATTTTAATTCCACTACCCGACTGTGATTGTTTCATACCACCAGGACTACCAACAGGTGCATATGAGTGCCCTGGTGATGATCCAGGCGGCCCCATACTATGCGGACCAGGTGGATTCATCATAGTTCCGGATTGCCCATAAACAGCTTGTTGCATGCTTTGTAATGGAGAAGCTGTAGAATAAGGCGATGAAGCCATAGAATAAGAACTTGGAGGCATTGATCCTGGATATCCAGATTTCGACATTGGCGGTTGATATTGTCCATATCCTGGAGCCATATAATTTGACCCTGAATATTGGTTCGGCATTGGCATTTGCTGGGCTGGTGAACCATACATATTGTTAGAAGACTGCGGATAGCTTCCGTGAGGACTTTGACCAGAATTATATGCATTGTACTGGGGTGGTACCATAACTCCAGGACCAGCTCCCGGGTAAGCTTGTATATTAATCATCACATTTTGTTGATGAGTAAAACCAGGGCCACTATTTCCAATACTTGATAATTTTCCTACTTGTTCAGCTAATTGTTTGACTGGTAGCAAACTTGACAGAATATTAGATGACGAATGATTGTATGGCATGAGCGAAGATGTGGGAGTTACTATAGATTTTGAATGTCCAGAGACTCTGATATGATCTTCTAAAAGAGATATGTCTGTAAATCTGGTGTTACAAACGTCGCATGAGTGTTGAGGGCCTAATGTATCTAATGATATATATTCACTTGCGTCTGATATAGACATATTTTCTTTTTTAGTAGATGACGATAAAAGACTGTCAAATATATCATCAGCGCTCTTTTCTAGCATGTCGATAGGCGGCTTGCTGTCTGGAGCGTTCCAGTTAAAATTATGTTGTTTTTCTGTAGAAGCCGATAACATACGACTAGGTAATGATGGCGCTGTGTTGTAATTAGATTTTGTAGTAGTATATGAAGGAGTTGAAGGGTAAGGTTGTGGTGCGGTTGTAGTTTCGACTTTTGGTACTACTGGCTTTATGTCTGGTGCAGGAGTCGTCGACACAACACAACAATCATCATCTTCATCATTAGAGTCACCGTTTATTTCTATAATAGTCATATCTTCTGTTTTAGTAACAGGAGGAAGAGGAACCGTTGAGGTGTTTGATGTTGGAGTACTCTGGTAACTTTGTATTTGTGTAGAAGGGACTGATGAAGTTTCAGGTTCAGACTTAACGCGTGCTAGTATTGGTGTTGTTCTTTCTGACAAAGGTGGCGACGCTCTCTCTGATTTAATGTGACCAGAAAAAAGGGGAATACTTTGTCGTTCGCCACTTGGAGCCTCTGGTATTTCTTTTTTTACTACTACATTATCAACAGTTTCATTAGATTTAGGTATTTCGGGTGTAACTGTTTCTGACGGTCTTCTTAATGCCAACGTTTCATTAGGTTTTTCTTGATCTTTTGAACTTTGAATATTCACAACTCTCTTAGGAGTTTGTTTTATTACTGGTCTATTAGGTTTCGGAGCTGGTTTTAGAGCTTCATCCTTTTGAATTATCATGGGTTGAATTTTAGTAGGTGTATTAATAGGTTCTTTTTTAGGTGTAATGAGTTTCCCTTGTATACCTTTAGGTAAAGTAGGAACATTCCTTTTTGTTTTGTCAGAATCACTACTATCAGATCTATTTCGATTATTATTACTTTGATGTTCATCATATTCCTGCTCTCCTCCAGAGCCTTCGTTCTCACACGACTTATCATTTTCATCTTCATCTTCTTTTTCCTCTTCATTACAACTGTTCTCTTCTTCATCGTCAGAAGCTTTAAAATCTTTGAGACCATTCACAACTTTAAATGAATTTGTATTATTCCCATCACACTTTAGCTTTAGTTTAATTCCACCTAGCTTACCTAACTTTTGCATTACATCATTACTTTTTTCAGATTCATTATCTGGCTTTTCTTTTTTTATTGGTGTTGAGTTTTTTTTTATTGTGAATCCTAATCCACTTAGCTTATCAAGAGCTGAGTTTGAACTTTTCATTTCTGTATCGTTTGTCTTTTTAATACAAATTCCCTTCTTCAATATCTGTGATATGTCTATCTTTTGGGCCTTAGAAACATTTGATGTTGCTGGTGTTGAAGCTTCATCTTCATCAGACCAATTTTCATCTCCTGAGTTCGGCAGGTCTTCGTCGTCCGACGGCAGCTTGTCTAATATAATTGACGGTAATGAAACGTGTGTAATAAGATGGTTTTCTAACTCGTCCCAATCAGAATAGTCTATGTCACATGTAAAACAACGATATTCTTGCTTAGGTTTTTTAATCAGAGAACCTGAAGATTGTAGTCTCGCCAAGATGCCGGCAACATTTGACTGTGGTGGCCTTTGTTCTTGTTCTTCTTCTTCCTCCTCCTCTTCCACCTCTTGTTTTACTGCATTTTGGTCTTCTTCATCTATAACATTAAAAAAGAAATTATTAATTGAATGATACAATTTAAAATTAGAATACTGTAATACAGAAACTAAAAATGAGCTAGCCTACTCTCTATAAATTTGCAACTACTAGTTAGACCTACTTAACCTGCCTTGTGATAATAATTTCGTTAATTTATATACATTCTTTTCACACAAATAATTATAATAGATTTTTTTCTAATACAAAGAACCTGCAGTGATCTGGACTCTGCCTAATCTGGCGGCCCCTGAATTCTGACACGCTATGTTACTGACTGTTACTGTTACTTTGTTATGATACTGTTAATTATAAATAAAAAAATTGCAATATCTTGGCCGAAAAAATGCATTATTGGACAAGTTGTAACATATACACTTTTATAATAAAAATACTATACATTTATTATCGCTACTGTGATGTTCAATTACATAGCATAATTTATAGTTTAAATATTCTTTGATTTGACAAATCATAAGAATTATTTTAAAAAATCTTAGTGTAGTAGTAGTAAAATGGTAAGCATTGTTTAATTCGTGAATAAGCATTATATTATAGTGTTATATTGATATTTGACACAAGAAAAAAAACTGGAAGCATTAACTGCATAAATGATAACCTGAACTTTTTTTTACTTTAAATTATACCTACCATTGACTAAATTCATATGAATGATAAAGATTATGATTCATATGATTGAATAAAAAATACTGAGAATAACATAAGATTGAAATTCATATGATTGAATAAAAAAATACTTGTTATATTTTTTTTATATGTTATCTCAAATTAAAATCCACTGTTTATATTGTTAAGTATATGACATACTAGCATATATTTTTTATATTAGTGAACTGTTTAGTATAGGGCAATTGCTAATAATATTTAAAAACAATATTTTTTAATTATGGGAAATTAATTAGAATAATAATGATGTACTTTATATTCTTTTAATATATATTAAGATTATTACTAAGAATCATCATACAAACATTAATTTTAATACATATATATATATATATATAAAAAAATTTTATATATATATATATAAAAACAGTTTTTCATTTTTCATTTTTTTCATTTTTCTCTATTTATAATAAATGTTATTTTAAGTCATAGAAAAATATTCAGTCAATATATAATGTTAACATATTTATACATAATAAAACATGCATTTTGATACTGTATAAACAATATAAATTACAGCAAATAAAATATAATATTAAATGAGAATAAACTAGGTAGGTTATGTATAAAAAAATATAATAGAAAATAATAATAAAACACACCTGAATCATCATTTTGGGGTGATGATGGGAATTCAGATTCAGTCTTTGATGTCATATTTAACCTGAAAACAAGTTAGCTTTTTTTTATAAATATTTTTGAAACCGAATTACCACACCATCTCTCTTCGAAATGTATCAAATATAAGTAAATCAAGTGTAACTAACTAATTCGTTTTTTAAGTTTCTTTTGTTAGTAAACAAAAAAATATTTCCATAAACAAAGCCATTTTAGTGAAATATATAACTTTAACATTGTTATTTCCAAGAAATAATAATAATGTTAAAGTAGTCAATTTATATTAGAAGAGAAAATCTAATAAGTACAATCATAACACAACCAAAACATAACAAAATACTAAACATGCTTCAAATATTTTTATAAAAGCGTGTTATACTCACGTTCATTGTCCAATTATTCGTTATAAATCTTCTATGTATTTATTCAAGCGTATTTTAATGAAAATAATGTTTTCACCGAACTAATTTACAATCACAATCACAAATCACAGACGTCGTTTCAATAACTCTGATATGCAAACACTATAACACAGCAATATCTCTGCCGGCTTTCATTGTGTCCAAATTTACAAACTAAAGATAAAGAAAGAAATTCCAGTTTTTAACTACGAGCGCCCGTCTCGGGCTTCGGCATCACACAATTCAAAATGGCCGGCGAAATAAATGCTTAGGTATAACACTACTCTGCCACTTAAAAAAGTTATGAAACACTATATGTGTTGGACACTTAGTCTTTCGTGTAGGTTATTACAACAATTGTTATTAAATTATGCAAATTACATTTATAATTGAAATAACTTTTTGCTAAATATCAGTCGATGTTCGATCGACTCGCGCCTGTCTAAGCTGAGCGTAATACAAAATTCTGTTCCGTTCACTCACAGGCAGGCACGCACAGAGCAGCACAGATGCCATTGCCAGTATAGCGCGCTGCCAGTATTGGCCGTCTGGCAAATTCTTAGGTATGACTAATTCGCTATCTCTGTCTGACCTACAGCGACAAATGCCAGCCGTCTCATGTGATACTTTCTATGCAAGACGCCATATCCCCGCGGGCCACAATGGTTTATTATCGTACGGCCGTAGTTTGGTTTGTTTCGTAATGACCTCGCTCGCTCGACTCAGCTAGGTAGAGCATTGACTGTGACAGAAACATCGACTACCTATTTTGAGCGACTGCTTGCTTGCTCAGTATTAAAGTGACGTAATGACTAATTTATTATGTATCGCTTAAAACCGAATTTTGTAGTTGAATTATTTATTGTTGAGTCGATTTTATAATGTTAATTAGTATATTGTGTTACAAATATAAATATATAGTTAGTTATAACATTATTTGTAAATTATGTGTTTTTTATTGAATAAAAAATATGGTTAATATTTAGTTTTTCATTGGAAGTGTCTTTTTGTGTGAGAATGAAGAATAACGTGATCATGTGGTATGGACACGTCGAAAGAATGACTGATGAAAAAATGATAAAAAAAATATAAAGAAAAATTGAGTGGTAAGAAAGGTAAGGGGAGACTTCGGTAGAACTCGAAAACATAATGTCGAAGAGGGGAATGTATGGAGAGGTTAATGACAGTGGACGAGGCGAAAGAGGCACGACGGATCCATAGCGCTAGGGATAAAGCGTGAAGCTAAAAGAGAAAAAAGTGCCTACTAAACAGGCATAGATTTGTGTTATTACTGTATTTATATGCACTTCGACTATTGATGGTTTTTTATATTTGCTGATGTGGATGCAGATTTTACTTACGAGTTACGATTTAACTAAAAGTTAAATGAAGAATTTTTAATTATTCCTATGTGGGATTAAATATTTATACAGTTAATGTAATATGTGTGTAGGTAATAGTTAAAACAGATACTAACTTGAACGCTGACGACGTGACCCTCTTCGCATCGTCACTGATGCAACCGGCGAGCTCTAAGGAGCACTCAACTTGCTGACGTCATGGTTAACCAAATGGAGACTGTGTCTACATTTCTAAGACACTGGCCATCTCTTTAGGATCTCACAGGAAAATGCCTCTACCACTTTCTCTGCTGATCCTATCGGGTCAGCAAATGACATGCAGAAAATAAGCAACCTACCTGGAAATTTTGATCGACAAGTCACTATCGATGCAACCCCAGTTACGGAAACATATTCTTCGGCCTCTACTCCGCTCCAGATTCCCTCCCTAGACAATATATTAGATGTACACGATATGCATTAGGTCATACCTTACGTATACAGTGCCATCATGGTACACTATGGCAAATTCGGGACATCAAGAGAACTGTCTAAAACATAACCTTGAGGCCCAGAAACCTTATCTTAATCCCAGATTCCTGAACTGCTATCATGGTCACTGTTCGCCTTAGTTAGCCAAGGGTATGGGCTGGGCTGATCGTCAGCGGACAGCGTCAACATATTCCATTATCTTACCGCTGTTTATAATATCTATAAGGGCTCACAATGACACGCTTATATTTATAGATAGCGTAAGATACTTCAGTAAATTTTTCCTTGATGTATTTGCCATCACACTTGTGGAGTTTTATTCATATTCATTTCTGTACGGAAGTATTTCTTGTTGTTTGTTGAGTCTAGCAATATTGTCGAGCTTTACATATTACTCGCTATCAATAGGTCATACGATAAGCTCTACTAAACATAATGGAATAATAAGAAACAAATGATAAACAAGAATAAGCACAATAAGCACAAATTTTGATTCCTATTTTTTGATAATTTTGAGACTTATTATTATTTTGACGTTTGGGTCACACCAATGTTATTTGTTATCGACAAATCCATAAAATAGGTAACCGGAAAAAGTAGTTTTATTTTTTCGTATCTTTATAAATTATTGAGACATTAAGCGTTAAAGTACGGGCTCTGTAGGTCTGAACTGAACAATCACGCTACCGTGTGACGTTACAGTCACGTACATACATTGGCCCGTTGCACTTACAATCTAGTCTTAAATTTATTTGTGTTTATCTATAGTAAGTCATTAAAACTGTTAAGAAATATTATATTGTAATTCACAGGGAATTTTAGTTCTAGTAAAAAGCCGAATAATTGATTTTTTATGCACGGTATAATAATAAATAAAAATGTATTTGGAAAAGAGAGTATCCTCTTAGTTTGATCTAATTATTGTGTCTATATAATCCAAAAATAAGGAACCTTACCTAAACACTATTTAAATGTGCAGGTGAATAAGGTAGATGACGGAGCGTACGTAACACAACAAAAAACACAACCGTACCCACGTATATAATTTTTTTTCAAAAGAGGCTTTATAAAATTTCAGCTTTTAATGTTTTTATAATACACAAAACACAAAACTACAGTAGTAGACATTATTGCTAAAATTGGGAGTCCGCGTTTACGATTTTAGTTTGTTGGATTGGATAGCAAGACTCGGAACCGGAGTCAGAACCGAAGCTGAAGTTGAAACCGAAACCGGAGTCTGAACTGAAGTCGAGACCGAAATTTTCCTTTTCCTCTGAAAAATATTTAGTGATAGAGTAATTGATCAAAATAGTGTACAGAAAGCCATTCCTCCGACGAATATAAACGGAAATACTCGCCATCACCCGTATTTGGACATATACTCGCGTGTCTAGATCGTACTGTGTTATAATCACAGAATCGCTTGAAATCCCACAAATTTAAAAAAGTGGTGAAAATATACTATTATGAAAATATCCTAACCAGATTTCGATGGAACAAAATGTATTGTTATTAACACGAGTACATGCGCCTTGAATGCAGTAATTTTTATAGTGATATTTTGATGTGTTTCTGTGACTCATTGGATTTACACGCCTTCTGCCTGGACGTTCATTTTCTTTTATATTTACCTGCATGTCCAGAGGATGCGGGTAGAGAATGTTCTAGAGAACATAATACTTTATGTTATCTGTATTCACATTTTTCTATGCGGATACAGATAAGACAAAATAACTTATCTTGTCTATACGGATGTTACACAATTCCAGATTCATATGCATATTTTCGCCACATAACATTCCGGTATTTTGGTTTATCAATCGTCGCAAAAATGTACTAATTAAAATAGCAGATTGTATCGTAAACTCTTAACACTATGTTGTTTCAGGAAAAAACTTGAAGATTAAATAAGCAAAATAAATATTTTGTATTAGCGACCCCGCTCCCGGCTTTGACCGCTAGAACTACAAGAACAATAATTTAGTAAATTTAATTTCATTCGTTTATTTGTAGCGTACTTGTGGTGACTCCTAATATGAACATTTCAATACTTTAATATATTATCGTAATTTCTTAAGGCAACAGGTAGGAATAAGGCTTGACCCTTATTTTGGTATTTTGTACCAAACTTGGCGAAACAAATTATTTTAAATTAATATCACTTTTTTTGTTTATGAACAGATTAAAAAAAAAAAATTAAAATAAATATTAAAATTAAAATGTATATTAATTATTAAAATAAATATTAAAATGTAAAACAAATATTAAATATTAATTGAGGTTTATCATGATACAATACTTAAATTACTTGTTAGGAACTTCATACAAAATGAGTGGATACGACTGCAAATTAAAGTCAATTCCTATAGGTAGTAGCGTTCCTCAGCGGAATACCTACAATCCTATTTCAAATAGGTACGGAACTCTCGGTGCGCGAGGTCTACTCGTACTTGAGCGATATATATTTTTTAAAAAGACTTATGTAAAGACAGTAATCAGTGACATTTAGTTAATTGTATATATATAGATTTCTGTAAAATATTTTTTTAAAATACAAAAAAACATACACTCGTATACCAATTTTTTTATTTAATATAAAGAAATATTTAATATTTAAATATTTTCAAATATTTTTTTATGATATTTATTTAAGAAATTCTAAGAATGTAATATAATGTTATTGAACCAATAACATTAATTATATCTATATATAGATGCTCAAAACCCCATAACCTTTAGATAGAAGTCTGTATTGATCGCAGGACTCTGAAGATCTCTCAGAAACATCTTAGTTGGTGTTTATATTGTGCGCTATACAGAAAATATTAAAAGCTCTGAAGAATGGTTGAAACATCACTTAAATAAATATACATATTAAATTATGCCTCTGCACCACGACGGTCTATGTGTTAGTTTGTTATATTGAATGATTTTTCGATATTTACTACATACTCTAACTCGTATTATATCACACGATATAATGTACCGCGGCAACTCCCAAATGCATTTTCAGTTTCGGTCATAGTTTTGGCAGGTTTGCCACTGAAACCGAAACTAAACCGAAACCGAACTATCGTTCGGACACTACATAAGGAATATATTTCTTAGCTGTGACTTATACGTCAACAAATTTTGAAACCGGCCCTTAGTGGATAAAATATATGTAGAACATGAAAAAAAAATAAATGTGTTAATAAGAGCCCGAAAAGAGAGAAAACTGTTAAAAAGAAATTTGTCTAATTTCCTAATTCAAACAGCAACATATATATGCATTTAAACATACATTTTTAAAAAATTTTCAACAAGATATCACTCTTTTGATGACATTATTTAAAGAATATACCAATTGTAATTACCAATAATCAGCTTGACAAAAAGAGCCTGCGATAATGTAGAGTAACTTGACCCCTGTGAAAAAGGTTCTATTCAGATAGAATAAGTATTATCCTTATTTCACAATATTTTTTGCTCAAATATAACTCACCCATATTTATACAATATACACAGTTTCTCTTTATTAACGAGTTTAATTTATTATCATTGTATTTTTCGACATCCGAAAAACAGATATTCATTGAAGTTAGATATAATAATATAATCAGCGCTGGTTTCAGATAGAAACTGGTCTCTTTTGGTCGAGCTACTGATTGTAGAAACATATGAATGAATATGTAAAAAGTGACATTATATCGGGAGTACCACAGGGCTCATTAAAATACCGAGGAGTTCACGCAAACTGTTTTACCTTCTTGATACACCTATCCGGAAGTCTATTTGAGAAACAATTCTCCTATGTCTCGCTATTGCAGTATCCGGAATAAGCAAAGCGTTTTGGATCCATTCGAAGACTCTTTATACAATGTCGCAAAATCGCACCTGAACGTCTCTGATATCAGCATTTTATAGTGTATTTTATTTTATTGTGTATTGTTTTATTATTATTACTTTTTTTTATATATTATTTTTCTTTTGATTCGTTTGTGATTTCTTCTTAAGGAATCAATATATTAAGAATTTATTATACTGTGTTCTAAAGTAACATGTGTAATATTGTCATTTTCCTGTTTTTGTAGATTATATTTGTATAAATAGTTACATATATATCTCTATTGTTGCATGCGGTATTCGCCGTAAGAGGTAATGCATTTATTTTAACAAATTTAAGATATCTCAGGGTGGGTGCGCCTAGGATATCATAGGACCAAATCAGTTAGCAAGTACATCAACTATATCTCTTTCATGAGATACGTCGACTTACCTACGAAATCCTATATAAAAAACCTGTATAAAAAAAATGACAGGAAAGGTCACAATTCGGACTTTGCAACTAACAAGACTTTTCAATACAATACTTGATATAGAAACTGTACCAGAACAATAATGTAAATCTGAAGTAATCTGAATAATAATTCTTAACTGTAGGTACACCCAAAAAAATTATATACAAAACGCGGCCTTATGCTTCATAGCAATCTCTATATAAATCAATCTCATAATATATAAAAAGTTTTAAACAAATAAAGTTGGTTACTATACTTATATACTACTTAATACAAAATTACTATTACATTATATAAGATTTTAAAAAGGAAATTCTGTAGATGCATGAAATTATATATAGACACCCATAAGCTTATTTTTAAGCATATATAAGCTATTTTCAGCATTCTCCTTAAGAGCAGCGTGGGCGTGACAGAGGGAATCTTGTGTTATACTATATTTACTTGATAAAACAAATATTATAATATAACGAAGAAGAAGTAATAAGAAGAATTATCATGATATGAAAAAAATTGTGGTCATTGAAATAAATCCTAAAAGGAGCATATAAAACTGTATATAAAAAAAATGTATTTATTACATGTCTTTTATCAAGCATGCACTTGCATTAAAGTAGAGGTGGGCTAGCCACATTTCAAGACAAAATGACAATGACAATGACAAAAGATGGACCATAGAGACCACATGATTAATGGGTCCAAATGGAAAAGAAACATTAGTAGACTGAGGAGAAAGTGGGCTGATGTACAGGTAACAGGGAAAGCATGGCTAAAACTTAGTAAGGATAGGGATACTTAGAGAAGACCGGAGGAGGCATTCAGGTAAAAAGGGGTCTATATTTCAGAAACACCAACCAGTACTAACATTACTAAAAAATAAAAATAATGTATCAAAAATATTTAATAATAAATATCGACGTTTTACCTGTAATTAAAACGTTTATTAAACATACTTGCCTTAATCGAAGCCTAAATAATGTAAGAGTAGCGTTCACTTCCCTTATGTCACTTCGCACTTCCTCCATGTCGCCACTGTGCTTTCTGTTGTTAAGCCTTCTAAGACACTAGCGCCACCAAAGACTGTGAGTTGTGGAACTCAAATAATTTCTTCATTAAGTCTCGATGCCACCAGGCAGAACTATAACTTAGGCTTCAATTAAGGTAAGCATGTTCAATAAACGTTTTAATTACAGGTAAAACGTCTATATTAAACAGTACTGTACCGCTAATCAAAGCCTAAATAATGAGAGACGTGTTTATTATCGCCTGGTGGCGCTAGGAAACGCTAATGTGATATAACCATGTGAATAGAGTTAAAAGCCAAGCTGATTACGGGATCACCTGAGGGTCTCATTCGGCCGGGCTGACCGCCCGGGTAGCGCATAGCTCACTCCTTTCGTCCAGTCCTTCTAAATCTTGTCCCTCTTAAGGACATTTTACCTCGGGCCAAACGCCCAACCCAAGGACCCGCCCATATTCATGGGCGGCGGAAGAGCCTAACGGCAAGAGGGCACTGCCCTGAAGCCGTTTTCCTCTCCCCCCTCGGGGGTCGAGAGAGAGAATACATCCAAGCTGATTAAAAGAATCAGCCACATCATAATCCACATTAGGATAGAAACTGACGAATACAATATTCACTTTGCATATTTATAAAATATACGAAAATAAAGAGACAGGATAAAGTAATTATCAATTATCAACAGGAATAAAATAAGACGAAAAACAAGCAGATGGAGTACTACTTGTTATTGGACCGATTTCTCTATAGAATTTAGTAAAGGATCCGCTTTGGCTAATTCTTGCCAGTGTTGTGATAAATTTATCAAGTGTTTCACCCAGCGTAATAGGCACACTAAAATAATATCTGGATTTGGTAAGAGTTTTACTTAATTGTAGATGTTCGGCAGAATCCGTCTTAGAACCGAATAAAAGCGTTAAAACTATATAGTAATCCTAAATTCTACAATAATCCGCTAACCATAACGGTGCCAAATCGGTGGCTATGAGAGCATAGGCTTTGCAATGGATTTCAGTATTTGCCTGATGAGTATATCAGAACTTCTTGACTATGTATTTCTGCAAACGTGGCACAGATTTATGAACCAATATTGTATCCAAGGACAAATTTTTCTTCTAGTGCAAGGTCAGCTAAAAATTTGGCTATATTAGCGCCGACTGGATTAAAGGAGTCGGCGTTTTGTTGATTCTACGCCAGTGTATTTAGAGTCGAATCACGCTAACTTGATGACAAGAGATTCCTGTACATCTGATCAATCACATCTCAATACCTCTAGTGTCATTGCTGCAATCTGAGGTGGTGGGTAGCCCGTTACTATGTCTATAAGAATTTTTCTTCAGGATCCTGAGCGTGAAAGGGTGGGTTCAGAGCCCAATTCTATAGGTCTGGTCTCCAGTAAATTCTCACTCTGAGCGTGGCACAATTAGTAAGTATATTCCTCTGGCTTTGTTCAGAAGCCCCAGTACTTTCGGGATGAGATGTGGTGGATGGAAGACATTTGCGCATTCTGACAATCCCATTGGACACTCGGTGCGTCGTAAAGAATTGTATATATATTGACCCTTTTGGCCTGTACAGTTAGCTGTGACAACATAAGACCAGCTCGAGATGAACTGATTCGACTGTCAGGACTCCCCGTATCTCGATTAGCCCTGGCAGAAGATGCCATTGCGGAGATTTATTCTCAAACAGGCGATCTGTATGAGCATTTTAATTCCCAATTCAATTAAATTTTGATATGATTATTGAAAGATGTATGTCGTAATAATCCAGAATTGTGATAATCTTGGTTGCCAAATGGGCTAGTGATTTGGATTTGGTGCCTTCCTCGTACTTCAGATAACGCACTGGATTAGTAGAGCACTCGATGCAAGCGACATGTAACTCTGCTGCTAAGCTTTTTGATTGCCGTAAAGCTGAAGATAACAATTGTGTAGCACTCCTGTTTTTAGACAGTGCATCGGTAACAGCCAATGAACTAAACTTCTCCAATTTAAATAGTGTAGAACAGGAAGGTGGTGTTTTGCGTAACACAGCTTTGAGATCAAGACCCTTCAAAGACGACAGAATGCTTTCTCTTCTATGCTGTATAAGTTCTGCTCGATCGCCACATACAAGCTACAATGCATCAGCTGCAATTTTGTTATACTCACAATCCGAAAAAGTCTAAAAGTTTAGTGTGAATGATATCAAAGCTTATGCTATTTGTAGATTGAACCCAGGATAAGAAATTTCTCATCATTTTCAAGAGCCTCACGCTGTTTAAGCAGTGCAAATGAAATACTAGCTGCAAAAGCTTTCTTCATACTACAAGTAAATCTTTTAGTGTCACGACGACCGACTTCAAGATTATCCCAAAATAGTGAAACCAGATAAGTGCAAATCGTACACTAGATTATTCAGTACTATCGATGCGTTGTAGGTCTCTCAATTATTAGCCAACTTTATATGAAGCCTGTGGGATTACTCGTTCTTTTACCTTAGTACTAAAAGTCAAATTAGAACTGGGGATATTGCCCAAATTATTATTACACTGTTAGTCAGAACTATTTCTAACTTACATTCATACAAATCACCGCTAACGTTATGTTTAATACAAGAAACGTCATCACTATAAAACTAAACACTTTTAAACTGATTTGCTTTAGCAGATGTTACTGCTTTTCATTTGAATATTGCTTACTATATTTATTATTTTATTTAACTTACAGACACAACGGCGCTTACGTTAATGCTTCTTTGGTCTCTTGTAGCAATCGCTTAAAGACGATGAAGTATTCTAGTACGAATAGTAGAAGACGAACTTGAACTAGACAATGTTCTTTCCCTCGTCCTCTTTGTCGTTATCGTGCTCCCTCGTACTTAATGTCCTTGACTTGCCACTAGGGCCAGGGCGCACAGTGGAATCTTCATCCATACTGAAAAACTAATTCTAACGAGTTAACCGTTAGCAATCTGTATTAAAACGCGATTCTTTTGAAATACGAATCTTAAGGGGGTATTCTAGTCTAGAAACATGAAATTTAGGTAATTTTTGAAGTCTCGTAAAAAAAGGCAATTCATATTTTTACTGTCCATTTTTTTATTAGTTATTTATAAACATTATAAGAATACAGAAAAAAATAAAAAAATAAAAAAGTTTAAAATTACAAAAATCAGAAGTTGATGAAGTGGAGGGTCTTAAAAAATAGGCACGTCACCATACCCAAGATTTTAACCCTCCTAGTAATCTGAAATCAAAAAGATTATTAATCTAGAATGATGTCGCAATGTCTAGAACTACGGAAAAGTTGAAAAAAAATGTTTTCAAAAAATGGCGACTGCCTGAATAAAACAACAATTTTTTTTCCGTTTTTTTTTTGACTATTTCGAATTTTTTTCAAATAGTAAAAATTGAAATTTAGGGATGGGGGTAGTTACAGATATTAATAAGACTGTAAAGAAGACCCTGTAAAAATTTCAGGTAAATCGGTCGAGTAGAACCTGAAAAATCGTGGGTATCGTTTTGAAAAAGACAGATTCGAGAAAAAGCATGAGGATCACTACCTGAAATTAAATCTTTTTCTTCTTTTACAGCTTTGGAAATAATGAGGTCATAAACTGTAGATGCGGCTAAATATATATTTTTGACACAAGCGTAGTAAGTACCGATTGATAATCCCTGACAAATATCCATCATACTGCAGAAGATATTTATTCCTTCCCTGCCAACTCCCAACAGCCGCATAGCAAATATCATTCTCCGGTTTACTTCAAACGATTTCAAACGATTTGTCGACGAATGGACATGATGGTATATATTGTACACTATCGCAATCGCATTGTAATGAAATTTTAAAGCCTAGTCCGCGATAAGACGTTCGTGAAAATTTAATCTCTTTCTTGCATGTAGTACACAAAACTAAAGAAGAAATCACTGAAAAACCAAAGTAAATTTTTGTACTTACAATTCGTGATGCACTTACACTTTCTCACAATATTCGTGCACTCAACTAATAAAAAGGCGACTTATAGTAGGGTACTATACGACCGCTTCCGGCGGGAATTGAAACGCCAATGAAGAAATTATTTCCACAACTCACAGCCTTTGGTGGCGCTAGTGTCTTAGAAGGCTTAACAACAGGAAGCACAGTGGCGACATGAAGGAAGTGCGCAACTAGCGACATAAGGGAAGTGAACGCTACTCTCTCATTATTTAGGCTTCGATTAGTACTTCGATCAGTACTGTATAATAATTACATAAATATTACTAACCTTATTCACTAACGGACTAAAATATAACGGAACAAGAATTACTAAGCAAACTAACTAGTTATATTTTAAATTTAGTAACTTGAAATATGGATTAAATGGCTTCATTATATTTTATATTATTTAATTCGTCATTATTCATTATTATATTATATTATTTAATTGCTTATTACTTATTACTTATTGAATTATGTATTTACTTATTTAGTTTATTTAGTTACTTATTTCATTACTTTTGACAATAATTAAAAAAATTAAAAAGTAAGGCTTAGTAAAAAAAATCTTTATCATATTGTCTACTAATAATTGTTAACTAGTTAGTATCACTTCTGCTTAGTGCTTTTTTAATTAATGCTCAACGTGAGAATGATTCAATGTTTGCAAGGTTTGTTATTTAATAAATTTAAATAATTCAACAAGAGGTTGTAGGGTAGTAACTAATTATATGAAAAGAAAACCTATTTTATACCGTTTTGATTATTTTAATATATTTATCTTTTATATCATTATTTTAATATATTTATCTTTTATATCATTATTTTAACATATTTATCTTTTATATCATTATTTTAATATATTTATCTTTTTAATCATTGTGCGTCAAGGTCATTCAGTCATTTCGCCTACGCCGTACATAATTATGTGTATTTAATATTTTTCGAGCTAGGAAGCAGTCGTTTATACGCGAAATCTAACTTGGCCTTGCGCAGTACAGTCCAGGTTGTTCTCGACCGGTTTCGACCGGTTTGTCCTCACTTTTTGTCTCTTTCACACTCACGCAGTCTGTCTCTGTCTTACTACCGATTTAGCAATTTCACTCAATTTATTGACACTACGTTTATATGTATTTATTGCAATGATACGTGTATAGTGCAGTTCTGCTATTCATTGAAATTTAATAAATTTCATATACATATTTGTAAAAATACTATTCACATTTAATACTTTTCCTTTTGTTTTGCTTTTATTCATCCGTAAATAACAAAAACACGTACGTCATTAAAATTTAGAATGATTACTATTTTTATACAATTTTAAAATCTTATTATATTATGATTTATTTTATTTGCACACGTCCATAGTTTTTAGCGGGGTAGGTAGGCAGCGTTTCATTTCCTGCCCCAAGAGTACGCGAGGGCCGAGGGGTGGCGCTACCCATCCCCATGCTTTCAGCCGGGAGAACATTCTATATAGTACATTCACGAGTTTACCACGGAATATTTTTAAATGAAAATCTAAGAGTTATTTTAAAGCGAATATAGGCATAACTATATACGCTAAAATTACAATAAAATTTTCTTCGCCCGCTTGAACTAAACAAATATTTATTATTATGCTGGGTTATCATCCGTTTTGTAATTGTTTGTCATAGCATGGAACTTTATTGATGTTCTAGGATTTACTCTTATATACTTTATTTACCCTTATTCCAATATCGTAATTATATATGAATCGTCCTTATGAATCACTGTGTCTATGAAAAAAATATTATATGCTATGCAAGGGTTATTTTTAATTTCAGGATCTCCTCTGTTTTTCAGTGTCCCATAAATATCGGTACAGCCTTTTCGGAGATTAACGCGGAAATACAGAAAGACGGACAAACCTTTATAATCTTTAATTGTGTTTTAATATTGTGTAAATAACAATATGTATATGAAAAAAACTTTATATTGAAATCACGGGCAGACAGTTAAATTTATATGTATCATAAAATAGCTTCGCTTTATCTCTAACGGGGTAGCCAGAGGGAACGGGATGCCAAACGCTGCGGTCCCTGCATACCTCTGTCGCCTCTTCGCCTGTCATTAACCTCTCCATACACCTCCTCATGCCTTTTACAATAATAAAATTTGTTGGTGTGTGCGTACATAGATAAATGAATTGTTAGTATAACAAGCATATAAGAATCTACACGTAGCTCGGAAAAGACGTATGCTACAAACTTCAAGCTTTATATGTTTTTAAATATGTATTTCAATTGGTTTTTCTTATGAAGAAACAATTAAATATATTCAAAAGATCATCATCATGAATGATGATTCATCAGAGCATTTTCATAATTACTGTAAAAACAGCTGGCTTTTTTTTTCGTTTAATTTTTTGGTAAATTTTAAAACAACATTAAAAATATTCGAATAATTTATTTAGTTCTACAATAAATTGAAATATTTATATTTTAGTATTATACCTACATATAATAAAACTAAAATATTTTAATATACAACGGCCCCGCGGTACTCCGAGCCATGTTTAATCCGGCGCCCCCTGTAATCCGACGCTACGCCGGTGCTCGACTCATATTGCTCCAGTTTCAATTTAGCTGCGTACATGTAATATTGTCCTAGCGAGCGTTACTTCAGTCTAGTTATTTGTGATTCATTTACATTTCGTAATTGAGTCTTTTTGTCACTTATACCTAATAATGTCTTCACAAGCTCAAAAGCGCAAGCATAAAACACTGACGATAAAAGAAAAAAACGATGTTTTGGATCGCATAAATCGCAAGGAACCAATTAAAAGCTTAGCATCTGAATACGGCGTAGGCCGATCTACAATTTATAGCATTAAAAAGAATAATGAGAAGATTAAAACGTTTATTTCTACTATTGACTGTGGGCCGGGCAATAGACAGACTCTCAAGAAAGCTGCACATCCGGAGGTGGAAGAAGCTTTGTACATGTGGTTTCTTCAGAAACGTAACAAGCATGCGCCCGTAACGGGACCCATGTTGGCTACGAAAGCAAAATTTTTTTACAAAACAATATTGAAAAAAGAAGACTTTGTGGCTAGCAGGGGATGGCTAGACAGTTTCAAAAGTCGTCATGGTATACGTTTGACCACTATTACAGAAGATAAACTTTTGAATAAAGCAACCTACGTAGAGCCATTTAAAATGAGATTCTTACAAAAAGTTAAAGATTTAGATCTTAGCCCATCACAGGTATACAATGCAGCTGAATCAGGACTTTTTTGGCGTATAATACCTTATAAATCCTTTACTTCTTATTATGAAAATTCTACAACTGTTCGTAAAATGAGTAAAGAGCGTGTTACCATACTACCATGTGCTAACGCTACAGGTACACATGCGCTAAAGATGGTGATCGTTGGAAAATCGATCAAGCCACGTATATTCCAAAATATGACTTTGCCTGTGCACTATTACGAACAGAAAAATTCATGGATGACAAAGGACATTTTCAAAAAGTGGTTTGACGAAAACTTTGTGCCAGAAGTGAGAAACTGGTTAAAAAATCACAATTTTCCCCAAAAGGCACTACTACTTCTTGATAACACTCCCTGTCATCCACCTGAAGTAGAACTAACTACAAACGATAAATGTATCACAGCAATGTTTCTTCCAACAAATTGCACTGCAATGATTCAACCAATGAATCAGCATGTTATTCAGTTTATCAAGCACGATTACAAGAAAAAACTACTTCTGAGAACGGTATCTAACAATCAGACTATAGAAAATACTTTAAAAGAATACAACATGAAAGATTTTGTTTTTGCATTATGTCAGTCTTGGATTGCAATGCCCCCATCGACTATTACATCCTCATGGAAAAAGTTATGGCCAGACATTGTCACCACCCAAAACAACTATCTACAAATTAGTGTCTCTACCGACATAATCCAGCAAGTTGCTGCTGCAACAAAGATATCCTCGGAAGATTTGGAAATTTGGTACCGGGGAATAGATAGATCGGAAAACACATTTTATGATATGTCTGATGAGGAAATTATAAAACATGTGTCTAGTACAACGATAAGTCAAGAAGATGAAGACGGAGCAATTGCAAGTACATCGCAAGTGACAGCACAAGATGCAGTCAACGTATTCGAGCCACAGGTTGAAGAGAATGCTGTGTCGCACAAAGAACTTGAGGACAAAGCTTCGGTCTCGCAATGTAGCAACTTGGAACAAAACAAGAATTAATGAGCATTTTAATGCTGTTTAAAATTATAGATATTATTGTTCTTCGTATTTTTAGGTTAACATTCCTTTTCCAAAAAAAAAATATTATATATTTTTTTTATTTCCTAAGGAAAGTAACTTTACTTATCTTTTTCTATAGGATTTTTACACTTTAGCACTGATAATATAATTTTTATATTTAAATATTATTATAATCTCAATTGTGATGCTTAATTAGCACAATTTTGCATACAACTTATTTATATACCAATGGAATAATTACTAGTTCGAACAGACGCTTCAATTTACCGCATTACAAGGTACTCTTATTTAAATAAAATCGGGTCTTAGTAAGTATTGTACAATCCTACTAATTCGACAATCCGAAAACACCCTGCAAAACGTTTGTCGGATTATTGTGGGTGCACTGTATAAATATTATAATATTTTTTTAAAATTATTTTCTAGGTAAAGATCATCCGATCTAATAGGATCTCGTTTATACCTTTCAGGTACCGAATTCTAAAAATTAACGCGCATGCACAAAATTTAATTGTGTTAATGTGTGGCAAGATATAAGGATTGCAATATTCTACGGTGAGCGAGTTACGATTTTACGTCAAACTTGTGACTAGTCCGCACACTAACAAATCAACCGATCGAGCAATCAGTTTGTTTATTGATTTTGTATGACGTAGATAGCATGCAATGTATGAAACGACTCGTCCGTTGCACTAGTTGCTCGATAAAGCTGATCCTTGAGACAAAAATGAATTTAACAAATACGATATGCAAAATAGTACTATTATTTCAAATATTTAATTATTTATCTAGTTTATATCATATATAAATAGCAGGCAATCATGAGATTCAATTTTAGGATTAATGGGTATGGGTATTCAATTCATTATCAACGAAGAGCCTGATTCTGTACAAAAGAGAATAATATTGAGATATATATATATATATATATATATATATATATATATATATATATATATATATATATATATATATATATATATATATATATATATATATATATATATATATATATATATATATATATAATGATTGTTTAAGAATAAGGTTTAAGAAGTTTATATTTTTTTAATTTTGTTCTGAGCTTTCATCAATTACGCAGATGATATATGATGATGATATAAAGGACTTAGGAAACTGTTAGATATTTGTGAAAATTATGTAAAGAATGAGATTCACCAAGTAGTTGGTTGGTACCTAGCTATGTTGCTCTTTTAGGCATGGGTTGACATTACGAGAATAGCAAATAACTATATTTTTTAACTATTTTATTATTTCATGCTGTATGGATATTTATTGTTTATATACATAGACACATACATACATACTTATACATACGTTTACACAAAAAAAAACACACTTTGTTCTTAGGTTCCGCCAAAAGCTGTATTATTAACTTAAACTAAACTTAAGCTTAAACTATACAAACATGATGCACGCATTACTAACCTTCTAATTAAGCCAAATCTAATAAGACATAAAATTTTCAAGTGGGTAGCAGCAAAAAAGAAATGCAAGAAACACGATCGGCAACACTAGATTAGACGATTCGAACCACGGATAAAGAAGGAATGTAGTGGTGTTTTTATTTATTATTTATTTTAGTAAGGATTGATTAAGTTAATTTAAGATATTATGTAGTCAATGTAAGTAGGTAGTAAGTAGTACCTGTAGTAAGTCATAATAAGATAAGATACCTGGCTTATATTACTGTGATATCATATTAACATAATATATATATATATATATATATATATATATATATATATATATATATATATATATATATATATATATATATATATATATATATATATATATATATATATATATATTATTAGTAGTGTTGTGATTCGTCATTTTATTAGTAAATTGTACTGTGATTTATCATTAATTAATTATAATTTGTATAAAGAGTTCGCAGAGCAATGAAATAAGATATTGTGTTGACTGTTACTTTTTATTTGTTTAATAAATAGTATTAATTATTTTTAAGTTTCAATGATAATTATATAAGTAATTTGATAAGTAATTATCAAAATTACTCATATATATTATCACGGAATTGTTAGTATACATTGTTTATTATACTTTGCTATTTACTTAAATACTTTTGATTATTTGATTATTTAAAATAAAAATTTGATTATTTAAAATAAATGATACCCGAAGTGGTAAATTGTGTACAAGTAAGTATAAATGTTTGACTGACCATTCTAGTGGTGTTGCCTGAAGAAAATATTATCGAGTCGTGCTGCAGCTGTCGATAATTAATTTATATATAGTATTAATAAATGTAATTGAAGAAGAACGTGAATTGTTTTATTACTGTAGTTTCTTAAAAGTACTTGGACACTAAACTTCTTTTATGTCGTTTGGAATTTTGTTGTTCAAATCTACAACTTCATAAATCAACTTCTTTTACCCGTAAGTGGTTTCGGCTGATAAAGTACTAATATTACTAGTAGTAGTCCTAAGTAATCGTTTTTGGATTTGTTTTTTCATCGTAAAAGTATTTTGGTACTTATACTTTGGTACTTTGATATTTAATTGTCAATGATTTTTCTAACCAGTGTGCAGGTATAATATACATATGTTTGTTAAATTCTTAATATGTTCAATTCATTACATAGATTACCAGTGGAAGTAGAAAAATCTAGTTTGACTTAAGTTTTCACAAGCTTGCGTGAAGCTCTTTGTTTTATTTGACCCTTGTTCCCCAGATTTCTACCAAATAGTCGATGTATAGTTTAATTAATGGAATAATATAAAATAATCGAATAGAATTAAAGATTACGTACCGAATCAATTTAGGCAGACATTTAACATAAGCGTTAAGGAAGTCTGTAAGATATCGAAGTTTGAACATAATTTGTATATGTGCGATATCTTACGATACGACGATCGGCAAATATTAAACGAGACTTAGGTATGTTTCGGATTCAGATAGTTATTTATTTTTTCCAGTAAAGATGACGTAACTTGTCTTATTTGCATTTAACGTAAGAAAATTATTTTGGAAGCAAATATTTAGAATATTTAGATCTGTTACTGAGCCTCATTTACGATAATTTTAGCGGTAAGACCAAAATAGAATAAGAAAATATCGTCTGCATATAAATAGATGTCACGATTAAGTCCTACTATTTTTATGTTGTTAATATAGATTAAAAAGAAAAGTGGTCCTAAAATGAAGCCCTGGGTTACACCATAGACGATTGATTTTGGCTCAGTCTCGCTCAACTACCTGGAAGTTATTCAAAAGATATAATTTAAATATTTTTTGAGGAAGGCTTTGAGGAAAGATTTCATACTAGCTACATTTATTTATACACTTGGTTATTTCTTTAGCTATGAGATTTTTTATATACTTTATGATTAAATCGCATGGTCATGCATTCCTATGAGCTCATCAATGTCATCTGATTGTCCTGGTATCGGCACTTAATCATATATTTGCCTCGCGAACAACTTCTTCAATCGTATTACTTTCAATTGATTGTGTGACACTTAAACAAAAAAGGACTTGACGAGATTTGGAAGTGGCGTTCCTCCGAATTTACGTTTGTCGGGGTAGCGTAAGTCAAGGTATTGTTGTATTGTATTTCTGCGTCAAAAATATGGCGACATGTATTGACATTGTTCTATCCGTCATTTCAATTCTTTCCGTAATAAGATTGATTAATGAATTCAGATCGTATTAAAGAATATATTATTATTATTAGATATTTTCCAGCTGGTCATAACGATGCCTTTATGCGGATGTGTTTATAATTTTTTTACATTTCGGCGTTCATTTTAAAACTCGATGATTTATACCTTATTAGTAAGAGCTTTATGATTGCATTTAAGTTGTTAATATTTCACACTAGCTAAAATATAGGTAGGTATTTGCGGAATAAGAAATAAAACTTAATATCGGCTTAGTTACATTTAAGATGTACATAGGTATTCAATTATAAATATTAAATGCAGGTTCTTCTTTTAACGCGACGTCATTTCTGAAACCTAGTTTCTTTCAAATTGTATTAGGTTTTTATGTATTTCTGTAAAACAATTTTAAAAGTATCTAATAAAGTAACGCCAAAGCATTAAAAATAGTATGAAAGTAATCTCAAACAGCAGAAATTAACGAAAAATTAAGTAATATGCTAGAATTCGTATAAGGCGACATTCAAGAACATTTTAGAATTTAAGATTTCTCTAATTATATTTGTTTACGTAAAGGAATAATAAGGATTAAGTTAAGTATATCACTCTTACTTTTGCCGGTAATCAAGTGATATTTAAATAAAATTATTGATTCAAAAACTCCCTAATCAATAGTATACATTTTATTACTATCACTCACTTTTACGTACATTCATGATAAGAATACAAAAATATCTATACAATACACGTATCATGTCTGTAAAAAGTTGATAAACAATTCTCTTTTAAAACCAATATGTGACTATAGTCATGGTTAGTTAGCTCGGTTGGGCTGAAGCTCAAATGGTTGATCGATAACAATATCTTGAAAGAGATTATACTCGACCATTATATTTGTTATATGATTATGACATGTAAGTATTATATAAAAACAACATAAATTTATCGCCATTTATATCATTTATGTTGTCATCAACACAATCGAAAATTCGACATTCCAATCAAAAGAGAGCTAGAAACAGATTTGTACATATGCATTGAATGGAAGATGGCTATTAGATAATAAAAGATGGAAGATAGAGAATAAACTAAATTTTTGAAAAAACAAACCAATTTTGAATTTATCAAATAATTCGATGTACATAATATGTATACATTAAGTCCTTACATAATAAATTGGTGATTTATTTTTGGTTAGAAATTCCAAATTCAGAATTTATACAGCTAATTACGCATGTATTTGTGTTTCGTCACTCCTTTGGTTTTTTTTCTTCTGTTTTTCACCTTACAAAATGGAAAACTCGAAATTAGTTTAAGTACTTGAAGTACGGGTTCCCTGTGGCACCAGTGCGGCGGAAACGGCTCGAATGGTTAATGATGTGTATGGTGGTCGTGTCGTAAAAGAAAACACAGAGCGTTTTTGGTTCCAACGTTTTCGTTCTGACCTTCGAACCTGAATTTCGACCTGAACAAGAACAAGAACAAGCCGACGGCCGGTCACCCAAGTTCATAAAGAATTATTCAAGAAGAATTATTCATAAAGAATTATTCAAGAAGTTCAAGAAGAATTGAAGGCTATTGTTAAAGCTGAGCCATCACAAACCACGTCCAAGTTAGCTGCAGGCTACGGTGTTACTGATAAAATTGTTTTATTCCACTTGAAGCAAATTGGGAAGATTAAAGAACTTGAAAGGTGGGTGAACCTCACGAATTGAGTGAAGCAAACCGGCGAAGGCGCGCCGACTGCTACATTACATTACTTAACCGGCACAATAATGAAGGGTTTTTAAATCGAATCATTACCTGTCATGAGAAGTGGATTCTCTACGATCATCGGAAGCGCTAATCGCAATGGTTGGACCATGGCAAGCCAGCTAAATCCTGCCCCAAGCGATAATGTATCCAAAAAAGGAACTTGTAAGCGTTTGGTGGACTAGTGCCGGTGTCGTTCATTACAGTTTGCTCAAATATGGCCATACAATTACGGTAAATGTCTATGATCAGCAATTGCAAACCATAATGGAAAAGATAGCTGCTAAACAACCGAGGCTAGTCAATCGCTCTACGCCACTGCTGCTTCACGACGACGCTAGACCACACACTGCACAACATACGGCTACAAAATTAGAAGAGCGTCAATTGGAATGTTTAAAACATCTACCGTACTTCTCGGACTCCAACAGACTACCATTTTTTTCGAAATTGGAACAACTTCTTACAAGGGAAAAAGTTCAACTCTGATGGATCACATATTTTATTGGGCATCAATAAGATATTTGAAGGTGATTCCGAATCCGAGTCCGAATGTTTATTTTAGTAAAGGGATCAATGAATTACCTATGAGATGGCAAAGTGCATAGATAACAACGGTTCATACTTTGATTAAATAAATATATTACATTAAAAAAAAATTCGACTTACGACTTACGAGGAACAAATCCTCCCATACCAAATGCCAATGTCATATATAAGGCCCTAATCTTTATTTGTGTGTTTACATTTAATTTATTTTAAATGTCGTCATGTCATCACGCCACCCTAAACCTTCATAATATAAAATAAATGTAATTCACAGGAACTTAAAAGGGGTGAATTTTATTTGGATTTTCAACCGTTTGACGTCTACGACGGATTATCATGTTTTAACAATTTTGCCTATAATAGGAAAAAATATTAGATTCATTATTTTTTAATTTTTTTATAGTAAAGAAGACAAACAAGCAGAAGAGCCACCTGATATGTTGTAGATGTCTATGACTCTCGCCCATAGACATCTACAACGTGATCTCAGGTTGTGTGGTGTGTTAACCTTATTGTTGGAGAAGGTGATTGTACACACAACGATTGAAAACATTACTCTTTTGTTGTTGTGAAACAATAAAGATTCTCATAAGTGTACAGGTGGAAAGGAAAGGTAACAACGCAGTGATTACAGGAGTCTCATAGTCATAGTCGGGTCCCCTACATACCACCGGGCGTCCAGCGTTGCACCGTTTAATCGGGTCGCCCTGGATCCCACCCCAACATAACACGACCAACCAGCCAAAACGGGGACTTAGTAATGCGTTACTAGAACTCTCTAAAATCATTGCATCCCAAGTAAGTAAGGAAAACAAAAGCTGGTTTGGCATGTCATGGGACCGGAACACATTATCAGATTAGCGGTTCGTTTCTGACGTGATAGTGGTAGCGGGCCAATCGGAGGACGAGCCTCCTACCACCAATAATTAGAATGTGGAAATTGAAGAAAGTAATAATAGTATCAGTAGTTATTTCTACAACAGACGTTGTTCCCTAAAACCTCCACCAGTCTATTGCTACACTTGACTTGTCCCCATACATTTACGCCCTTCTGCAAAAGGCAGCGATTCTGAACACGTGCAAAATAGCTAGGAAACTTTTAAGCCTCTCAAATTAACAAATTTCACTTTTCATTACTCTGGCTCTCACTTGACCTAGGTCCGTGATTGTCAATATTCCGGTATATTTCATATATCGAGAGTACAAAATAAAACAAAATAATAATAAATAATAACACTTAAATTGACATTATGTGCAATGGCGGGCAAGTGATCTCTTCCAGACAAAATTTAAGGACTTAATATTGAGAGCACAGTAGGTGGACAGTACTTTTAAGCCTACGCTTAAAACGCCCCTACCGACGGAGAACGTCACTCGGTAATGCATACCAAAGTCTTACTGTTTTGACAGTAAAGATAGTCTCCATTTTGTGTGGCATAAAGGAACTTCTAGGATTTTAATATTGCGGGAACGGAGATGCTGGGAGTGGAGCCTTCTCTTAGCCATGACCCTTGAAATAGAAATATAGTTAGTTACGTTACTTGTACGTAGTAACTACAGCTTTGCATTAATTTACTGTAAAATTGTTACTAGAATATAATTTATATATTTATATCCCGTACATAGCAGGGTACGCTTTCTGCCTTTCGAGGCGTTGTGTGTTGAGTGGCGTAGCTCAGCTTTGCCTTGTTGCCAGAGCGAAGAAAATTCAAATAATTCATTCTCACCAAGTGGGAATCGAATCCACAAATCGTCGCGTTTACAGGCAGACGATGTGCCTCTGCGCCACGACGTTTAGCTCTAATATAATTAATTTTGCAACATTAAAATTAATCTATAAATATTGACCTGGTAATTTACAATTTAATGCATTACGTTTTAATATATTTTGTTATATTATAATTTTTCGAATTGAAAGTATGTGATTACAAAACGTCACTGTTGTAGATACGTGAAATAAAATATCGGTCAAGTGCGAGTCGGACTCGAGTTCCTAACCATTAATACATTATCTATGGAAACAGCAAAATCCCATAAATATCATCTTATTTTCTCTTGTCTTCATTTTATTTTTAGAATTTGTATGTATGTGATGACGCTTCTGCCTCAAGGAGCAGCGACACTTTAGATGTTGGAGATGGCGAAATCAGTATAAATGAAGTCGAGAACGCTATAGGAAGTCTAAAATGTGCTAAGTAAGCGGGAGCAGAGGAGTAATTAAATATGGTGGGCATTGTATTGTTGACTTGTTCTGGTTTTTATTCCATTTATGGATCATGGATAATCGGAGGAGGTCCCAGATTGTTGACAAGATGCAGTCAGTATGCCTTTGTATAGACGCTACGGATGGGGTAGCTTCCCATAGCTTCGTCCTCACGTACACCGAGAGGCCAAAAGCGCTGCGATTGTGACGAAAGCTGTATTGTCGATGGCTGTTAAGCTGTTTTTCCTCAAGGTAACCAAGGAGCAGAGTATTTATCACATTCTCCATAATTTTAAATAGTAAGGGACTAATCGCTGTAGGTCGATAATTCGATGGGTTTATGCTGTCACTTTTATTAGTGAAAGGATAAACTATGGCTATATGAATAACTTAAAGCTTTACTATGGAACTTTACTGGCGCTGGAGAAAAAGCACGATAGCACTGAAGTGTATATGGGATCATATGTTTTGCGTACGATAGCTGGAATATCATCAAGACCGGATTTTCTGGCGACGAGGGTACGAAGAACACCACGCACAGCGGTTTGCATAAAGCAAGCATTTTGCATAGGATACTTGTCCCTAGGGATAGATGTTGAGGCTTTTGCCAAGTTGTGAAGAGATTAATTCGATGCAAAAAGAGTGCATTCAATGACTGTTTTTCCTTTTGCCGAATGTGCCACAGATCCTATCCACGTATTGGTCGAAAGAAAGGCTTAAGAAGGTTCACTAAAGCTGTTGTTACTAAGCCACGGCTGCCTCCTCTAAAAGAAATTCCGTAATATCATTTTAGCAGCATGGAATGTTCGCATCCTCATTGATAATGAAGCAAATGTGTGTCCTCTTCGGAAATGAGCCACTGTATCTCGGGGAACATCTAGCTGACGCGGGAGAGATAATGACCACCCTGGCGTTCCATCTTCTATATACTTTCATCTGAAAGGGTACCATGTCGTCGAAACCTGAAAGATCTGGTATAGAATTTACTATCAAAAATAGTATTGTGTCAAAATTAGAGGAACGGATCACGCTGTTCCATTATCTGGATAATGACAATCATCTGAATATAATAATAATATATGCGACAACGATGAGCAAGGATGACGGGATAAAGGCCAGATGTTAAGAGGAGGTCACGCAAGTCCTCTCTAAGATACCTCCCAGAGTACAGATCCTACTCATAGGTGACTAGCGCATGAGTCGGTCGTAACTTTGAAGCTTGGTCAAAAGTCTTATTCTTAGGCAGACGTGGTGATAGAAATACGAACAGTAATGAGCAACGTCTTCGCTCTGTGCTCCATTTAACCTAGCCATTACCAACACCATGATTAGATTTCTTGCCTAATATAAAACTATGACTCTTGCATCTCGGATGCATCCATGTGATTTTATATTTGGCAACATGATTTAATATCGAAGCACTGGCATCTGATTGTCCGACTAAAAATATTTCACAAGCACATGTCACTCACTATGCTTAACTCTATATACTACTTTGTTTCTGTGAATAATATAATGTTACCAGGGAACCGTAAGTGGGATAGCCTTTTTTCGTTTGTCTTCAGACCATAATGATTCCAATTTAATACCCGAAGAAAGCTATTGACCTCTCCATACCTGCTCTAATTTTTTTCGTGACTTCTTTGTCTTCTTACGAGACTTACACACACGCACACACACACACACACACACACATACACACACACACAATATATATATATATATATATATATATATATATATATATATATATATATATATATATATATATATATATATATATATATATATATATATATATATATATATATATATATATATATATATATGTCTTTCTAACAAAAATGAACTAAAAACATTTTCATGACCAAGTACAATTGTATATATGTATATATGCATACTTTATATGAAGTAGAGTTAATTTAAGAGTCCTACAAATAAATTAATATAAACGCAAAAATCTTTTTAAAATTCAAAGATTATACATTACATTACTGTCGAATTGCCATATTAACCATACTAAAGGTTTCAAACTGATACTTTAAATAATATATTTAAAATTGATTGAAAATGTTAAAAACGTTAAGTTACCGAAACTAATACAATCATTTAATTAATTAATTTAATAATTTAAATGCCAATTTTAAATAACGCCGTTTAATTAGAAAACAATTGTTGGAAATAACAACATTAAAGATATTACAATTAATTAGTAATTTATAGATAGATAGATGCGTTCCGTAAAACTATCGCTTCAGCGCAAAAATTTCGCAGTTGCAGAATATCCTCGTACAATGCTTTTGCCTAAGACAACAAATGTGTGACATTTAGTGTCAAAAAACCTGATTTACAATTAATATATCGCAAAATATCATTAGATATACAGATATGTATGCCACATCATTGTTCTCCAATGTTCTTCTTTGTGGAATTATCGAACTTGATAAACCTGATAAAGCAAAAGATATATTGAAAGTACACATGAAAAATATAAAAATAAATAAATAATGTGAATTATTTTATATTGGGCCAACTAAATATAAAATAAAATTTAAGTTACTTAATTTCACTCACTTCTTATTCATTTATGTCTATGGGAGGGGATGTCTATGCCTATGTATAATAGAAATGCATATAGTCTGGGCATTTAAGATTAATTTTAACATATTTTGTGAATTTCTTCTGATTACTAGGACCTTACGATAAAAGTGCAGTGTGACAGAGGAAACTTTGTGTTATAAGTTCTTTTTTCATATCAGAAGATGCTTTTTTGCATCGGCTTGGAAGGCAGTTCTGCTGAGAAGAGCCGCCAAGCAACTCAACAGTTTATCTTTTTAATATAACAATTACAACGCCTGCACGAAATTCAAATGATCTTATTTCCACACATCTATGTCAATTAAATATTCTGGAACAGAGTTGAAAAACTTGTTTTGATACTTTAAATTGCGTGGCAAATTTTAAATACATTGCGGAATTTTATTATACACGCGTATACCGTATAAATCATTTATGTACTTTTTGGAGGCGATAACTAGGCATTCTAAGCTTATCTTTATTTCTCGTTCCTATCGCATGCTTATCGTTGTTTTTTAGGGAAAAAGTAATATTTCTAGAGGTATACTGACTAGTCTATAAAGCTGACAATCCGGCTTCATACTTTGTTTGTATATCTCTTAAAATATATGATCTAAATACTTATTTTGTATGCTTAATAACATTGTTAATAAATTGCACACACTTTGAAATAAAATACCATAGCTTTGAAATAAATTAACATAACTTTTCCATAAAAAATAAGTTTCTTAAATTATTTGAAAAGATAAGATATTATATATAAGAATATATATAATTTATAGAATAAACATATATAGATAAAATTCCGTTTGTCTCGATAGAGATACTCAGAAACATATATTTTCACTTGTATCGCTCTCATTATCTCACTCATAGAATATTCAATTATTGACACAAATTGATTGATTACAAATGGTCGATTTAGCCGATTAGTCAGCCGACTAGTCGGCTTCTTTACAACCGACTAATCGGTTAGTCGGCTAGTCGGCCAAAGTCATAGTCTGCACATCTCTAAATACGAGTATTTCTTTATATATCTCACTCGCCTCTAGAGTGAGAGAGAAGCTGTTGTTTTGATATCTCGTTCATTGCATTGAACAAGATGAGGAGAAATCACTGTTGGAGGTTTTTAAATCGGCGTTTATAGCATATCCCGTTTTAAAATCCTTCCCTCTCCTACACGCTCGAGGAGGTCTTTTGTTTTACCAATGCTAGACATTCCAAAGAGCAATACCAAATTCCTTCAAAATTCCTTTTCTGTACAGGCTCCACTCCTTTGGAATAAACTCCCTAAAGCTATTCAACAGAGCCAATCAATCTAGTCTTTTAAGTCGCAACTGAAAAAACATCTCATCAACAAACTTAATAGTATCTGAAAATTATTTAACTTAACTATATTTTATTTATTTTATATTTTTATGTGTTTATTTTTTTTGTGTTAAAATTTTATATATTTTATAGCGTATGTATGTATTTATATGTATTTGTATAAGTATATGTTTATTTAACATTATTACTGGTATGTATGTATATCTTTTATGCCTTATGTATAGGATTTTTTTTTTAAAGTTATTTTTAGTTTTATGTAATTACGTAAATTTTTATCTTTATATTGCATTTTAAGCGTCATCTCGCTACCTACTGCTTTCACCCACTTTCACAGGTTGGCTGGAAGAAATCTCTTCTAGAGATAAGTCCACCGTTTGCAACTATATTTTGTTATGTATGTAATTCAACATATTTTAATTGCAATAAAGAATACTATAATTTCCTAGAATCCAGGTAGTTCAGGGAAGAGCTAAGAGAAGATTTCCAGAAATTTCGGTAAACGAGGTAAAAAAAAAACGAGATTATCATTTTATTTCTTTGAGATTACAACAAGGTTAGGTTATAACAAACCAAATGTCTGACGCAGAATCATGACAAAAATGCCATATTATGACCGTTAAATACAATATTAAATATACATAATTTAAAGGCTCTACTTTAGATCCATAAATCCCTTCCAAAGATAGGTTTTACAGTGATTGTGTGACATTATGACAGTAGAAAGTATTAAATGCTAAGTATACAAAAATATTCTAACCCATACAAAAAAGTTTCAGTTAAAGACGTCCTAATTAAAATTATTACGACTTTTTTAAAATTTCAACGTAGCTTAACTCGAACCCGCGCCCATTGGTACCTTTCAAGCTTTTGATGGCCATCCCTACGCAAAATGAGGTTGCACTAGTTCTTGTTACGTAACATACTTGTTGAAGTAAACAAGTGTCAAGTTTTATTTGCGTTATTTACAATTTTAATAATTTTAATTATTTACAAATTTTAAATTTCACAGATTTATGTCAAATTCTGTAGTAAAATTACTTATAAATATCACCATTGCATGAATAAAACGTGTTGATTTCAAATATGGCATATATTATTACAGGATATAGCGTGAAGCTAAATATAAATATAATATTAAGTTTTTTATAGAAATAAACTTATGGGGTTAGGGGTAGTCAGACACACGAAAAAATGATAATTTTCAGTAATTTTTTTTCGCTATTAAATCATTTTATTTTACAAAAGTAATAATATGGTAAAAAAAAATAATTTAAATTTCCAAAGTTATAGCTGTTTCTGTTGACCCAGTCCAAAAAAAAGGTCCTTGCGGTGACAATGATAAGTCCTTGGAGATTTATCTAAAATCAATCGGATAAAAAAAATAAGTTTTATAAATAGATAATCCTGGGCCTGATCGAAGCTTTTTTTTTTTCAAAAATTAAAAAAATAGCGGACTCAGAAAATTTTTGGGAAAAAGTCAACAGTTAATTGGTCTTAAAAAACCGAAATTTTTGAAAAAAAAAAATCCTTCGATCAGGCCCGAGTTTATTATGTATTCTAAAAGCTGTATAAATTTCATTAAAATCTACTGAGCGGTTTTCAAGTTACAGTTGTCACCAGTTCAAAAAACATAGTTTTGAGAAAAACGCATTTAAAGTTTCGCACTAGATTTACGTACAGAAACACGAATTATTTAATGACTTACACTGAGTCATCTATTCCTGGGCCATATAATAGTTCTTCAGCCATTGTGGAAGTTTCCAAAACATCAATTTGCCGTTGCCTACGAAGCATTCTGCCTTCCCGAGTATTGTCGTTGGCGCGCTGATCTGCCACTTTCACACGTGCAGCATCCTTTTTTTTTTGCATACCGATGAGAATTAGACCCACAATTAAGTCCTAGGGCATTCATAATCATTAATAATGAATTTGTACCTTCATTAAATATACATGTAGCTATGTATGCAGCAATTTGCAGGATAGTAAAACTAGTATTCATGGTTTTTGGGCATATTTTCCACACTAGTTGGTAGAAGCTCTCATTATTATTTTGATTGAATCCACCTACACATCTTGAAAGTAAATTATCATTACTGAGATCGTCGTAAATCGGTTTAATAGCTTTCAAAACATCAGGAGGTAAGGGAGAATAATCTTGAGTATAAGTATCAAGCTCTCCACTTGCTTCAGCGCGCTGGTAAGAGCACCAAAAATCTTCGCCTTTTGGACACATACCATGATTCGGTTTTTCATCAGTCGAACCGTAGTGGTAGAAAGTTGCCATAATAGCAGATTTCATATCTTCGATAGAATCGCAATGACGACGTATTGATAAACCATAATACACAGTTAATTTGTCTATTACTTTTCCTGTAAGTTTACCTTTACCACCAAGACCTTTTTGTTGAAGTTTCAGTTTACGCAGTCGAGTCCCCATCCGCTTTTGAACATGGCCTATACATTCCTTTTTATTTACGGTTGTATTTTTGTAAGGATCTGCTTTTATAATTCCCGAATTGATCTTCGAATCACCATCGCCAATGTAGTTTGCATATCTAACTCCATGTTTTGTTTCAGACTGCTGAAACATTTCAATCATCGCATCCACCTCCATTTTCCCAGAAGACCCCTTGTGATTAGCACTACACTCATCTTCATGTGATTCATACCATTCCTCGAACTCAACCGTACTTCGTTTCTTTTTCCAATATTCACATAGCTTACAATAAGCACTTTTAATGTTTATATCTAGAATCTTTCCAGTAAAATAGCCAATTATGGAAGAAACTCCAAATGCCGATGTATATCCCCGTTTTTGCCAGGTTCCATCTCCCGATACAGTCAAATCATTCTTATTTTCATTTTCACTAATTCCTTCTTTTTCTTCATTCACAGCTTTTTTCATCAAGGCTTCTGCAACGGTTTTACCACAATCTAAAATTTGCTTCAATAATATTGTATGCGTAGCTTTATCTAAAAAAGCCGGCATGTCCATCAGGCCACAAAACTTGCACAAACCTTCGTATCCTATCCCTAGTATTCTCATCACAAAAATGAAGCGTCTATTTATTTCATAAGAATGCCCAAAAAAGAGCAGGAAGGAATGTATTCATTGTCACAGTTATTACATGAAACTACAATTTTAAATCCCAGCCCACGTGTACTAGCTGTTAGAAATTCAATGTTTCCATCACATTTTTTACATTTAACAAGAGCAGAAATGGCAGTGAATACCGTAATAAAATTAATTATTCGAAATTCAGTAGTCTTTCGGGTACATCGTCTTCAGTATTTTTTTTCAGTTTTTTAGACGATGTACTCCGAACACTTTCATCACGTTCCGCCGTTTTTGGATTAAATATGAAATATGAAAAAAAAACGAAAGAATTACGGATATTTTCAGATTTCCGAACATTTCTCGAAACTTTTTTCGTATCACGTCCCATAATAAATAACTTCAAAAATAATTTATTTTAATAACGCACAACTATCGACTGCTCTCCGCAACTGCCATAGGTATACTAGTGACGTGGCGAAAAACAAAGAATTTCTTACACTTATACTTCCTAGAAATTGTAAATACATAAGTAGGGTGTATATAAATTTAGGTACTACTACACACATCAAAGTTTTAGTTCATGGATGACAATAGAACCCGAGTAACCGGTTGCTTGCAGCTGCCGCTAGCTACCTGCTCCCGAGCGTTTAGGAGTGCCCGAGCGCTCTTTGTTATTTGTCGAATAACTCGAAAAGTAATGATCGGATTGACTTCAAATTTTCTACTTAATATACTATACTTAAATATTATACTTAAAAAAAAAACGATTTTTTGAAAATCCTGACTACCCCTAACCCCTTATGGCTTACAATTAAGAGGACTAGGACTTTAAATTGTATATAATTTGCTAATATGTAACAACAGTTCCATGGAAAACAAAAATATCCCTAAAATTCAGCCCTTGTGCCGCCTAGCTCAACCAGCGGAATGCGAGCCGTAAACGACGACTTGATACGTTTACGATCGATTGCCGAGTTGATATTGTGTGCTATGACCGTAATCTGTATGCAGTTGAGGTAGGTGCGAGAGGTATGCCGGCGAAATCTCTCAATAGTTAAGTTTGCTAGCACAACCTGTGTAGGAGTAACATCAATTCCTTTATGGTACTTGTAGAATCATTTGGATTTTGGTTAGGCATTTGCACATTTCAAAGTCTATATTAGCATGTTTATTTAAGATTAATGTTAACTAAATTTCTCGACATTTTCAAGCATCGAAGTTTGTCTTTCCCGTCTCGACAAAAACAAATTTGTCGAGATTTCTCGGTTTGGGAATTCTGGAGCTGAAACACTAGTTCACAATATATATTCTATCTGATATAGTTTTTGAAATCCTGTCAAATAGCCTTTTAAAAGCCTTCTCAGACGATATCACGAAAGCATTAGTAGGCAGACGCCAGACATCGCGTCATGCGTCATCGTCGGTTGGACCAATATTAACTGTTTCGTGTCACGTGAATAAAGCATAAAAATTAATACTTATATTGATTTAAAGATTTTATAGTAAATTAATAATTATTTATAAGTTATTTTACTCCCAAACGCCCCTTAAACCTATAATGTATCCATACTTTATTTTTTACACTGTACAAATAGCCTATTATCCCTCTTTACCATTTTAAGCGTCGGAGCCATACGTCGCACTTGCTTGAACAATTGTTAGAGCTGCAAACTGGTAATAACCAGTTCTAAAAATATGGTGGTGGGGGACGAGCGTGACTCGTCCCCAGAGAACGAAATGAGCATTGTGACAGCTCAGAAGATAGTACATGGGACGGTCATTGACCGGCGGGCCTCGACGCACGTGACGTGACATAGGTGGGTCGCCGTCGCCTGCTATGGCCACGGCGACGTGTCTTAAGGACAGAAGAGTGTAACCTTCCGTTGCAGTGACGGTTAGCTACAGTGATGGGATCGGGGTCGAGAAGGACGCTACGAGGGCGTCGAAGTAATGGGTGTGGATGGGGAGCGTATTTAGACGCTTCGACTATAAGGGGATTGGAGTGGGAGTCTGCGCGTTCGTAGTAACGCTTGGCTAAGCCTTTGCAGAACTCTTTTTTTTTAGATTCTAACTCGAAGTCTTTATGTAGGTCCACGTTCCGAATAAACCAAGAGCATCCGGATGCCATTCTGAGGAATTTATTTTGGACTCTCTGAAGGAGATCTATCTTGGTGTGTGCGAACACCACGCAAGCGTACGTCATGACGGGGCGTATGCAAGTTTTGTATAATGTCAACTTGTTACGAAGTGACATTTTACTCCGCTTGCAGATAAAGGGGTATAGCCTGTTTAGAATGAACATGGCTTTATTTCTCACGTGCTTGATGTGAGGTCGGAACGAAAGACGAGAACCTAAAATGACGCCTAAATATTTAACCTGGCGTTCCCAGGGGATCGGTTTACTTTGCAAATAGATAGTAGAGACGGTCTCGTATCGTTTACGCGGGAAGAGTACCGCTACGCTTTGCTTCGGGTTAACCTCAAACCGGCACTTGCTAAACCAAGCGCCAAGGGCGTCGGCCGCAAGTTACAGTCTTTCGGCTAGGATCCAAGCGGAGCGGTCCGTGGTATATAGCGCGGTGTCATTGGCATACATCGCGAGTTCAACTTTCGGCGTTCGCGGAATATCTCTGGTGTACAGTGCGTATAGAAGGGGAGTGAGGGTGGAGCCTTGTGGGACTCCGGCGCGGACGGGACGGGACGACGAGAGGGTCCCTTCTATACGGTAACGGCACGTACGATTCGTCAGGTACTCTCGAATGATGTGCACGAGAGTCTGGCAGTGCCATACGGCGGAGCTTGAAGAGCAGGCCGTTGTGCCAGACCTTGTCGAAGGCTTTGGCGATATCTAAGAAAATAGCAGCCGTGTCGTTGCGGATAGACCGGTGGACGTTATATTTTGAGATATGCTCGGTTAATCGGTGAACTTGATGTATGGCCGAGAGACGTTGTCGGAAACCGAACTGCTCGTCGATGAGCAGTTTTTCCGTCTCTACTATTTCTTTAATTCTAACTAAGACGATTCTCTCGTATACTTTACCTCAGCAGCTAATGAGACTGATAGGCCTGTATCTGGAGGGAAGGTTGGCGGGCTTTTTAGGTTTTCGGATACCTATAACTATGGCTTCCTTCCACTCGGTGGGGAAGGAGCATCCTGCTAGGAGAGCGTTAAAGATTAGGACCAATAAAGACATGAATTGAATCGGGAGATTCTTCAGGACCTTATTGAAGATATTGTCTGCCCCCGGGGCGAACCCCGTTCAACAGTTACACGTTATTTTATACTCTTTTAAAAACAGAATTACCCTCTTTAACAATTTGTCAATTGACCATTTTGATAGTTGTACAAAAATAAAAACATCGTAGATTCAAAATTCTAACCAGTTATAATATCAAATATTATTATTATTACTACTCATTAAATTAAGTGAAACTATAATTAAACTATAAAGCAATTGGTGTTATGTTGGTATAATTATATTATCAGCTGTTACACTTGTCAATACTGTTATCGATTTTTATAAAAAATGTATGACACGTCATACATTTTTACAATATGTCAGTGCGTATATTATTATTAATAATATGAATTGTAGTAATATTCAGTTGTTTTATTTTTAAAGGATAAATAATAGTAAGAAACTATACATGTTTGTGTATATCGTTTTTTTTTTATTTTCATTGTAGATAGTAATACATAATTGAATTTATAATATATATACATACATACAAAATATAGATTTTGTTATTATACCACACGAAGAGTGTTTATACATGTTTTTGAAAGGTTGAAGGTTATTATTTAGATTTTAATAAATATTGGATATCATGGGGTTTATATTATTTATTTAATGTTTTTTCTTTATTTGTAGCTAGCATTAGCTTATATCTACCTCGCCTATGTATTGTAGTATATATTGTTTTGTTGGACCGTTGAATATAAAGATAACAAGTAAGAAGAAAAAATTATTGGCACACTGTGTCGCTTGTAGAGCTGACATTAGAAAACCTTCACATAGAATTCTGTTTAAATTTTATAAAGAAATAAAAAACAACAACAATTCTATAGCCCATAGGTTCAAACCCCACACTATGTCTAACAAAAAAAAGTCAATGTAAATATTCTAAAAATATATGTATATAATACATTTCATCACAATCATAGTGTACAACCAGCAACTACTCTCCCTCCATGAAAACTTAAAAAATAATAATTATGAAATTAAGAATTTAATTTAATATGTTCCAAATAAAACGCCTCATAATCTCTATAGGTTTTGTCTTCAACAATTCTATTATCCGATATATACTTCTTTATTATATCTTCAGACCAAAATCGTATATTTTCCTGACACAAATCTAAAGATTTGTCAACTTTTTGTAGTAGTATTGAATTTTCTGACATTCGTTTCTTTAATTTATCCGCCACTTCTGCTTCATAATCGATTTTGGATGTAATATCTGTGGAAGAAAATAATATTTTAGCAAAATATTTGAAGTAAAAACTAACAAAGCGTTTTTAAAATCTCTTGTTTTGTGGCGTTTATGTTTCTATTATATAATTTTTTTTGTGACTGATTATTTTATAATTGTTAATAATTTTTAGCACTGTAATTACAAAAATATGTTCTTTTTTATGATTATAGTGGTCAAATGAGTAAAAGCAAAGAGCCTCTGGAACCGCCCTGTTAAAAAACACATAAGACAAGTTTCATAATTAATAATCTTGATATGTAGGCAAATCAATTCCAAATACCGAGTGCAGAGTACTAATGTATGCAAGAGCTTTTTTAGCCACCGATTTTACTACTTTCTTGGTAGCTTCTTGTTTAATCGGTTAAATAATATACTTGATATACAACCAAAAAATAAATATAAGTGCAAAAGTATTGTTACTGATTGGTTATTAAACCTGTCACATGACGAAACTGAGAATATGATTAAGATCATCAAATGAAGTTTTGAAGTTCCATTACATAAATATCTAGGATTTAATTTCACACATACATACACACACCCCACATCACACACACACACACACGTGCACACACACGCACACACACACATTTCACAGGAACACATACATTAACTACTTATTGTTAAATTGCCAAATTAGGTCTAAACTAAATAACATTGTTAAATTTTAAATTTACTTAATATATATATGTCTTGTTTTCTAATTATATTATTAGCTTCACATATAAATAACTATAATGTTTGTCCAATCACTTTACTGTGACACTGGGAGGTAGCCGGTGCTTATAGCACAAGGCACAGGTAAACCTAATTTAAGCACCGGCAGGAATATTTTTGTGACTGTCTAGCTCATGTATTTAAATGAATAATAGTTTTGTAATCGCATGGCTTATGAATAAATAAATAAATAAAATTTAAAAATAAACTTGCTAGAAGCAAGTTATATATAATATACGAGTATAAAAATGTCACATACAGCGAATGTCAGAGGAAACCAAGAGTTAAGACACTCTCTCTGCCCTGACACTGCCCTCCAAATGTACTGTCCTCCAAATGTAATGTCCACAACTATAGGTATCCTTCCCAGTGAGACGCAGTTCTACTGCGCCACGATGGCCATATTATAATGATTTTTTTTTAGTAAGACTGTTATATCTTATATATATATATAAATATATATATATATATATATATATATATATATATATATATTATATATATATATATATATATATATATATATATATTATATAATATATATAATATATATATATATATATATATATAATATATATATATATTATAATATATATATATATATATATATATATATATATATATATATATATATATATATATATATATATATATATATATATATATATATATATATATATCGATTTTTCAGCCATCCCGTTCCTAATACTATGCTTAAAAAATTTTGACAAAAAATCAACTTATGTCTGGCGTTGATAAGATTATATCTTACAAGAAATGATTATACCACTTAAATAAAATCTTATTTTACAGCTTCACTCTTTATCTATCTCATAGCAGATATGCGTTATATTTTATAATAAACATTCCATTCTCTGCTTTCCGGAATATTGAAAGACACTGCGTGTCGGGTGGCGGAACTCAACGCCACGCTTCGTCTATCCGCTCGTCAAAGACATTTTGCGGTGCTGGGTTACGCAACTCAAAACGCCAGCTCCTAAAATTCTTGAAGAGCCGCAGTATCAAAATAATAATAAAAACATTATATATATATAATACAAATAAACTTACCTATACCAATACTAGGTTTGGTTTCAACACTAATTGTCTTTAACATATTTGTTAGCATTTCTTTTTGTTGCACTTTATTCTGTAATTCTCGTAAGCTGCACGAGAGACGGACAGACGGACACAGCAGTGGTGGTATATCATCATTCAACCATGAAATATTTAAGCTAGATATAAGTGATTGTAACGTTTCAAATATCCAGATTTTTTCACCGCTGAAATGAAAAAAGAAAAGATAAAAATCGATATACCATTTTTTTTGCTAAGCAGGTAAGCAGTGATAACATACTGTCAAGAGACTTAGCTCTGTTTAGTGGCCTCACCAGAGCAGACAATTGATAGCAAATTATTCCCCCGGAATCGAACCCACAGACACTGCGTTTACAGGCAGACGCTGTTCCACTGCACTATGTTGACCGTACACCTATATATGTGTACAATATTCTAAACTGCGTTTTGGTGCCCGAATCACGATCAGAATAATGTTATATCTTTTTTTTGTAATTATTGTACTTAATAAACGTTCTTTAATAGGCATTAATAATAATAGATAAATGTATAGAAGAATCTCTAATTTATACATATGTATATATTTTCATACCTGTCTAATACAAGCTTCCTGTTTTTCTCCAAATTGAACTTCTTCAAATATATTCTTAGTTCATCAATAAATCTGTAGCCATTATCTGCAAATACATAGAAATATTGAATAATAAAATAAATTATACTTATATACTATTTTACCGTGGCAGCTTTGCTCGCGTGATCGATGTTATCCATGAAACATTTTCTCACAATATATATTTACCACATGATTCACTAAATGAGACTTCAGAAACGTCCAAATCAAGACTTATATTGCCATCTCTTTTGTTCTTCTCACATTTCTCCGTATAATACTGACGCAGCATTGAAATTGGTTCTTTTGGAAAATCTAGTTGAATACCTACAAAAGTGAACAGAGTAAAAATCATTGAAACATTTAATAAAAATAGCATTCCCTCTTGCTTTGCAATAACCTTTGGGTAATGGAAATTTGTAAAAATTTCCCTACTTCTGTAGGGAAATTAACATAATAAGTTGTATAAAGCATATAAGAATTTCGACGCAGCTTGATGAAGAACGCTTGGCTTAGTGGTCAGTGCGCTTGGACGGTTTCCATGAGGCGCGGGTTCAAATTCCGCTGTGTTAAAATTTTTATATGTTTGCTTTAAATATTAACAGAGTGTTTAGACACTGACCTCCCTTTGTCTACTGTGTTATATGCGGAGCAGCGTAAAATTTTAAATTCACCCCAAATATTATTATACAACACAACACAAATTAGCAAGCATTATAAATATTGTACAATATCCTTTTTAAATAACTTGCCGTGAGTGCCGTACTTTATAAAGCATATAATAGCGTAACAAGACTCACATCAGTCTAAAATTATCTCAGGTTATATGATGAGAATGAATATACTCTATATTTTACACACGATGGTACATTTAAAATTCAATATATATACATACCTTTGCATCTGTCGTAGTCATTTAGATTAGAATTATTATGAAATGCATTGAACACAGCGGTCAGACACTCTTTTATATTGGTTATCTTTCTTTCAGTAGTGGCTAGGGATGTTATTATTTTTTTCAGCTCATCCCTAGTATTTTCCTGGCAAAAAATATATGTTCTCAATAAATTACCGATAAAACTAATAATCTGCTCGTAAAGCAATAAAATTTAATTATTTATTAGCAGTTATGGTTTAAATTGCTTAAAGAATAACTTCCAAAGTTCATTCTGCAAGACTTCTTCCAAATCCAGGTATTCAGTACACTAAAAGTTTTATAATTCCTTTAAAAAATATTTATTAGTAGGTTTATATAGATATATCATATTTACGTCTTGCGCTGAGGCCATAGGCGCAGTGGAACAGCGTCTGACTGTAAACGGTTGTTGTGGGTTCGATTCCCAATAGTAGGAATGAATTATTTTCATGCTCCCACTGTGGTAAGACAAAATGCGGCGTTATGTTCCTTCCGTGCAATCTTGATACCAGGAACTCTCGGTTCTCTGTGCCCACTCGCTATAGAGATGCAGCCTGCCGTGAAGTAAGCAGAAATCTTGTTGACGTTTTTCTTATGAGACAGTAACAACTTTCTTCCTTCAAAATGAATCTTTAATTCAACAACCACATAATACTTACAATACATTTATCAATGCTAGCTATTTTCTGAGGCGTTGCTTGATTTTCATTCTTATCATCACCACTTATATGGAATATGCCAGATTTTGAAGTTAGTTCATCATGTAGAGACTTCAATGTCTTCACTCTGGCTTCAGCACTTGCCTTTTCACATCTCAACACCAAAAGTTCTGAAGATTCAGCTGTTATGTATGTCTGTAAGGTATTGGAAAAATAAGATATAATTAATTAACTAAATAATGAATTTTGTTGAAAAGCTTTATTATTTATGTTTAAGAACATTAAGAGTATAATCATATTTATTCAATAAAATGTATAGAGAAGTTAATAATTTAACATTTTATATATGAAATGTGCAATGCGAAGTGGTGCACTTTGTAGATTCAATCCGCACTCGGGTGAATGCATTATGTCCTTTCCTTGCTCTGGAAAGGAGACTTAGCGCGGCATTAAGTACTAAGATAAAAAAAATCAAACGTACACTTATTTCTTCAACGGACTCCGCCACTTTTTCTCTAGTTTGTTTCAATAAGACTTTGTTCTTCATAGCTTCAAGAGCTATGTTGCAATGTAATGCTGCAGTATGCGCTAAAACTGATTGGGGCGTTATCCTGGAATAAATATAAATATATTATATCATAATTAGTATGTTATTCAACTTTACACTTCAGCTGGGTAGATATAGGGAAACCCCGTTCAGGTTCCGCACTGTAAATGACGGTTCTAGATTCGATATTTACTTAGAGAAATATAATTATCTCTCCATTTCTGCACTCTGGCGGCACAGCGTGGCGTTAAGTTCCACTGCTAAGCAAAAACATAGAAGGGTTGTGGGTTCGATCCGACTTGGAGATTTTTTTTTTATTTTTTTTTTTGTTGACGCAGGGGAAATCTTTTAAAGATACCCAGTCCGTTTAAAAGAATCCCGACCGGCGAGCCACTTCGCCCGACCTCTGTCGACGAGGTCAAAGTCATCATCAAAAATCTGAAAGATAGAAAGTCCCCGGGGCCTGACCGTCTTTCCAACAGAACATTAAAATCCCTTCCGGCCCAGTTCGTGTCCCTATTAGTGTTGATATTCAACTCACTGTTGAAATTTTACTCCTTCCCGGACGAGTGGAAGGAGGCCATTGTCATTGGCATACCCAAACCCAATAAGCCGCGGAATCTTGCATCTAGCTATAGTCCTATAAGTTTACTCAGCTGTCTAGGAAAAATTTATGAGAGATCTTGGTTAGACTCTCTGAAGTGGTAGAGGCCAAATCCTTGCTCATAAATGAGCAATTTGGTTTTAGGAAAAAGCACTCTGCTGTCCACCAAGTGCACCGCCTCGTAGAACATATAGCTCGTTATAACATCAGAACGACGGCACACAGTAGCACTGCAGTAATTCTTCTCGATATCGCAAAAGCCTTTGACAAAGTGTGGCACAACGGCTTGATTTTCAAGCTGCTCACCGCCGGTGTACCACACTGTCTAGTGTACATCCTACGAGACTTCTTGTCAAATAGGTATTTTCGATACAAAGTAGAGGGCACTCTATCCTCTCCCCGCCTCGTCCGTGCAGGCGTTCCCCAGGGTTCCACCCTTTCTCCGATCTTGTACGCACTGTACACCAGCGACATGCCTCGTACAAAATTAGTCCACCTGGCGATGTACGCCGATGACACCGCCCTATACTACTTCTCGCTATTCTCGCCTGTTCACTGAAAGACTCCAGACTGCGGCCAACGCCCTCGGCGATTGGTACCGTTTATGGAGGATCGAAGTTAATCCGGATAAGAGTGAAGCGATCCTGTTTCCTCGTGTCAAACACGAAATGGCCTCCACCGTCTACATGTTAAACCGACCTATTCCCTGGAAACCACAGGCAAAATATCTAGGAGTAATCCTAGATTACTCCTAGATATTTGATAGCCAGAAACAAAGCTCTCTTTATTCTCAGTAGGCTTTATCCTCTTATCTGCAAGCAGAGTAAATTGTTACTTAGACATAAGCTGACACTATACAAAACTTGTGAAAGACCTTTCCTTATGTATGCTAGTGTCGTGTTCGCACACACTAAGCTGAATGTCCTTCAAATTGTTCAGAATAAATTCTTGCGAATCGCGTCAGGTTGCCCCTAGTTCGTTCGCAATGTCGACCTTCATAGAGACTTCGAACTGGAATCGATTCAAGAGTACTGCAAAGGCCTGTCCAGGCGCTATTTCGAGCGCGCAGCTACTCACGCGAACCCCCTTATCGTACAGGCGTGTGACTACACCTCGTACGCTAAAACTAAGCTCAGACGCCCGCGTAGCGTTCTATTAGACCCAGATGATCCCATTACAGTTGCTAATGCTCCATATGTAGGTAGGAAGCACAAAACACGTACACGACACTCACACCGCCGTCGACGGAAACGACGACGAAGTCCAGCATATTTGACGGCCCGACCGCGCGTTGGCGTGGCTGGGCCCAACGGTTAGGGACTGCTAGGTCCCTGCAGATTAGTCTAAGTTTCTCCAGCTGCGTCTTCAGGTCGCGGCTGGTTTGCTAAGAATAGGTAACATCCCCTAGCCCTCTCGTCGGCCGCAAGCCGAGGCTCGAATCCCGCAGGGGACGCCCTTGCCGCCGACGTTTCCTCTCAAACAGACACGATAGTACTTGCTACTTCTTAGGGACAGAGTACCCTCTTCCCTCCCCAACCGGTGTCGCTATCAAGGCCAATAGGGCTAACAGCATTAAACTCACAAAAAAAAAATTAAAAGAACTGGGTTATGTGGGATTTTCACCCACTAAAACCCCTGCGATTGCCGTCCTCGACACAACGGAAGGGCCCGGGAAATCGGTGGAACCGCATCCGTAGCCCTTCTCACGTGACATGGTCCTCTAAGGAGCTCACTTTTAAAGAGAATAGACTTTATTTATTTATTTATTTTTTGTTTTTTTTTTTTATTTTTATTATTATTCTTTTTTTCTCTCTTCACCACAGGCGGTATAAAATAAATAAGCTAACCTAATATAACACCAGGAAGATTAGCGAGCGTGCCACCACGGCGACGTTGCCAATAGAGAGAAGGATTCTCCCTCTCCCGATCTCGTTCTGCAGCCTCTTTCTGAGACACGACTGTCTCACAAAAGGTGACTACGGCTGTCCACGCTGATTCCCTACCCAACATTGTCCTTATGACTGCGGGAAGGGAAAGATTACGCCCGACTTCCGTTACTAGGGCTTGCCTTTCTGCGTCCCAGGCAGAGCAGAATTGAAAGCTGTGCTGTGCCGTATCAGACTCTTTGCCACAGTGTCGCCAAGTTGACGTTGCCTGTCATCCGATCTTAAACAAATAATACGGTAGCCACGAACAATTCTAATTGCTACTCTGCGCTGACGTTCTTCTAGTTCTACATCGACGAATAGATAGTCTGTGAGACCAGATAGGTGCACCGTATAGGATCATCGAACGAATAACCTCAGCATAAAGTAAACGAACTTCCTCGCTCAGTCCACCAAGATTAGGTAGTAGTTTGTGCAGACCACCCACTACCTTGTCTATCTGAGGAATAAGGCGCTCAAAATGTTCTTCGAAACCCCAGCGACTGTCCAATGTCAACCCTAAGTATTTCATATGCTGCCTGACCTGAATCTGATGGTCACCCACGAGAATATGCGAGTCAGGAGCCTCTCTACTCCTAGGTAACTTGTGAAACCACAATGACCACAATGAATGTAGATTCACACGTAAAACAATGTCATACGCAAGATTCCACAACAGAGGCCCTAGAACAGATCCTTGCGGAATCCCAGACTTGGAGATACTGAATTATGTCGTTTTACACTCTCCTGTCTGGTAACAAGATAGCACGGCGTTCAGTTTCATCAATTAACACGCAATGTCTCGAAAGGAGGAAAATTAGTAACGGAGAGTTTTAGTCACCAAGTCTTCTCCGCCTTCCCGGCAACAGAGAAGAAGCTATAAGACAGTTCGATATTGTTAAGCGCGACGTAGAGTTCCGCCACTAAGCACTCAATGTCTCGAAAGCCGAAAGGAGGTGGAACAAAGTGTCGTATCCCTATGTTCCCTCTGTCTACCCAGCTATGTGCAGGCATACAGCGTGCGAAAAAGGTATTTTATGTCGATTTATGTTAATAAAATTACTTGGTATATTAATAAATAAATGTACCTGCTATCGACAACATTATTTGTGTGCTTATTAATTTGCGACAGTTGTGTGACGAGAGCTGTCCTTCTCCCGTACAAATGTGGCCACAGAGCGTCGCCGCGGCATTTCACTAGAGATGTTATGTTATCTTCTGCTGATATGCATATAAGTAAAAAATAATGGGTACAGATAAGTATAAAATAAAAGGATAATAAGTATAAAAGTCATTGTAGCACAATTGAGTGTCTGACGGTGAGCGCGATGGTTGTGGGTCCATCTCCAATAAGGAGTATCATCATTAGCGTCACTAGAGACTTTTTCCGGGGGGAGGAAAAAACCATCAAATGTAATCACAGGAATCTAATTTTTTTATTTTCCCTCTTGGGTGGGGCACCAGACATTCTCACACAGCTTTATCCACTTGATTGATAGTCCGGATAATCACGAATCCGTATAACAGAGGGCCATATAATTGTGCTTCCACTGTACATATAAACGCCGCATACCTTTTTCGTTAACATTTTCATTTTCATGCGAGGACACTATAGAAGAACTCGCTATAGGATTCGACAGGGGTAAGGCTGATTGCTTTTGCTGCATAGAAGCTAGACATTTGTCTAGTTGACTCTGAAACAAAGGAAGGTTACAATTAATATATGAAATATATAAGTATAATATACTACAAGAAAAAAAATGTAATTTAATCCCATTTCTCCAGAAAGTTCAGGAAATCTTATCGCTTCCGAAGCACCTTAGTGCTTGTAGTGGTTCGTGCCAAATTTTCTATGGGGAAAAGATGGTACATAGTTCACTCCCTAAAAAGAAGTCGCCATAAAACACTATAAAAAAATAAGATAAATATATTTATGGAATCCATCCATTTCAATTTTCCGCTCAACCCGTAAAGCTTCAGATTCAGATGGAGAACTGAGAACAGATAGATCAAGATATTTTTATTTAATGACGCCGACCATCTCGTAATAAATACCAGCAATTTCATATAACAAAATAAAAAAATACGATCATGGAGGGTTGTAATCCTTTTTTTTTATTATTTAAATGTTATTGTTTCGCAACGTCTGACTGCAAACGTGACGGTTGAAGGTTCAATTCCCACTGCGGGAACATGAATTATTTTATTTCCTCTCTCTGCGCGAGACAAAGCGCGGCGTCGAATTCTGTCATTCAATACGCAACGTCTCCTATTTAGCGGAAACGGGGCGGAAACAACAAAGAGACTCAACACTAGGTTCCCTCTGGCTACCCTGCTATATCCGGGAAGCAGCGTGACGCAATTTATCATATGGTTCGGTATGATAGGCTTACTTCTAAATCCTGATTGCAATCTACATTACACAGTGACTCTGCAATAGCTTTTGTTTCCTCCAAATTCGCTTTTTTAGATGTTAATTCAGTCGACACTTGTCTCAATAACCAAACACGTCTTTGCAAATCTTCGACACGCAGACGTGCAGTATTACGTTGACTTTCTGTAAAAGTAAAATTAAGTTTTAGTTTAAAATGTTAATGCATATCCTTAATGCTCAAGATAATTTTACCTGCAAGTGCAAATTAACTATAGTACTTAATCAAAACAAACATGATGTAATTAGCCTTCCTCAAAAAAAGAACTATCCAAGAATAATAAACAGTCAAAATACATAAGAATAATAATAAAAAAGAGGACCATCGTGGCGCAGAGGCGACAGCGTCTGCCTGTAAACACGTAGGTTTGAGGGTTCGATTCCCACTCGGGAGAATGATTTTTTTCATTTAACTTGCTTTGGTAACAAGGCAAAGGCGTGGTGTTGAGTTCCACCACTTGTCATGCAATGCCTCGAAAGGCAGAAGGCCGGGAACGGAGTGTCTTAACAATAGTTTCCGTCAGCTTATGGGTCCCTCTGTTTACCCTCCTATGTGCAGGATACAGCATGAAGCTAAATAAATAGATAAATAACTAAGAATAATTTTACAATTTGAACCAATAGTTTTTGAGATTAGAATGTTTAACCAAACAAACTCTTTTGAATCTATATGATATTAGTTGAGAAGTATACATAATATAGTTCATTTTCATTTGCTAGTCATGGTTAGTCAAAGGTGTTATTAAATTGGACCTAATTGTTGTTTCAAAGTTATAGATTAAAATGAAACATAGGTTCTCTTTTTTTCGTTATATACAATTAAAGATCAAAAAATATATAATACCTCAGTATTAAATAAATAAATAACTTTTATATAACAATGAAATCCATATATATTACCTTTAGAAGAAATCTTATTTGTTAACTCGTTTAGATTTTTCTGTGCCTGTCCCACACTATATTCAGTGTCTGTAATTCTCTCTTTAAGATCCATATGTTCCTTCCATATTAATACAGGTTCTGGCACTACAATTTTTGAGTTACACTACAAGAAAAAGATTTATTATAATTTAAATATAATAAAAATATAAGTACTAACACTGATGTACAATGATTGAAATAACCGTTTTTTATATAATAATTAGTTATTATAATACTACTAAAACTACCTAAGTATCATAAATACTAAAACTACCATTAAAATATTTGTTAAAACAAACCTCGTTAAAAGCATTTTTCTCCTTACATAATTTTACATCATCATAGAATACTTGTAATCTTTTTTCGCGAATCGTATCTTTAGCTTCCACATGTTCCATAAGACTACGCCAAACCATGTAATATTGGCCTCTACACATTCTAAAAACAAGGTATATAAATACTTAGTATTAAGCTCTATAAAAAATAACAACAATAACATTTAAGCTATATAAACAGTAAATGAAATTCCAACATACTGTTTCATTTTCTCATTAGAAGGAACTTTTTCTACGGGACAACCCATCGCCAGAAGCCATTCAGAAAATTTTTGTGGAACTTCATCAGTACTTAATTTTTCTGCACTCATTTTAAATAACACAAGTATATAACAATTAATTAAATATAAATCTCAAATAACACACAAAACGGCCGTTTTTAATTTAAATGTTGTTTACTTTTTGAAATTGTCATTAACTAATGTCACTGTCAAATTACAATGAGATCGGATAGTCGGTAAATTAAATTTGCTGCTGTACGCAGCAAAGTGGAAAGCAATTAATATTAATCATCATCGCTCGAAACGCCAGTACCGTAGAACAGAACAGAATCATCATTTTCACTTGCTACCCTAGTAATAATAATTTACTGTACTGTACAGATCTAAACATCTTCAACTTTTCCCTTATCAAGATTGCCTTCTTTTTTGCGATTTTCTCTACCACTAGATATTTTTCATGTAAAAGGAACTTTGAAGGAAGTTGTCATACATCTGAAATTTTTGTTAAAGCAGTCCTGCTTCCAACCCAACTCCGGTTTCAAATCCGGTGCGAAGGCCGGCTCCAACTCCGTTGGTTCCAAAAACCTTGGTTCCGCTAAAGCTGCCTCCGTTCATCCCTACAAATACAGAAATATTTGACAGTTCTGTGACAGATCATCATATGTTATTTTTTCATTTCTTAATTTTGTTGACTTTTCATTTATGATTTTGTTGAAATAATAATGTTGGGGAATTTAAAAGAATTTATATCAGTGGTTCAAGATGGGTTAACCTCAAATAATAATTTAAGACAAACTTTACAAGAAGTACAAAAAGTTAAAAACATATTTAAAGAAAAACAAAAAGTAACTAGCGAAGGTAAAGTCAACTATGGAGCTGGTAGTGCATTATTAGAAAAGTATCAAGAACAATGGGCAGAATTACATGAAAATGCTGACAAAAACGCCAATGCAGCTGAAGAAGTTGACAAATTAATTATCGAAATAAACGAAACCACCAAAGCGCGATTACATAGTGCAACAGAGCTTGCACAAAATTTATCTTATTTACCAAATCTAACTGTTTCTGTAGCACAATGCATAGATAGCCTTAAGAATGTACAGACTTTGATGGCCGATGTAGAGGACCAATTAGTTAAATTTGAAGACATAGTTGAGAGAAGTAATATGGAAAAATGGAAGCTAGATCATCATTACCATCTGACATTATATAAAGAAAAGAAAATGGGCAAGTTACATTATTTGTGCAATTAAAAACTTTTTTAGTAGTCATTATAAATGTGTAATAATTACATCAAATAATATTTCAGCTGGACTGGAAGAAATACGAAACCAATTAGCAATGGAAAATCTTGAAAGAAATAATGAGAGAGAAAGAAAACAACTTGCTGAATTGCAGGCTAAAAGAGAAAATAGCTCAATTGCATTCCAAACCGATATTGCTAAATATTTAATAAGCGGAAACATTCCATCAAGTAAGTTTGTAATTTCTGGTTTAGTTTTGTTGTGTTGATCACATTTTTATCTTAATTTAACTAATTTAATAGTACTTTATATTCTGTAATTAACATAATGCTAAAGAGCAAATTTCTTGAAAAGCATGAACCTGAAAACATATATTTAATGTTATTATTATTTTCAAATATTGATTCCTCACTCAAGGAAAGAAAATATAAAATTTTAATGTCTGATATGATGATGATTATGAATGTAGCAGGATTTGAACCCTCACTTCTTGGAAACTGTCCAAGCACTGTGACCACTAAGCCATACACTCTCATCAAGCTATGCTAAAATTCTTATATGCTTGGTGCTCTATCTATAAATGTAAGGAGATTTTTACAGATTTCCTTTTTACCCATACATTAATACATTATATTTAATTTGCTATACCATTCTAAGGTTTTCTTTTTAATTTTTACTTTTTATTTCAGCTCCATCTCCAGCACCCAAAGTAACATTAGAACAGATACAGCTAGATGATGATCCTACTGACTTGGAGAAATTTCTTGAAAGTTGAATCTGGCAGCTAAAACATAATTGTGGTGATATTCAGAGCTTTCATTATAAAATATTTTTATTACACAGTTTTATTATAAGAATATTGACTAAGTTATTTTTATAAATGGATAAGTTGTTTTTGTATAAATGTTTATAAGGAATTAATGTTATTGTTTGTTTTGCATACTGCATATATTAAACAAAAATACTTTTCATAGATTTTAATTGCATTTTGTTTTCATTTTTGAACAGCAAAATTGTAGAAACTAAAGAAGGCAAGAAGAAAAGTCATTGAAAAGTAGTTTTATTTAATACTATGAAATGCATTATTTATTAGGCTCTTAAATTTTTATTAAGACATATTTAAAATAATACTAAAGAATTAAAAATACACAATGAATATTTTTGAAAATTTTAAATTAAGAATATTGTACAAATAATTAATGTTGTTCACATTTATAGGAAATAAAAATATATTAGCATTAAACACATACATAATTTAATTTTACTTTTTTTTCAACTGAAATTCTTTTCTTATTAAAGTCAAAACTACAAAATATATATACAAATGTATGTTTTATGATTAGTAATGTTACACAATAATGTCAAATCTCATTGCTCTTCACTAAAGTGGCATTCAAAAATATTTTACTTCCGCAGTAAAAGTTTTTGACACTTGTTAAGCCCCGGCCAATCCTTTGAAATTTTCCTTTACGTTCCTATGTTCATTCAAATTAGGTCTGAATTTTAGTAAAAATTTTACATTAAGAAATAGAATTTCTCAATTCATATGGAATTTTCCTACAAGTTTTTAGGTTTTACGTAAAATTGGATGTAAATCACCACCACCATATGTAGAAATTTTAACTTTTCCTGGTAAATGATTTTTAATTAGAGGTGTAGTATTTTTCACAGGCACAGTTTCTAAATCTTCATCTGATGAAAAATCAGACATACATAAAATCATATGCCTCTTTTTAGGCAGTGTCCATCTTAAAGTATCATGGTTCTCTTTTATAACTTTAGATTCGTAATCTGTATCAGACGCAGGTCTTTTGGGTTTATTTTTTTTATTTCTTAAGCTTTTACTAGATCTAAGTTCTTTTTTCTCCCCCCTTGGGGGGCTGTGGAAGTTTTTTAAATGAATGCTATTCGTCTGTTTGGCATTTAAATCGGGAAAATTTTGGGAATATATTACGACGCTGTCAACAGATTTTTTTGTGTGAAAATTGTCCTCGGGATCTGTATCTTTTTCTTTGTCTTCTGAAGATTTTTTCTCACCAAAATTATCGCTACTACAACTTGTATTGCTATTACTGGTGCTATATTGCTCCACTGCTTGCTTTTCAAGTTCTCGAAATTTCGTGTCAATGCTTTCATCAGAATCTTTATACTGTTCCAAAGCTTCTTTTTCAAGCTCTTCAAATTTATCGATACTGGGTCGCAGCTTGGCAGAAATTTTTGGATTTAATTTAATAAGGCCAGGTTTCAGTTTCGGTGGAGCTCTAACAATTGGTGTAATTATAGATGGAGCGCTCATACTAAGTACGGTACTGTAAAGGAGTTTCTTTCTTATGTCTTCCTTTGCTTTATTACTTGTTGTTGGTATTTGACCGTCTTCTATAATTTTCTTAGTTTGACTTGTTTCAGTACCAGATTTTGTTGCTGTTTTTTCATCTTTAGTTTCTATTGCGTCATTTTTAGCACTATTATGGCTTTGTGCTAGAGTTTGATTTATTTCTTGGCTATCAATATTTTTTGCTATAGTATTAATATTTAGCGTGCTATTTAATTTATCTATTCTCGGTGATATATTTTTGCCAGGCCACCATACTAATCGTTTCTCAACGTATCTCGTGGGTCTTGGACCGGTAGGTGTGTATCGGTTGACAAAAGTTCCTTTGTAGGGTAAATATTTAGAAGTATTTGCCCGCATAAATGCTTGTACGCTTGAAGACAATCGTCCAATAGCACGTTGATAGCTGGATAACTGTGGAGGTCGTGATGCATCAAACTGCAACTTGAAAATATTTTCATATAGATAAAAATATTATTTTTAATGCTATCTAGTGAACACAAAGGAGATTTATACCAATTATTAAATTAAGCATTCAGCATTAAACTATAAATAGTTCCTAGACCAAATACCTCACAATAAATGTTATAGAGAAAGCATTTCATTTTAGACATATTGTTTTTTTTTTAAACCATAAACATTACATAGTTCCGGATTTCAAAAAAACAAATTTAAACATACCTTATTATTCGAATCAAGATGTAGTTGGGCATTGTCCAGAATGCAACTTGGAGACGTTGCGCCGAACTTTCTAGATTGTCTTCGTCTCGCTCTGATCTTTCTTGAGACTGGCAATGGACTAGGTACTCTAGGCCTGCCGTTGCTGGAATTATTCCATAAGTTGCGCACACTTTGTATTTTCGCTTTAAGAACAGCCTCTTCAGATGTTTTGATCGGGCCCCAGCGCTCGCTAGCTGCCGATCGGTGTCCGTTAATTGCTATATTATTATATTTATGATCTTGGGCAGATTTAGAAATTTATAGTCGTGTCACAAATCAAAATAAATATTGATTACAAATATGTAATATAAATAAGGGTGATCATTTATTGAATACATCTTGAGTTATTTTTATTAATATTTATATTGTGTATAAATATTAAATACCTAAATACCTACTAAGTATAGATTGGAAGAAAATATTTTTAAAGAATAAAGTGTAACGCACAAATCATCATCGACGAGCATTTTGTACTGCCTCCGACGACGCGGTACCAAATTGCGGTCAGAATTGTCCACTAATTTTCGAAACCAATATTCCACCTAGAAATCGGTAAAGAAATTTTATTAAGATTTTTCGCAGCGTCAAGAATTTTATCCGATTAATAATAAATTATTTATATTATTAAAATTATATTATTAAAATTAGTAAAATTCTTGACAATTTTTGTATGTAATTATTAGCAGTATTTGATAAAACCCTCCTTTGGAAATTATTAATTATCCCCATTGGTTTTTTGAACTTTTTATTAAACTATTATTTATTTAAATACCTCAGGTAACATCCAACATTCTGTAGGATCCGTGTTTTCGCAACTGTTACTGCTATAATGCGAATTGTTTTTGTCATTTGTGCATGTATAACAGTTTTCTCTGTAATTTAAAATGTGTAAATATTAAGTTAACATACAGTTTCCGGAAATATAAACTTAACGAGTTAGAACAATAAATATTAGCACAAGAGAAAAGTGTCATACAGTTTTTAAAAAAAAAAATTATTAGAAAATTTTATCATACGTAAAAAATTATAATACTTTAAATAATTTATGATATTTTCTATCGTAACACGACAATTGTAGGTGGCGTCTAGCGTAACACGACAATTGTAGGTTTTCTCCCACACAGGGGAATAATTTATTTCCATTTCCGGTTCCGGTAAGACAAAGTGCGGCGATGAGTTGGGCCACTCAACATGCAATGTCTCGAGTCCGGGAGGAACCTCTTTCCTACGGACGGATTGTATTGACACTGGTTTCTCTCTGTCTACCCAGCTTTATGCGAGATACTCAGTTATATGCAGCATAAGCCTGGAAAAATATAAGTGTATAGTTTTGTCATATTGAGAAGTGAAATTAATTTTATTTATTTACCTAACATCATCGTAGTAGAAAGTCCCATAGAACTGAGCCAATCTAGACTCTGGAATGACGTCTTTCACGCTCCTTTTATTACAAGTGCCATTTTCCTTACTATTACTACCAACTAAACGTTGATCTAAAATATTTTAAAATTTCTTTTACGCAATTATACAAGTTTTATAATAGTATAGTATATTAAAGAGTTCACGTTAAACCTGATAAACTGTTATGATTACTTGTTCCACATTGAGAATCTAATGTGTCTTGTAACACTTGATTTACTCGGCAATGTTGTGTCCAAAGGCGCTGTAAAAAAATGATTCATTAGGGAGTCTTCGGATTTTGAATGACAAAAAAAAGAAATGGAATACTTAACATACAAGCTTTTGAACGGTAGTGGGGCTAGAAATCTTAACTAGCCGAGATTTTTTACTTTTTAGTATTTTTAGAGCCCATTCGAAACTTAAATTTTATCCATATACCGATATAGTATTCGTATTTCTACAGTAAATTTTGACTTATTTTTTTTTTTATCCCAGACCTGAAGCTTAAGTATTTGGCAAGGATATTATATCTTTGCCAAACATTTAATTTTTACTAGTATTAGATGAATGAATAAAAAATGGTAAGATTTTTTTATATAATTTTAATTAGGTACCTGATTTGCTACAATAAATCCATCAGGTTGGTCAGAGGCCCAAGTGAGATCCGCACACAGGGCTATATGTGCCCAAGCAGATGAATAACGATCCACCTCGAAGTTCATTCAATGTGACATCACACGCAAATATTAATTATTTTCAACATGAGAAATAAATAAACATAAGAGTCGTTAAATTTTAATAGATAAAGGAGCGGTAAAACAATAAACAAAAATAACGACAATTGGTTAGACATTAGGTTAAATCAACAAATATAAAATTTTCCTCTTTTTTGATAGATACATGATTTAGATTTTTTTATTTTAATTTGAATTGTTTTCGAATTGACTATAATAATGTCATCGGGTTGGCTAGGCCCAGAGTTTTTAGCTCTTGACATGACAAGGACTATTTTTGACTTATAACTTTTTAACAATGATGTAATTATAAATATAATTAATATACAAGGACCCATAACTTTCACAATTAATATATTTCTTACGATTAAGTTATTTTGAACAATAATTTAATTAAAGATTGGCGGGAATCTGTAATTTGTTTACTAGCAACACTTCAGTTGTAGCGGTAACCCTACTGCCCGGCGCGATCGCCTTCGTCACGTCAGTCAGATTTGCGCAGATGGCGGTTTAGGACGCGTTTACACATGCGCCTCTAAATGCCGGATAAATGAACATTGACAGATCCCATATTTTATTTTTATTGTAATAAAAATTTAATAAAACGTTAGAAGAACGCGGGTTTTGTAACACAAGTTCCAGGTTTGCGTCGTAGATTCATCTAACACCTAATATTTTAAACAATTTTGTGAATAAGAAATCGATTTAGAGCGACATAGTCTTTGTTGATTTTCATATTTATGATATATTGTTAAATTTGGCGACAAGTGAGGGCATCCTAACTGTAAGCGCAGGTGGAACTGGTTTTGGAAGGAAGCTATAGAGTTCTGGTGGTTAATGTTTGTGCATGTGAATTCATAGTTCGCGATAGTCAAAGTGTACATCGTGACCAGTGATGCCGTGATCTCTACGAACATCTTGGCGCAAATTCATCTTGCATGGTGAGTGGTTTATAGCTGCTTAAAACGCTCGGTTCTGGTTATTATGCAAGTACTGCGTAAGTACGTAACGGTCTCCAACGACATTACTTTAGTTTATACCTTTAGACTAACGGCTCGTTTTAATAGTACTTAGTATTTATACCAAATTACTTAATTGTTTATTATTGTCATAATCACATTAGCAAACATTAAATGACATTTGTTTTTATTTTCTAGAAATCTATCACGCCAATCTATCTATATATTTATATTATATTTTATCTGATAACTAAAAATATTACAAAACTGGGTCATTATGCTAAATACAATAACATACTTACTAATTTATGAATTTTGTTTATGTTGCAGACTTATTCCCCATTGCTTTATGTTTGCTTTTTATTTTGCATTTAATTACATATATTGTTTTCATGCATCTTGCTTATTGTTTCTAACAAGATTTCTTGTTTTGTGCTTCAAGTAAACGTATATCATTTTGCATTTTTTTTTAATTTCTAACAGCTATAACTATAAGGTGCACTCTATATCTCACATTCATTGTTAAACAATCAAAACCTGTTCTCAATGTAATGGTTGCTTGAGAATCGGCTTTGCTAGGGTTTCGTTCATTAATTCTACGCTTATAAACGACGTAGTATATGATTATTTTTCTATAATAATTAAGATGCTAAAATCCATATACTATATAGGAATAAGCAGTTCTTGCTGAAGTAAATATTTTACAACAAAATAATATAAAAAATAACTATAACGTAAAATTAATATTTATACATTATACACATTTTCTTCCCATAAATTATGCTAAGATAAGTGAAAAGCTTAGATTAATTACGAAATATTGCTACACTAAGCTCTGAAAAGCTTCAAACAGTATTACGCAAAATTAGACCCAAAGTACGTCTATATTCAATCGTAATCTATTGTTTAAATATAGCCTTTGATAAAGTACCTATATTTATTTAGGGTACAATGGCCTATCTTAAATCAAGAAGAGCGGTTTCTGTCAACAGATCATTAAGATTGAATTGAGAGGGCCATCCTTTTATACGGTTTTATAAATGTCTACCAAAATTCATGATACGGATGTAACAAAGTCATAAGTTTACTTTTTGTTTATTTTAAAATATATGGCGATCGAATAAAAAAAATTTAATGTCAAGACTCCATTGGCTGCAATATAACGACGTTAGAAGTCCATTGCAAGGTCGTCCTTTACTAGTGACGTCTTATGGATTTCGCTTGCCCGAGTTTTCAATGCACCGGCCTTGGCCCCATTTCCTCAAATGGGTTGTCGTGTAAAGAACCTTTGGGTCATTTGTGAAAGACCACAGAGTCGCTAAAATGTCTATATTGGGTGAATCTTTAGTTCTAAAAGTTTAGTTCAAGATGACAGAAGTCAAAATTAATCTATGGTTTCTGTAATATTTTTGGTTATAAAATTTACCTATATAGTATTAACTAAATAGCCCAAAAAAATTAAGTAATAAATAAAAAATTACCCGACTCTTTGAAATTTTCCAAAGAAATTTCTAATCAAATCGATAGTAAAACACGAAAAGGGTAAAACCATTTACTTAGATGAAATCTTCAAATGTAAAAGCTTTACTCAAAAAAGTGTTCGTAAAAGCTATAAAAAGGTCTTCATTGGGTTGACCTATATTTAGGATACGTGGCATCTTGAGCGGCCTTGACCCACTTCCTAGTCGACACCCTCGCTGGAATTTTGGGCTCAGTATCTCTTTTTTACAGATGCAACCCCATTGGATGCTGATATAAATATTAAAGAATTTACCGCAATTTACCGCATTTAGTTAACGCAAAGTTTTAGTAAATACCTACATATAAATATTTGTTATATATATTATATTTAAAAAAATGCTTCACGCATCTCCCGCATATAGCACGGTAGACCGCTGGAACCTAGTGTACAGACACTCCTTTCCCCATCATTCAATTCTGAGACATTTCGTGTTGAGTGGCGGAATTTCACGCCGCTCTTTGTCTTGTTTCCAGAACAAGGAAAATAGTTTATTCTCCCCGAGTAGAAATCGAACCCACAACCGTCGGGCTTACAGCCAGATGCTGTGCCACTACGGCCTCATATTATATATAAAAAAGTTGTCAAAACCTGATAAACTAAGTAATACTATTAACTATTTTTTGAAGAACACGTAATTTTTTCTATGATTTTATTATACAGAAATCTCCATAATGCTGGATTTGTCATTTAAAACCCACCTAAAATTATATTGGCAAAATATTACAGTAAACAAGTATCAAACAGTTACGCCATTACCATGATTGGCATTTTTGATAAACTTTCACTCATATTTGATCTCCCAAACGCATACAAAGGAAAATTTATAGAATCGTGAACGTAAGATATTAAAATACATATATTTTTTATTCAGTAAAGAGCAACTAAAATTCAAAGAAAATAAAAAGTTAGAAATAATATAAATACTAATAGGTTACTGAATGTATTATTTATAATAGCTTTACGCTTTTTCCCCCTGAAGAACCTTAAATCAACTTTCCGTCCAATTGAAGCATCGCATGTTGTGCAGCGTAACTTAACGCCGCTTTTTTAGGACTACAAGAGCGGGAAAATGATAATGAAATAATTTAAATAAAGTTACGACGACAATGTTTTTATTTAAATATCATGAATTTTGTGTTAAATAAAATCCTATGCGAGAGAACGTCGAAATCTTCCAAAGATTTGAATGTTAAAAATGTGATGCAAGAGTGAGTGATAAGAGAGGTAGGGGAGTTTGTTTGATTTTCGAGATCACAGTGACGCTTATAATAAAAGAAGGTCACGTTAATAATTGTGTATGAAGAGGTTGATGTCGATGACTGCAGAGGATCCATAGCGCTAGGCGCTCATTTTACATATACCCCGGTACTCGCTTAGGATTTTATAGGTTTACGCTTTAGTGTAAAGATATAAAATTAAAGTAGAAGGCCCTGGAAATATACAGTGGTTAAAAAAAGTAGAAGTTGAGCGGGTTAAGGCGATAGTCTTAACTTATTTTACCAGTTCTGGTTGCCAAAGAAACGCCACTTGAAAATACACAGAAATATACCATTTGATTAAGCAAACACATATTGCATTATATTACAAGACAGAAGTAGTGTCATTAGGTTTTAAAAGTTTACAATTTTAAAGTATTAAATATGTTTTAAATAACTAAAAAGTTTACAAATTAGTTAATAATTATCAATTAATTTAACAAACAACGTTGCTAAAAATGTTTTGTCAATTCACCTTTGACACTTAATATCAATCCAGACAGGTGGTTTTAAGTAGATGGTTATAAATTATCCTATACACCTGCCATATATGTATAATTTATTAAATTGTATTATAATTAAGTATATTCCACAAATTAAAGCTATTTATACGTTTTTTGAAAACGTATAAAAATATTAACGTAGCAGGATCTGTATTTGCGCATCTTGGAAACTGTTCAAGGACTCTGATCACTCAGCCATATGTTCACATCGAGATACATCTAAATTCTTATACGCGTGTTACAACTAGGTTATGTTGTTAGCATCTCTGTAGGGCGATTTTTATAAATTTTCGCAACCGAAAGATTGTTTTAAGAATAATCATTTGGCAAGAGATAATGCTATATTAAATATATATTTTTTAATTTTTGATGACTTATTCCACCAGTTTATTGAGTGCTTGGATGATTTTCTAAAGGCGCAGGTTCAACTCTCGCTACGTTCAATTTTTTATACGTTTTCAATAATGTATTTTAATAGTGTATAAAAGGATCAATACTCACAATATAATTTATAAAAACTAAAAAAAATCACCCCAAAATATTTTATTTTCCTTGTCTTAGTCTTCTTGGCAAATAAGCACAGTGTAAAATATTGTGTTGTCTCTGGATTCGACGACGAATACGGCTATAAAAAGTAGGTCAACATAGCTTTGCAAGATTGATTACATACAATGATAAAATTTAAAAATTATAGTTTCGATTTATAAAATTCGTACATATTAATCAAAAATGGTAAAATTTTGGTTAACTTCTAGGATACTTTGTTTGCATATTAGTAAGAACACGTGGCCTTATTGTTTATCTAAGGTTTATATAGACTGTATATGCTATGTGAGCTTTTATTTCACTGATATCACCTAAAGTTACTGTTATGTTAACCTTTAACTGTCCTTAAACTAGTATATAATGATTTAGTGTCTGCCAATACATAAATAATATTTGAAATGCACAATATATTATGAAATGTGCAATAAAACATTCTATGAATAAAATTATGTGTGGTCGTTAACAGAATAGACATTAATGAATCCGGATTACCACAGAATCCAATGCTGTGCCATGTGATGTAATGCGGCGCGTGGACGGACGTAATCACTGCTAATATGAAACGTGTTATTGCGAGTTTTATCTTATTTATTCTATTATTATTATATTATTATAGACTTTAATTTATCCAGAGATAGTCGTGGTGCATTGGGACCGCATCTGACTGTGAACGCGATGGTTGCAGGTTCGTCAACTCGTCCTACTCAAAGGAGTGATTTTTAATATTTTATATGATTTATTTATAGTTATGCCAACTTCAATACTGCTATATGGGAAAAAACGGGTCGGTTTTGTCCATATATCTTAAGCGAAACGCGACACGATTATGATCCCACAAGTATTACGTCTAGCGAGACTACATGAACTGCAAAGCAATGGTTGCAATATACCAAGTTTTTGCCAACATGCAACATTATTTGCTACCCAAAGTATTGAAGACTGTTTAAATTTATTGCTTAAACCTAATTAATACTATTTAATCTGTTAGAGTTAAAAAGTTAAAATCATGAAACAATTCTAGAGTTCATAGAAAATTTGTACGAAGAGTAATTTTAAAATTTTACTTGATAAATGTGCAACATCTTGTCTGTCTTGAACAGTGACCATAAAACTAGTGGACATGTGTTTCATGGTGACCCACTTTAGAGCATTTTACTTTAGTTTTTATGCTTTTACAGTCAACTATATAGGTTGTAACGAGTGTTACAAGCAGCATTCATTACTGAAGTCGTAAAGCTAAATAGAGAACAAGTGACGTCCACATTACGCTTTGCAATTACTGGCAACTTGGACGTAATTTTGTACTTATTTTCGTGCTTTCAAACATCACATAGAACGTAGGGATGTGGTGATGATCTTTAGTAAAATAAAATCCTTGATTTTTTATAATTGAAACACATTGTTAATTATATTTTTTTGTAATAAAATTACAATACAATTATAAAAAGTAGTAAATAGACAAAATAATGCAAGATGAAGAGTTATCTGTAGTTATACTTACCTAATACTTGCATATTATATTAAAGCCAAGAATGTCAAAGAATATTAATATGATATCGTAAAAGATATGTTTGTGTAGAAAATAGGTGTTACTAAAACTTTGCTAAAACGAAAATAACGAAATAGCTATAATCGCGTTAATTATGCGGACAAAGCCGCGAGCCTAACTAGTATAATATATTTAGTATAGGTGTTATGGCTGTTGAATTCCTTAAATAAAATAAGATAGATCTTTCAATTCGCCGAGATTATAATTGAGGCATAAACAATTTCACTGCCCTCCAATCTCCAGCCGTTGTGTGGTAGACTCGGTAATAAAACTTAACACTATTTTGAAATCCTCACCATCACGATACAAACTAACAGTGTTTATTTAGGACTACTCGTAAATCAACGGAGTGTTCTTTTTTCTATTTACTACTTAAGTTAGATAAACACGTCGTGTTTTTCTATTTACCCATGTCCTGCAGATTACGGAATGAACAAGCTTTATAATGGGCCACGCCGTGCTCTACAACTTATATATTTAAAGTTTATGGTCAATGTGAATTTTCGACTCATGATTAGTCTAACCTAGTCTAATCTAGTCTGAATTCGAGATTGTCTGTGTTAAAATGTGTTTTATTTTGTATTAGATAGTCAATTTCGCGAGGAAGGCTATAGGCTGTATATATTATAACGTTAGTTATTTCGACGTAACCAACTGTATGTGTGATCAGAGATTTATTAGCTTTAAGTGCCTATCCCGCATGGAACAAATTAGATAAAAGTAAAATATTCTTTATCGAACACCACATAAGTACCTATATATAGATAGGATACAAAAACATCTTAACTATCAGACAGTACAGCGCGCGGCCTTGTCGCTATATGAGCGATCACTTCCAGGCAACCTTTGAATAGAAGAGAAAAGTAACCAATGAAATGGGAAGGGGTGTACCTTAAATTAATAGGTAAAGACAATTTACTGTCGAGAAACTACGCTCCTAAGGCAGTGCTAGTTGAGGTAGCAGAATATTATATTTACAGTTCTTTTATTAGAGGAAGAAACAGTACAATTTTCTTTAACAATTTCGATCCTCTGCTTTCCTAATTGAAAAGAGATTCTATTTTCTTTTAGTATCCATCGAAAAAGGGATGCTTATAAGGTGGTCCCATACATACTCGATTAGGATCTTGGTGACGGGATAGCAACGGAGATAAGCCACGGAATCCCTTAACGATGAATAACGCGCGTGTCGAGTAGTTCTTGTGAAATCTGCTTATTTTTTTTCTCTTTATCTTGAACAGATGTTTCTTTATTTAAATTTTATATTTAATTGTGAATTTCGTCAAGAAAATATTGTTAAGGAGCTTAGTTGTGATTTAATTATACATTAATTTCATAATGATATTTGTGTATTGTTTAAATATTAGCAAAAAATAGAGATATTTTAGATTTATGGCCTATTGTTTTATTAAAGTGAGCTTCTTAACGACTGAGTCTATATGTTTTATTGTTTGAGTTTTCTAGATAGTTTATATAATATAAAAGATTCATCCATTTTTATGACAAAAGTAAATGCTTGTTGTATATTACTTTGTTATGGCGTTAGCTGCATTATAGAGTTGAAAAGGAGATTTTCCAATTCATAGAATTAAAACAATCCCAAACAATATACTCGTTTAGTTTACATCAGATTTGAAATGACGTTTAATTTGTTTGAATACTGCAACTGGCTGACAAGTGACTTTTATTCGCGTAATTCTATAGGGCGTAATGTAATTATGCATATACTTTAATTAAATATGGATATAATTTATGCACATGTGTATTATATATATATATATATATATATATATATATATATATATATATATATATATATATATATATATATATATAAAAATTAAGTAATCGCTGTCTTTATAGCGCAAATATATTAAAAAATACTGTTATTGTGGCAGTTATATATGTAATAGGAATCAAAATATTTTCTCTAATCTCAGGAGAAGTGTAGTTTTTACCATTGTGTTACGGTAAAAAAATCTCATCTCCCTTTCGTAATATAAAAAGTTGTATCAATTAAATACTACAAAGAAACTGTTTTATTGTGGTGGCTGAAATTTCCAATTATTTTCTACGTAGACAAAGTTAGAATAGAAATTAGAATATTTTTGTATAGGTAAAACATACATGAAGGTACAAGACATCTAAGCTAAGTACATATAAACATCAACTCTTGGTCGATATGATATATAAAATATTATTAGACACAACTACAGGATGAAGAAGGGTGGCTGGTAGAGAGTGCTTTAAGTCCGCTTCCTGAACAGTCCATTATTGGGTTATGGGTTTCTAGTGGTATGAATTCACTAACATATAAATTGTCGATTGATTATACTAGTAAGTATTACTAGCACATGTAATAAAAATATTTTATTTATTTAGAACAAATTACATTAGTGTGACGTTTCTAGTACGACAAATAAATAAATTAATTGGAAGCGGAGACTGGCACCTAAACTAGATTAGGTCACTACCCTGTGTTTCATCATAAAAATTAAAACTTCTAAAATTAATATAACATTATGTTGTACTACATTATGTTATATTAATACGAGCTGTAATTCGTAATTTCATTTGCATGACCGATAAAAATACTCGTTTTTCTCGTTCTCGTTGCTGCTAAGTTTCAGTTGTCGCATCGTCTGTCAGTCTCTCAGTAACAGAAATGTTTTATAAATATATATAAATATAGTTATATAAATGACATATATGTCAATATATAAAACAAAAAAATTATGCATATAAAGTTACAAACAATCGCTTGTATGAATGCAACATGTACGTTTATTTGTTGAGTTCGAAGCTATTGATTTCCGCGTAAGTAGGTGAAACTGTTCAGCAAAAAGCATACCTAACTGTTTGAATTACACGTGTGAAACTCTTCCGTAAATTTTCCCATTCCCATAGCTCACTGGCGCTCGCTAGTTGATGTGGAGATGCGGTATCGGTTTCTAAATTCCTGTTATGGTGTCATATGTACCTATCTACAACATATATATATATATATATATATATATATATATATATATATATATATATATATATATATATATATATATATATATATATATATATATATATATATAATAAAGTATGAAAATCTTTATTTAAATATATAAAGGGAAGTAAAACAATTTACACTTTTTGTTTCTGATAAGCAAATTAAGCAGAGATTATTGTTATAAACCATACATTATAAATCAAACGATATATTCCCAAATCATACGATTTTATAAAATATTAACTTACGGAAAGAATATGTTGAAAAATTTTGTTATATTCATCATGATTCATGATAGGACTTTCAATTGCTGCAAATACATACACTTTTACCAAATTAATGTTAGTTAAATGCTACTTGACGTTACTGAGTGCGAATGTAAGAGTTGATTATTTATTATGTATTGTTCCGTTCTGTTAGTAAAATATGTACATTTGAAAAGAAAAGCCGACACTTCTCAATAAGCTTCAAAGCTCGCCTTTTACTATCTCCTATTGTTATTTTCCATAGAGCTTAATACTCTATAACGCCGATGTGACCTATTTAAAAGACTTGAAAATTGTTATACGTGCATTAATAATATACAACTGCTAGAAATTACATAATAGGTACATTTATGCTGTTTCATGTTTATTACATACTAACTTTTACCTGCGGCCTCGCCTGTGTGGTCAAATGGAAATAACGAAGACTTGTGTATGTCCAGTGAGAAATATTCACCAGTATTTCATGAGATTAGTGTGTTCAGCCAAGCAAAACTCTTCAGGTTTATAGGTAATATTAGTATATTTAATATTAATACGTCGTATTAGTAGGTATAAAGTCTACGTCTCTTATTTAGCTTTCAATAATGTAATATATATATTTATTAGTATTGTTTTTTATATTATTTTCTACGTTTATTTTTATATAGCTTTCTCCTACACAATTAACGCTGAAAAAGATGATTCAGATCTGACCTTTATTGTAACTAACAGTATTAATAGTTTATACTTAGTTCAAATTATTTACTAATTATTGCGTTAACTTCGCTAATTTAATTACCGCCGACCTTGCATGTTCTGTTTGTAGGAACTCGGCTCGGACGTGTAAATCATATCGCGCTTCCACATTTGCATTTTAACTTAGGAAACATTAATTTTTATTATTACCACCGACCGTTCTTTAATAGTTGAGGATATTTCAGTTTCCTTATTGCATATTTACCAAGCTTTTCTCTGAAATGTGTTTCAAAAAAAAGGTAATAAAACAATGTGAATATAATAAATATGAGGTTGTCGTGGCGTAGTGGGACTGTAAACCTATCATACTTAGGTTGTGGGCTCGATCCCCTCTCGGGGGAATAAATTATTCTTGTTTATATTTCATTTAGCATGCAGCAGCAATATACGGGATAGTACGCTTAAATTTTTTTTAACTTATATAATTTATTGTATTGGATGATCAGTTTCTTTATACAGCATTTTTAATCTTTACTATAATAAAACAGTAAGAATATAAATTTATGACGAAACGGACTAACAGACAGACAAAAATTGTATGAACCACATTATAGTGTAAGTTTTATTATAGTATAGATTATGGAGCGTAATGAGATGTTTTCGTTTTCATGTAGAAATCGGACATGTGGAATACAATCCGTGAATCTCAATGAAAAAGGGTAGCAGTCGTAGGGTAGCAAAGATCATAAAGTCCATGCCAACGAAGTTGCGGGCGAACTTGTTATTAATAAAATGCAATTTTAATATGTTATGTATGGAACATGTAAAAATTATGCAATATTGACAGTGTTGTGTATTTTGATACTTTTTATGTAAGAACGAGAATGTCACACTTTATACTCTCACTTTTTAAATATTTTTTAAGCATAATGATATACTTAAACATCCCAGCACGTGTACAAAATTTCTAAAGTGCATGTGATTGTACCTTTTTTCACAAATTTCTCTGAAAGTAAAATATCAAGTTCCTTTTTAATTTAGGTCAGATACTTATATACTGCTATATTCCAACTTGAAGCAAGTTTCATTACAATTGATTCTATATTTTTCAGATATAGGTATTTATATAATAAATACCATAAAGATATTTGAAGTCAGATTAAATGTTAAAATTAGTCTATGTTTTTCTTAAAATTATATGCTTATTTTTGTTAAATTTAGACGAAATTATGTATAGTAGCTTTACACATTTTCATTCCATTGTCCACTTCCGCCCTAATGCGAAACATTACATATTGAGTGGCGGAACTCAACGCCAAAGAAATTATAACAATTTTAGTACGATCACTCAAGCATCGCATTAAGTTGGTCAAACGTTGTTCTACTATATACAAAGTTATGGCAATTTCATTATACGATATGATAATTCATAAGAAGATTATGTTATTCCGAGCCTACTCCTGTTAGTACCCACGTGTCCTCCATATGTTTATTTTAGTTATGAGTCACGTTCCTTTGAATTTGCATTTTATTTCAATAGAATAAAACGCCATCACGACATAAAATATGTATAAATACGGTGGTTGAGGGTTCAAGTCAATGTTTACATCTTTATTAAAAACTGGTTAGGTTAGACATTACTTAATTGGTTACGCACATTCGTGATAATTTCATCATTGAAGCCTTTTTAAGCTTATGGAAAATGCACTCATGATCAATTGAGTGACTTGACATAGATAAACTAGTGTCAAGATTCTTTGTTTTTCGCTTTCCCACCCGAATGCAAGACATTGCCAAGACATTTGAGTACCAGGGCGAGGATACGACAATAAGTCATTCACTCGGGAGGACATCGAACCCACAACTTCCGCGCTTACAGTCAGACGCCAGTCCCATTGTGCCATCATAGCTTTTTATTTTTAATTTATTCGGCAATTAATAATGTTTATTGTGTTTTTACGAATATTTTTTGGTATAATAAATTAGAATAACATACAATATAATATATTTCTAACTTTATATATAAAGTCTTTTAAGTAAATTATAATTAATTAATTAATTTAAAAGTAAATTGAATGCAAAATTGATGACTATTTCTAATATTTAACACTCTGGCTGTCTTAACTTGCAATAAAACATATAATTATTTAGGTAAGCTTGTCTAGCTTGCTATATTTGTCATTGTATCACCAAATAAAGCACATTGACGTGTAATTATGTTGAGATAGCAATTTTGATCCAAAAAAGATGCGAGTTGTTCCATTGTTTGCTCAAATGAGTGCGACCAAATGTGGATATGATTGTGTCTGTTATGACCGTGTGGTCATCAAAGAATTATAAAGTATAGAAAAGTAAAGTGTACGGTAAATGGAAAATATGATGATTCTATGTACTAAAACCTTAAATAAAAGCAAAGACAAAACAGTCAGAATTTCATTAAAATTGGTCGCTGGTTCTAAATTGATATATACTCGATTTGAATGGACAGACCCTCAAACCGTATTACTTGGAAATTTAAATAGATCGTCATACTCAAATATTATCCAATTATAACAATAACTCGTACGTTCAGGTCAAACGAATACCCTTCATTTTTGAGGTTGGCTAAAATTTTTATAGGATATCACTTTTCATCGTACCCTAGCATTGCATATTACATTGGATATTAAAACTAGTCTGGTGCTTAAGCTCATATGACTGAACTTAGGGGTGAGTGACGAGGACTAAAGCTGCCGAGTCTGTACAAGGGGAAGCTTTTATTAAAATGTTTTTCAATTTTGTGATAAGTTCTATTGTACTCAAGTTCAAATACATTTTTTTAGACTTGTATTGGTGGTGGTAACTTCATGCTTATACACATTTAACATAGATTTTTTTTTTAAATTATTTTTTTTTATTTTTTGTAGTTTTTATTAAAAGATAAATCAATTTAAAAGTAAATACTGTCAGTTGCGAAACTGTTATGTGCAATCATGGAAATGATAACTTTTTTTCACATTATTATATCTTTATTCACATTATTATCTTTCAAAGTAAGAGTAGACGTTTATTTTTTATTTCTTTAAATATTATGTTTTAACTATTTTCTTTTAAAAAAAATAACAAGACACTCCTTTTTGTTTTTCGCAAGTCCTCAAATGCTCCTTGTATAATATTTAAGAATGTGCGAGTTTGCTCTAAGTCTTTGTTACGTAAAAGCTTTTTTCTTGGAAAAACGAAATGACAGATGAAAAATATTTATTTAAATATATGTATATATATATATATATATATATATATATATATATATATATATATATATATATATATATATATATATATATATATATATATATATATATATATTTGAGAATTACTCATAGCTACTCGTATACAAAACGAAATATTATATGAAAGTGGAACAAAAAACTTTGATGGCATTTCAAGTTATAAAAGAGTTTGTTTTTATCCATATCATTCTATATCTCTGTCTGTGGCTTTACCATAGTCTTTGTTGATTCGCTAGCGAATGCGTAAATATAACTTGTTAAGTTGCACTTACTACGTTAAAAAGTCTATTGCTTATTCGTACTCGTATATGAAGACTTATTTGGTGGTCCATAAATAATAAAATGGGCAATAAAAATTTTAAGTTACTTTAACGTAGCATTACTAGTACTTTAGTGTATATGTTGGGTGTTTAGTGAATTAGTTAGTCATTTTATATTTCACATAATATTTTAGTCTCACTTTAATTATAATTTTTCTACAGTACATAGCAGTATATCCATAGTAGAAGCTGCAGACAATAGTAAAAGGCAGTCTCCACGGTGCACTGACTGCGCTTGCGTACTGCAACGGACAGTGAAAAAAATAATTAGTTCCGTTTTCGTAACTCCAAATCGTTATAATGCTTCAGCTTTATTTTTTATGGTTTCTTATTCTGTAGTGATAAATGGTGAAGTCAAATATTTTCCAGGCCTCCGTGGACACCACTTGACGACTGTAAGCGCGATAGTCATGAGTTCAACGACCACTCAGAAGATCGTATTATCTTAATTTCCACACTTTGTAAGATTAATTCGAGTGTCGACGGAGTAGAAGTAGAGTATAGTAGACATTAGGTTCATATAGCAGGTTAGGCTCTGTATATGTACTGTGGGAAGCTGAGCAAATATATTAATTTTAAGAACAATATGTTATTTATTAAATACTTAATAATTACTTTATAGTATCATCATCATTAATAACCTATTAGCATATGCCAAACTAAACATCAAGAATGTAGGAGCTTACTCGGATAACATTTTTAGGAAAGCGGTAACTAATTATGGGATTTTTATGAACATACAAGAATATTATATATATTTAGTGTCGAGTCACTCCGTTCTCCACTTTTCCAAACTTTAGACATTGTGTTTTGAATTGCGTAACTTAATACCGTCATTTGAAAACTATATATGTATTTGTGTTTATTATGAATATGCAAATCCTTTTATTTTATTTGGGTATATCTCAATATTTATATATTTAACATAATATATTCATTTATATATTATCATCTTTTAAATCTCCGTTAAATGAGGCTATGCACTTACATTAGTCTAGAGGTCTATACAATGTCTGAACAAGACTTCCTCTACTCATTCCACTACATTATAACCCTTCTATGAATTTTTTAAAAGATGCATATTTAATATAACATAAGTAAGTAATATATTTATAGTAAACTCATATTTTTTTAAATTGAGATTTGTATGAAATAATGACTGTAGTGTCAGATTTACGTAAACAAAGATTTTCATTAATAGTCTAAATTATTTTAATGATTTATTTTTTATTTTGTCGAAATATTTTTATATAAGAAGAACTTATAGCAGTATATATATACAAAATAAAATCATTCGAGCATTAAATTCACAATATAAATATTAATACCAACCTAAAAACGTCAAAGAAAACAAACGACAAAAGCGTGGAGAAGAATACTAAATAAATATTTTATTATAAATCAAACTAAGTCCAGATACGTCCGATACGAGTCTGGAGATACTGAAATTGTAGCTTCAACACATTTGTAGGAAAATGTGTCCATATCCATATATGCTTAAACAAGAAAGTTGCTTAACACGTAATGCTTATAAATGTATAAACTGTACTGTTGTATTGTATTATAACGCGGTCTACTGACAGTAACTTGTAAATAGATTCATGTATTCCAATTCCGAATTTATTTCCATTAAGTAAGGTTTAAATTTAAATCTCACTGAATTATAAAACAAAACTAATCGTGACGGTCGCTCAGTTACCACGTCTCTGTTTCGAATATTGATCGCCTACCAACTCCCTTGATGTATGGAATATAAGTAGAAGAAATAATGGCTATAAAGACTAACAATCTTATAAAGGGCCAAATTATTTTAAAATACTGGTTTATACGTGTGGAAGTAATTTATTAATGAATAAACACTTAACGTTTGTGTTTAAAATTGGGAGGTATTTGCCTTATTTATATTTGAATGAACAGTCTGTAACTATTTTTGAGATTTAAATTCTATTAAATTTAAAGGAATTCGTTCTTACCGGGATCAAAGCTTTATTGAATTAGCAAGGAGCATCGAAGTTCATCAACTATTTGAGGATATTAAAGCGTTCCTTTGGAAGGTAGCCAACGCTTGGATCAAATGATCGTGCTTCCGGTTACACCCCGAGAATGCTACGCATCACATACCTTATTCTGATATTTTAGTATTATATTAATTACCTCTTTTATACAAGCTTGGATTTTTATTGTATATTTATTTAATATCGCTATTTGACCTTAATCATGTAAACAAGTAATTATATTATTTAGAAAATTAACTAATAATTCAACCTTTTTTTTTACCTCTTTACGTTACAAATTTATGGCAATATTTGTAAAGTAACGTAAACTTGTGGTATTAGGTCAGAAGAAAGAAATAAATCATTTCTTTCATAATCAGTGCAAACAGTGCTCCGAATAGGATATGAAGCCGATCGATATAGGCGAAGCTATACTAAATGAATATTATAACTGTACTAATATTTTTAAACGACTGCCCTTTGCCCATTGTTTTATAATTTATTACACATCTGATATGACTATTGATACACACTGCCTTTAACGACAACTTTAACTGTCGCTCGCAAATTGAAGCTATCGGAGTAGCATCATAACGAAACGTTTTAAAATTACTTCCTGCGCATTAGTTTTAACGAGCAAATTCAGAGAACAATTGGTTCGTTTGGTCATATTAGATAACACAAGACAAAGAATTGTAAGAATGGACTGTGAAAGGTTATTATTTTGATTCAATCAGCACAGTGATTTGACTTGTTAGTACGTCCAATTTTATCTAATTACGATTAACCGAAATATTTAAAACTTGACAGTATTGTGTGTGTTGTATGTGTATACATTATTTATGTATATTTCGAAGTTATAAGTAATCCCGTCTTTATGATACTATATTTATGGCTCCTGGTCCCCTAACCTCGCCCAGGCCCCAAATGACCTGTAAACAACTAGGTACGATAGTTAATAATTTATCACTCATAACTTTTCATTTAGGCCCCAAATTCCTGTCAGCTCATAGGTGTGTTGAGAGTGGCTATATGTTATTTTTTTTATATAGTGCACATTATCTTTCTTATTATATATATTAATGTTAGAACAATTTCTTTCGTTAGGATATACCATCCAGCTCGTGGTATTTAAATGAGAAGAATAGAGACCGCAATTGCTTAAATGGCTTGCTTGTAAGTCTTCCCTGCATGTAGCAAGGTCTACTCTGAGAGAGAGCCCAACATGAAGACACTATGTACTATACACTTCGCCCAAATTAGAGCCATTGCGTGTAAAGTGGCGTAACTTGGTGCCGCAATCTACCAGGGGTAAAGAAAATGATACAGTCTCCTGAATGGGCATTAAACCCACAAACAAAAATTATTACGACAAATACAACAATTGTCACGTAAACCTAGCCTATGGACTATCATCAAGCTGTTTGAATCACAAAGAATGCTTTTTATTTTACAAGTATAACTTTACAAGCCTGCTGTAGTTACACAATATTAAGATCAGGTTCACTGCCACTATAGAAACGAAGTAGCCTACAATTTTTTACTCAACTTTTTTGTACAAATCACGTCACTCGAATGTAAAGAGGTAAATGCTCTAAATAAAATAAGTAGATATATCTTTTGTTCGTTTTGGATATTATTTAATGTCTGTCTTATGTTTATGTGATACTAATTTTTATATTCCATTTTGGAAAATTAGCTTTAAAGGTTTAATTTCGACTTTGCGTTTTTTTATAATCGTTTTGGTATTGATATGTCTTGAGATTATTATTTGTTTGAATACGGGTACCGTTTCGAGCTCTGCAGTCGTTCGGTCTCGGTGACAAATGAGTCAATTACTAGATTTTTATATCTTCAATGAAAATAATATTTTCACATAAAATTTGTGAAAACGTAAATGATATATTATAATGAAAAAATATTGATTAAATATTACGTTTAATCTCTGTGTTACTATAAACACCTGTTAAATTAGTCTGTGTGGTCTAAAGTGTAAGAACTCGAATTTGAATTCATATAGAAAGTAAAGAACGGAAGTGTCTTGACACTAGATTTTTTCTGCTTGCCATATATGCAGAGTAAAACTGAAAAAAAGATGTATTATTTTACATATTTTCTATTTACGCTCGTATACATACTCACTCAACAGTGGAGTGCAAATTTGCTTTGATCGTGTCACGGGTTCCTTGCACTGTGAACATTTTCTTTAAGTATTGTGAATCCGTGTAGTAATCGTGTTTACTTATTACTTACGGTCGCTAGGTTTAGTCTGACACGTCGGTGAGAGGTGTAATGAAATCTGTCGGCCAAAAATTTCATGACAACAAAGTCCTAACTATTGCAACTTGTTTCTTCATTTATTTCATATATCGTGGTGTCATATGGCAACGTTCTCGATGCTTTAGAGTTTCAAAGAAGATCTTAATGCGTTTAAAAAAACAGTAGGTATGTATTCATTTATCGGTCCTAAGAAACATTATATATCAAAATAACCTATTGCAATTATATGTTTCTATTATTGGATCAGGTTTTTAATATAAGTGTTATAAATCCTTACTATTTATATAATAAAGCCGACGAGTTTATTTGGTTGAACGCTCTAATCTTAAGAAATATTTCTTAGAAAATTAATTTAATGTACCATGTTTCATATGGAACTCTTAGATAATTTCATTTGTTTATTTTGCTGAAACCGCAGGTAAAGCCTAGTTATGAATATTTTCAATCAGGAATAATTGTTTCAATTTTAATTTTAATTACTTGCTCAACCATAACAGAGCAAATATGTACTATAAAAACAGTTCAGTTCAATTTGTATAGAATTATGGCAATTATAGAATTTATGACATTCCTAATTTGCCTGTTGAGTATAAATCACTTTATAAAACTATACACGATTATAAAAACACCAGCATTTTCCTAATTAACATTTATACCCAGTACACCTACCACCTACCAACCTACAGCAATATTGCCAGACATATTTTAACAGCGCCACAATGGTATCTCATAAGTAAGAATACTTCACGTATATATATATATATATATATATATATATATATATATATATATATATATATATATATATATATATATATATATATATATATATATATATATATATAAATATAAACTTACATTTTCATTTAGCCATTTCAATTTACAAGTCCAAACAATACTGTCTAGGAGTCTGGCTCCTTCACCGGCACTATTATACAGGATGCGAACAATGGATCACATTGTTGTGTGACAAAGAGGCAGTCAGTAGCAGTTTGCAGTTGGTGGCTGCAAAATGCCTATTTTTTCTTACTGAAATTGCTTCATTTTATTTTTTATAAAAACGGTGAATTATTGGCTTGCTACTTACTTACATTAAAATCACTTATGGTAACCATGTTTGAACTCGTCCTAATATATACTAATATTGTTAAGCTGAAGTGTTTTTTTGGTCAAACGGGCGTATCCCCGGATCTACTGATATGGTTTATTTCTGTGTAGGATAGCCTAATTATCGAAGAAAGCTATAGAATATGCCGATGTAACATACTGCACCTGCGATAAGAGTTAACTGGCTCATTTAAAATGTGACATGTATCATCAATAACTCTTACTTTTTACATTGACCACATTTATTTAGACATATGAAATACAAATTTACAATTTTTTGAATATTATATTTAAGATTATATTATATTTAATTATTATTATATTTAAGATTTTGTCAACTTTGATATTTAAAAATCATGGTTCTAACTTACCGTAGTAGACAATATAATAGAAGGTTGTGAGACGATTGGCCAAGTATCAGCAAATCGTTACGCATATTGTTCCATTGCTCTCAAATCACTCTTAGGAATTGATGGGTGACAGAACAATTGTCGACCCTGAAATTGACGGCCGTGTCCCACTTGCCCGTTTAGTTATTTAAGTAAACTCTTAAATTGAAGACAAATTTTACATACTTTAAAAGGCACTATTGCATAATTGTACATAAGCGGCATTTCATCAAATATACTTGAAAATATTATATATTTTTGTCCACATTATTATACAGGGCCTTCTCTATACCCCATACATACTTTTAAGATAATCTCAGTTTCTGCCCAATTTTCGAGGTGAGTTTTGTGTTGGCAAAATTCAACGCCGCATTAGGATGAATTATAAAGAAAACTACTTATTATACGCATGGGCATCACTGTTAATAACCAGCTTAATGTTTTTAAGGTTACCTGATAGATGATCAAGCGTAGCTTGAGATCGTATGGTCCCGTTTATATACCAACAGATACAACTTAATTGCTTAAAACCATGACTGTGTATGTTTCATTTATATATATTTCAACTCAAGCTATTTTCTATCGAGATTCTTCTTGTTATCTAATATGAGGGCTTAACGCTTTCACATCTCAACAGGCGAAGTGAATTTGCAATTTACTTTATAAATTTATATGTATAGAAATAGGTACATTACTAGAAAACACCTTTCAAATTTGTGCCTATTATTAATAAGAAGTGAAGTGAATGAACGGTACCATTATGAGATTTTTTTACTATGCTGCTATCTGTATCAATCCATGTGATCTAAATAATCATTAGGTACGATACCTGATGATCGCACACCCAGACCTAAAGGGAGCTAACTAAAAAAGACACTTTTTTCAGGGGACGTGTGAACCTGATTACTATGTCCATGTGCAGTGCACAATATTTTAATAATGAATGACTAAATGTGTATTTGGCTAAAAGGAATATATTGTAGGAATTATCTATTTTACTTTTTTATTTTAGTTATCTCTCTATTACTTAATTATATAAAGTGTTTTTGTAAAATTATTTTTAGGTGACCCTGTATTGGTGAATATCGTTTTGAGTTGACAGTATTTGGATGAGTTATTGTAAAATTCGAAATGTAGTTGCATTCGAATGACAAATAATTTTGTAATTATTCAAATTTATATTGATTGGCTACAAATTATGCTAAAAAGAATCAGTACTTTGATGAAATAATAAAAAAATGTGTAAGATCTTTTTAGACTAGGCTTGTACTGAGTCACATCAATATATTGAATTATCGGAGACAAGTACCACGATTCCGCTTCTATAGTTAGTGTAGTTGTTAGCGATACCAAATACCTCCCGATTAGAGAACGGGTTCACCAGAGCTTAACTCTTAGTTCGTTTTTATTCAATGTAGTGCTTGGTTTAACCCAATCATGAAATATGATTACAAGTTTGGGTTTTCAACCTCGCAATGTTCTTTTTTATTATAGATTGAAGAATCTTTATATTACGTAGACTATATAACAGGTATACTTAGAGAAATAACGAGTACTTATAATACGTTGTTTTCTGTTATTATTTGCACTAAATATTAGGCGACATTAATATGTTATTTTGTTTTAACTAGACCGTAAAAGTATATACGCGTCGTGGGAACACAATTTAAGATCAACCAATATGTCTATCAGAATGCATCTATTTAAATGCTTTTGCATTAGTCTCGATATTGCGATGGTAGTCTACAACAATATCTAAAACAATTGATCATATTTTAGTACTTGTAAAAAGATTTGGTACTGATTTTTATAATTTTATCATTAATACACATGTACTCGTATATGTATAAGACAAAATAAAACACCAAAATCCATTATCTAACCAGACTAAGTTGTAAAATTTAAATATTGAACTGTGTAGAGTAGCTGACTGAAAGGTAACGTACAGTCGAAACTAATGAGCTAAGAAGCTGAAACTTGTCATATACTCGTAAGTATCTTAGGGAGCACTAAAGATAATTTCACGAAATTCCTACGGGATAAAACGAGATTTTACCAATTTTTTTTAACGCACACGAAGTCGCCTGTTGTATATTGAATAAATACGGGTATATAATATAAAAAGAGATTTAAATCGCTATTCGCCATCCATCAACCATCGCACATAATCAGACACGTACAAACTGCATAACGACGGCATCACTATGTTGTTATTTAAAAAACTCGGACGTCCATCTTTTTTTTTATATCGAATATCTAGCAATTTAAAATCGATTGGGGGCGTTGTGATAATTCATAAATGAACAACAATTTAGTCGGAATAAGTGCAAAGCGAATGGATAGTGGACATGTTGGGTGAAAGTGAGCAATCGATTTTGGATTTGATCTATTATAGCGTATTATAAACTTGGAAAAATAAAATCGTATTTTGACTTGATGCCATTAGCATCAAAGCTTTTTTTCATAGAAATACGTTTAATCGTAATTTAACTGTCTTAACAGAATAAATTAACATTAAATATAAATATAAAACTTCTTAAGAACTATTTTACCACCTCTCTGTTGAACGATTCACATGAACTACCAAAGTTTTACAAAACTTTTAGTTCACTTATACCTCACTTTTAGTTCTGATAACAATATAATAAAAACGTGAAGCGCGTTGAATTTCTATTCTCTATAATCAAACGCTTATATTACGATTTGTACGCATCGTCACACGGCATGTTTTTGAAAAAAAAATACCCTACATTGGTAATATGACCCAGTCAGTACATTTATATTATATTATTTTATCTTTCAGTATATTTACTGAATTATAATTTAGTCTCTATAAACTAAAACCGCTTAACTTGATTTTTATTGTCTCATGCCTAAAACGTAGTTATAAGCCAACGAGTATGTTCGTATGTCGACGGCAAAGTTCTAACCGCGTTTGTCACACAACTCTCTACGGAACAAAAAAGTTTAGAGAACTAAGCTTTATGAATATATAGTTAATTTTTTATTTTTCTGTAAGCGTTTTATAAAAATGTCAAGCTAGTTTTGAAATTCGTAATATATTGAATGAGATTTCTGCACCGATAATTTTTTAAGAGCATTTTTTTTTATTTACATATTCTTTAAAAATAAACAAAGTGCCACATTATTCGTCTATGGGTATAAAGATAACATTGAAGGAGAGAACATTACATTATACTTTACTAAATTTAAAAAAAAGAAAAATCTACAGCCTCCGGTTAATAAAAGAAAAGTAAGTTTAGTAAATCTAGGACTTAATTGAATAGAGCTTGCAGTTAGACTGCAGTTTCCAAAATTGACGGGCTCTACATATTTTTTTTATTTCCAAATATTTTTGTTTCCATAGTGTATGAATTTGTCTTGAATGGCAGAAGCATATACGTAATGAAAGCTAGATATCTCCTAATCTGTTGCCTTAAAAAATAATAACCAATAATTTTCAACTTATATTGGAAAGAAATCATAAAAAATAATTTTATGCCGTAGGAAAAAATATCTTCAATGCACAATTCTTGTTCTGGCACTACATACCGGTTCTCACGTGGTGAGTAAGCCTAAGTACAGGTGTTGTGGTCAACAGCTTCCCACATTGGCTTACTGTTGGCATATCGATACTCGTATACGGATAGTTATTTATGTGTTAGTAATCAAGTTATCGGACGATGATATTCGCGTTATATTTTGTAAATATTATCCTTTTCTTTGTACAAGTAAGTTCTGATTTTTTTATATTTTGAGCGGATAACAAATAAGTTTGAGACAATTCTCATGGCGATTTCTTTGAGTTTCGCGATTACAAATTGTATTGCATTGAATTATACGAACGAATCTCACAAAGCCTTGTTATAGGTACCTACGTTTTTAGAGACGAGGTATTAGGTAGGTACAATAATTTTGCGAAAATTTAAAACAATGTTTTACAAAGAAACCTGCGCTATAGCAAAGCATATAGGTATATATACAAATATATAATTTTGTTGTTTAATTGTTACTTTGAAGTAATTACTTATTTCCTTATATTACTTTAAAATAATATTTTGTATGCACTTATGAAAATTCAGCTTCCAATGGCCTACGAGATTTATTTGATTGGTTATCCAGTCATAAAAAGTCTGTGGTTAGACAGTTTGGCTTTAAATAGTTCTCAAAGGCGAACAGATGTTAACAGATTTTTTGTATTTAATTTTTTTATTCTTTCTATCTTTGTCTTTTTTTAGCTTTATATATTATAAGGCTAAGCCTAGAATTTAAAAAAACTATAGACATAACATAACTATAGACATATTGTGATTGAACGACTAAATAGACAGGTATTTTTTATCTTTTTAACATTTTGCGTATTTTGTAGGCTATGTATGTAGTGAGAATCAGTCAATAACTCGTTTACCACTTTCCGCCTTTTTGAAGATATTGCGTGATTGATTACGGAACTAAATATTGGAGTTGGTCTCACTATAAATATTAACGCTTTCTCTGCCGCTAATAACTACAGTTATTTCAGTTCAGCTTCTCCCTTTACACCATAAATACTTCACATAAACCTAGTATCGAGGCATTTGGTTTTCCGCTCTCGTTGTGTGCAGAGCAGGGAAATTTAAATAATTCGTAACCCACAACCTTCGCGTGTACAGTCAAACGCTATCACACTGCGCGGCAAGTGTATTTCAGATTTTTATATAAACAGTATCGTCACACTACTTTTAAGCGTATATAATTCCGTGCGCTATGAAGTATGGATATTATTAATTGTAATCCATAGACTACCAATAAGGCAAGCGCATCCGATCGTCCATATACATAATGTTCCTTACTTGGACAGCGTGGCGCAATGGAACAAAAAACAATAGAATATTTTGTTTTCTCTAACTTTATAAGGTCTTGTTGATCCGTCAAATGTTACGCTACAGTAATTCATTATAATTAAGTTTTTTACTAATACTGTTCTGTGTATCTATGTATCTATATTTACTATAATATAGTTAGTATAGTTTTGGGTGAGCAAGTTACTATGTTTCGGTTATCATCCATTTTCAGCTGATGAAGTATGTGACTTTAAAAATTATATATTAAGAGCAGTAAGTCCGCAATTCGTTTGCGTGGACTGTGAAAAGTGAAATACTATGAAATATTTTTAACGCTTCCATTGAAATTTCTGGAAATGCTCTTTTTGTCAACGATTTTTGCTGTGCGTTGTCTGTCAGTCACTCGGGTACGGAAGAATTTTATATAAATAAATAGATTGCCATGGTGATAGTGTAAACACATATAAAGCGTAATCTTTCTGTTTCTTGCAAAAACTCCAAACATAATACAAATACAAGCTCCATTTGTATCTAATCAATGTAATGATATTTTAGGTCCAACAGTAAATATAATTTTTTTTATCCGAGTCCTCGTGACAGACGGATATCCGTTCATCGACAATAGTATTGAATCAGCGGACGTAAGCCGTGTATTAGATACGACTGATTTCTTTAGTTATGCCACTACTGTCACTGCTATTATTGTATAGTATATTTGTTTAGTGTAATATTTTTATATATACTCGTATGTATAATTTAACATTTCTAGTTGAATGACGCATAGCTGTAGTAAAGCAATCTGGTTTAATACTTTTGCTATGAAAATAAATATATGTTATTAAAAGATTCTTCCTGGACAATGCAATTAAATACTTAATGATATCCTCAAAGAATTGAGCTACTTATTTCCATCCCTTTAGTACTTAGATCTATGAAATAATAGAGATATTATTTCAGAAAAAACAATACGAGTAGACTATTTTAAAATTCTTAAACAGCGTAAAGCATAACATTACCTAGACCGTATTATTTATACATGCGTGCTTTTGAACTAGGCGCTTTTTAAGAACAATAGTGACATCTCACCTCGCGCCTCACAAAGGAGCGTACAGACAGACGGATGATAATATCGGTATGCATTCCGTTGTAAACATACGAATACCATGTAATAGTCCTAAGTACACATGTAAAATATGCCAGTGTGAACGAACTGACGTGCTTTGAATAATAAGTTGTGTTAAAACTTGGCATTTTGGACTCATCTTCGTTTTACTTAATTAAGGAATGGTAGCTTAAAAGTTCTTGAAGTGGTTACCTATGTTTATTTGTTGTCTTTGTTTGTAATTTGAAATATTTTTTTTCTTAATATTTATAATATTATTTTATTTTAAAACATCAACGGAGTCATAAGTAACTTAGTTTTATTATTCTAATGTGTATTTACGCTTAATTACTTAATTTATATTATAAATTTGATAACTGTGTGGTTGAACACGCTATTCTTAGAAACAACAAATTCGAATCTAAAACATATTTTTGGTTATATTACATCACGTATGTAGGCAGTTAGAATGTGTCATGGGTCATATACATAGCTAGTTATTGTAAAAAGTTACTTAATATTAAGTAAGCCATTCGTAAAATCGATTTATAGATTATTCTTGAAATGTTATGCGCTCGTTTATAATGCGTCAAGAAGAATTAACACTGGAATAAACTAATATATATAAAGCTCTACTTGGTGAGAACTTTTCGACGGTGAGTTTTCGAAATGTTTATTTAAGCGTTACCTACATTTTGTGCATTAGTCACCGAGATCTACAAGACAATCTGTTATTAAGAGCTAGTTTTCACAAGTATTTCATGGTGATGGTGCGGCCATTTTGCCTAACAAGCTATTCCGTTCAGTTGGTAGGTAAGTACATCGTAACATGATGTATAGGTATACAGCTTATACCTTAACTTAATGATCATGTCTTCGGTATTCTAGCAGTAATTAGCATAGACCTGCTCCTGAGTCCTTCCAATCCAGTTTGTTATAACGGTGTAATTTGCTTCAACAGCTTTCTCAATGTAAATTTATACAATTTAAATAGAAATCTACTAAAGATTTAGATTTATTTCTTGAGGTGTTTTAGTGAAGTATGGCATATAGCAGGGTACACAGAGCATATATTTTTATTAATACAATAAATTCTGTTCCCCTCGCCTTCAGTACGAAGTCGAGTCATCGTGTGTTGAGTGAAGGAACTTCGCAAACAGAAGACCGCATATTGTCTTACTAAAGCGGGAAAATGAAAATCAAGTGAAATACTAAAAATTAAGTCTATTCTGTTTTTGTTCAAGTTCGAGTGACTGTGAAATAATAAGAAAACAAATATTTAAAACATTGTTTTATTATACTTAGTATTCCTGGAGTTGAAATCAAGCTTTCGACAATAGTTTGTATGACAAATTTTTTGGTTTATAAAAAAACTATAAAGCGCTTCTAAAAAGCCCTTTAAAAATGTTATAGGTGGTATCGCGAAAAAAAATATATAACAATGAATATATATATATTATATAGCTATTCCGCTATGTATTATATTGTATTTTAATATGTCCATAATAAATAGATTGAAAAGTTGTTTATTAAAATGACTTTATGATTTATTGTTTCATGATCAAAAGATCTCGATAAAAGCTCTATAACATCCAATACTAACCCGATTATATGGTACGGTCGCTTCCTGTATCAGAGAGTGCGACTTCCTATTTTCGCTCCGTTCTAAGAAAACGTGCTCATATAACGTAAATAAAAAACTTTAAAAACGTTGCTTCTTTTCACACTTTCTCTTGTAGGAAAATGGACGGATATTCTATTTTTTACCCTTAGAGAGAAAATGTTGTGTCAAAACACTCTTCTATTCACTTGAAACTCAACGCTCCGTTTTACTTACTAAAGAATGCAAAATTTCTCGCGTTCGATATTTATAATATACGTTGACTTAATTATGATGTTTCATGCTAGTGGTCATCTTTAGGTAACGACTAGGAGTCGCACATGAAAATTTAATGTTAAGTAAGTAAGTCAGTTAAATTTACATACAAAAGATATTTTACTTACTCCGGAAATTACAACAATTATACAATTAATTTTCGTTTTTTATACAAAGAAGCGGATGAATTATAAATAATTAATATTAATACGCAGTTTTCAACAGATGTGACTTACATGTCGCAAGTGACCGCAACCGTTCACTTTTGTATAGTACTCGTTACGTATCCTGATAATATTACCATATGTCTCGTAAACTTCTTGCAACAATGTATGTATATTATTGAAAAATAATAATCTCTATATATAAAACATTTCCAATAATAACGCAGTGATTCACAATTATTGTACGAAATAGCATTTGCCATGAAAAGCTTTAAATATGCCTTGAAGTTCCGTTGGGCAATACAAAAAGCACAAAGAAAGCATTCTCCAAATAAAATTGTAAAATAATTTTACGAAAAAATCGGATCTATGTTTAAGAGTTGTAAAGTTCAAATGAAGCTGCCAGTGACAACTCGTAATTTACATTAGGTTAACTGTAGAACACAAATTGACTGTCTAACGTAAACTCGATGGTTTTAAAAACTCTTGAAATATTATTCTCTCTGGTAGAACATGGTAAATTCTGCTATATTGCACAAAATATCTCAAATATGCAGAAGCACTACACTTGCCTAGTCCGTAAAATGCGAGAGACCATTTATCTTAGTAGGACTATGCAAGGAATCATAATTAATGTAATAATTAAACTATTCATTAATTATTCTATTAATTAAACTCTTTAAATAGACAAATAAACATAAAAAATTACATCTATAAGACGTTTTAAGACGACTTTTTTTGTTTTGAAAATACCGTCTTGTATCAAATAGTCCGGTCAATTTAGACATTCGAAGTGACTAAAATTCCTATCCAGCTGAAAATGGATTAAATTGTTAAAAATACATTTAAAAACAAAATTTCAAATTTACCACCGATTACGGCCGGGGGAAAAAATTGACTCAAGGTCAAAGGTCAAAAAATTAGTTTTTCGTGAATTTCTCGAAAATGGTAAGTTTTATCGGAAAATTACCTCATAACTAAATTGTAGATCATAAAATTATCTATAAAAAAGGTATCAATATTTTTTTTCCTAAATACCACCGTTTCTAAGATATAACGAGGTAAAAATTTGCAAACGCCATAATTTGCACACGTTTTCACGCCACCTCGGAGGTAGTGTACTCAGCGCGTTTTTTTTAACGTGGTTTTCCCAGTAGGACTATTCCACGGGTCTGTTGTAATGAAAGTTAAAAAAAGGAAGTCAAAAATTAATATCCGGATAAAACACAGTATTAAAATTAAAAAACTGTAGATAAAAAATTTATTAGTCCGAGTCACAGTCTTCTGCTTCCCCTTCTTCTTGATGTTCTTCTTCCTCTTCTTCTTCTTCTTCTTCTTCTTCATCGTGTACGCAAGTAAATTGCATGAACAGCGAAGTATCGCATGCCTGTTCGTCGGAACCGAACGAATCCTCTGCTGTTGGTGATTCAACATTAGAACACGATCGGCCTTGACAATTTGTGCACGCAAGAGAACAAAATAGACCCACACCCATTGCAACCACATTTCGCACTGCATCCTTTTTTACAGCTGCAAAAAATCGTGTTTAGTTTTTTCTCAAGCGATTTCTGGATCAGTTCTAATGTATCATCGACCAACCTCCAACCCCAATCTGTTGGGTTTAGCTGATTACCAAGCCAGACTTGAACTTGGTAATACACCCGAAAAAGATGTTGATGAGCAGCGACAGAGGTTGGAGGAAGGCAAGCTAATTGCACTTGTTTTTTATTTCTGGTATTCTTAACAAATCATGCATATCGATACTTATCTAAACAGGTAATTTTTTCAGACGCTCGCGTACATACGAGTACATACAGAGAAGAAAACGAATTCCGTTGGTGATAACTTCTTGTGGAGTTGAATTGAATTTAAAGCCAGTCGTTTTACCCTTCCTGTAAAATGCAGATTTGTGCCACAGCCAGTTATTGCGTGTAAAAATAATACGTGATTTTGACACTTTACAAAAGTTGATAAACTTTTTGATGAATATACCTAATTTTTTATTTCCTAGGTTTTATTATACCTAATATGCTGGGAATTATAGTTATGTGTATTTTATATTTTAAATGTCAGTTAAAGTCACCGATAGAAAAATATGTTTACTTGTATTACAGCTACAAAAATGTATATACGTGGCATGCTTATGCATATTATGACGTTTGCAACTGTTTACCTCGTTATATCTTGAAACGGTGGTATTTAGGGAAAAAATTATTCATACCTTTTTTGTGGATAATTTTATGATCTACAATTTTTGTATGAGATAATTTTGCGATAAAGCTTACCGTATTCGAGAAATTCGCAACCAGTCTAATTATGTTTACCTTTGACCTCCAGTCAATTTTTTCCCCCGGCCGTAATCAGTGGTAACTTTGAAATTTTGTTTTTAGATATGTTTTTAACAATTTCATTCATTTTCAGCTGGATAGATATTTTTGTAGCTTAACCCTTATGTTTAGGCCTGATTTGACCGGATTAAAAACAGAACACAGCAAAATAAATGCACTATATTTTTGTATTTACCTTATTTATGGTATTTTTTTTTTGCCTCGCTCATATCACAGGATTGGCAATGGGACCCTACTGTTAAGACACGCCGTTCTCCGTTTTCCGCTATATTTTGAGACATTGCGTGTTGAGCGTACTATTTAAAGTACATATTGAGTAAAAAGTCACTAAGTCATATCAACGGATGCATAGTATAGAAAAATTTCCATATAAACGTGAACATAAGCATAATAATTATATGGACATCATAAAATGGCGGACGCGCTGAATTAGCGCCTCGCTTCCTAGTTTGTTTCAATAGAAGTAATATTAACATCATACGAGTATCATATTTCAAAGCATGGTTTCGAATTATAATTTGATGCATGTATTTATTTTAATATTGCATTATGAATAAATCATAATTTATTCATATAAATATTTTGATTGCGTCAGTCTGCTGTCTGCTTGTTGCTTTTTAATGAGTAAATCTGAACGGATTTTAATAAAATTTAGAATTGAAACTTGTGAATTATCTGACATCAATTTACTGACATTGCTATCAATCATAATTTAAATATTAGCATAATTATTTCAATCGTAATAAATATCTACAATGCAAACATAAACACACAAATATATTACCCAAAAAAAAAACAAACAAAAATATATTACATTATATTTGCGTTCTAATGGTTTTGGATTTCAATTTTCTCCTGATTCAAAATTTGGAATACGATATGAAGATTGCTTATAAAATATTTGATTCTTTGGCTTAATATGCAATTTTTTTAAAGAAAAGTGTTTAATGAACTTGTAAATCTTGAATTTAGTTATCGTCTTACACATGTGACACACAGTTCATTCATTCATACATTAATATCAGTCGGGAGAAGTCCACTGCTGGACAAAGGCCTCCCTCATTTACCGCCATAAAAACCGGTTTTGGGACCTCCCCCAGGTCGTTGGTCCACCTTTTGGGGGCCTGCTTACGCTACGTCTCCTGGTTCGTGGTCGCCACTTCAGAACCTTTCGACGAGCTAAAAGTTATATTTATATATTATACAACTCGAATTTGTTTTATTTATAGTTATATATAATAACTAGTATTAGAGAGGCGTTAGTCGTTCTAGTTACCAGACAACAAGTGAACGAGTGGTCCGTACAGACTAGCGGAAAAATTCTTACTTACTCAGAATATTTTTAGTTTAGTAGAAATATATTGTGAATATACATTCATTTTATATAGAAACAAGTTCCTACAGTATAACGGACATTTTGTGCTCGATTACTTACTGAACGACTCACCTTTGACTTTGACTCTTAAGTGAAATGAGAATGGATCGCTACAGTTCTCCAAGTCATTATTATTATCAATACAACTTTCATACGAATCATACTCATAATAAAATATGATCGTTATTTATAATTATTATAATTTACCTCGACTCCTACTAATATCGATTTACACATATATAGTGAACTGATTACTTTGTGTATTACTTTCTCACGCGACAGCTGTTTGTATTTAGCCAGCTACGTAAACGATTGTTTATATAAGTAAGGCTTCTTGCACACGTTTCCATATATAGATGTAATTGTGTAGTTTCTTGGTAGACAATGAGAACCTAGTACCTATTACAATTCCGTTCCGTTTCTCGATCTATCCACCTAATTAAAAAAAGAATTATATTTTCTAAGATAATATCGTGACGGATCCCCATCCGATTGATACAATGTCTGATCGGTGGACGGAGTGTCCTAAAAGTAATTGTTTTCTGCCATTCAATCTTGATGTACATATGTTTCGAATACACTATATGTCTACTTCCTACATATATTAATAAAAAAATGTAATCGGAATAGTTCGTGAATGTGACATATGCAATTAAAAATGATCCATATCATTCGAAATCAACCAGCCTCTCAGTGACAGCTTGATAGAGGAAAACGAATATTACATTAATTAGAATTTGATATAAATAACCTATGAAGTCCTATCTATTATAGACGTGTGTATACCTTGCGTACATAATATGTTTGTCTATAATAATCTTAGTCCTATACATTGTTATCTACTCGTTATTAAGAAATTGATTATTTATCGTTGTTATGTACCTATGTATATTTAAATTGTCATCAGTATTATAAAATTGAAGTAAGAGATTTCAGTGAAGTAATTTTTTTATATATATATATATATTGCGGAATAAGCAGAGAGAGACTAGTTTTATGACACTCTGTTCTCCATTTTCTACATGGTTTCAAGATATTACGTTTTGAATAGAGGAACTCGGCACTCCTGCTTGTCTTACTAGAGCGGGGAAATCAAAATAATTCTATACCCTGTGTACCGTCAAATAGCCGAAAAGCAAATTAGCTTTTATTAGACATTGTTTTTTTTTTTTTTTTTCGAAAACCACTTAATGCTGTTGACTTAATGCTGCCGCAAATGGTCTTGATAGCGACACCGGGCGGAAATGTTTGACATTGAATTTATTTTAATATTTAAATTTAGTAAGATGTTTTTTGAAATTTTCTTTTTTTTCTTTTCTTTGCTTTTTGTTAGCGCCAGTTATTTATTAGTTTTACTCAAGTCTCTATTTTTCACATACAAAGTATACACTTATTTTCCAGATGAAAACAATGACAGCAATGTTTTTGTTTATGGCCAATAATGTATTATACGCTTATAATTTATATGGGTTATAACAAATTCTAGAAACATATAATAACGCATAGATATTAAGAGCACGCTTTCATATAGACGGTACACAGCAAATCGTGCCCACACCCGTAACTAATATCACAATGTAACGGTACGTTTTAACTCGAATCTCCATGACCTTGCGCCACCATCGCAATAGCCGGCTTAAAGTATAACGAGTTGTAGCCCGCATCTTTGTTTGCGTGGAAATTAAAACATGAAATCCAGCATTTTCACATTCCCGTAGGAACGTTGGGAAAACCTCTTAGCGCCCCCTTACTTCGCCAAGGGCCCTCCTGCAATTTAGCTCGTTGCGTCCAGTAATTCCAGTTTTGTGTTATCTGTTAGGTACTTAGTAACGAAAAAGTTTTATATAATACCTTATTAGCTTTTAACTGTGGCTTCAACCCTGTAATCAAATGGAAATAACCAAGAGTGAGTTATGAGAATAAATATATATATATATATATATATATATATATATATATATATATATATATATATATATATATATATACTAAATACATAATATGAATATAACGCAGATCCACTCAATTACAATTAGATATTACACATCAATTTTACGCATTCGCGTGTACATGTAAAATTATGGATATGGTAATCACAATTTGTTATTTGGTATGAAGAAGGTGAGCTGAGCTTGTTATTAGTTTCTTTTGAAACAATATAGAAGATAAATGCAATTTGGTAAATAATCAAATATAACAAACTAGGGCAGTTTGAGGCACTCTAGTGTGTGTATGTTGTGTGTGCATCTGCACAATTTATATGTCCATGCATGTTGCATAGTGTGGGCATATGTAGCGTGTTTTTATGTAGTGTATGATTGTGTGCCATTCATATGACTATCACGCGAACGCAATTTAGAGCATGCTCGCATTTGACGTGCAAGTGTAAAGCGTGCTAGTGTGTGTTTGCAATACATTGCATGCATGCATTTCTATATGAACAAACATAATTTAATCGGAATTAATAAATGGCAGCTTTTATATTGCTATTTTTATTAAATATATTTTTATGAAATATAACATACTAATGTGGATAACGTACATATGCATTGGTCGCACCTACGTGTTTTTTGTTTCTCTATAAATTATGCAGTATAATGCAGTATGCTTAATGTTTAATTTTTGCGTAGGACATAATTTATTTTATACAAAAAAGTTAAGTGTAAATGTCGATACACAATTAAATTAACTATATTTGTTGTATTTGATCCTCTAACTTTCCATAGTTACAACAAAGTGTGTCTAACAACACATTTCCATATACAGCTCCTTTTTAGTTGGTTTATTCATAATACTTATTGCATAAAATATTTACATAATACTAACTTGCAGTAGCAAGTGCAACTTGTTTTTTTTTTAATTTTTGAACATACTAAGCAATAAATATTATTATGAAAGTACTTTGAATGTTAAGAATACTAAAGTAATAGATGATAATGATAATTGAAATTTCAAATTTAATAGTAATTTTGTTAAATTTATGTATGTATTCATATGTCAGTCAAAAATGGAACTCTGATGGGACAAAGTCAGACTGTCTATACTGTATATACCTTCCGTCTTTCCATATGATTCCTCTGAACTATATAAAGGCAAGCCATACGCTTTTACATAAGAGCTTAGAACACGGTTGCAGTATAAGCAAGTCGGCAAACACTTAACAGTATCATATTTATTGGTCGTCAGTGTAAATCAGCCGTGCGTTGGCTGTTGCGAAATAACGCCTTCACTGCATTGGCGAAACATCAAGCGATCTGTTATTTTCTAATTCTGTACTCAAGTTAAACTCTAAGCCCGTTTCTGGTAGCGCCTACGATGTAATTATCCAATATATCTCTAGTAATGCGCCTTGCCACAGCAACGTGTTTGTCACTTTATACAAAAGTTATATGTTAACATCTGCTAGTGTGTATAATGTTTTATTTATTGATATATTAATGTACTTTATAAGCATTATTATTGAAATATATTCGCTTAGCGTTCTGCACTTCTCCTATACATAAACTATAAGTGTGACAAATTTCGTACTCCTCCATCGACGCAGTTTTCGTAAAAAGGGGTCCAAAGCTTCACGTGTTAATATATAGATTGACTGCTTATTGTATGGCAAAATTCAATATCGTACTACATGGTCAATATTGTTGTTTAACGCTGCACTTTTTTGAACCAGAGTCACACTATTTAATGTAAATTAATGCTAAAGACTTTCCAACTATGAAGAGATTGCACAATCAATTATTATTTAAATCATACAAATTGTATGGAGAATGTTTAATAATATTCTACTAATATAGACGCCATAATGTCGTAAACCTATACTTATAATAATATATGGTATAGTATGCTATAGTAGCTTTTAAAAAATTTAAATACCTGAGATCTATGATATATGACACATTAGATATTCCTACGCCCATGGTAACTCTGACCACAGGTAGGTTTGGTTACATCGAAACGATAAACGTGATGTGATAGCCTATTATAGCCTTCCTCGGTTAGTGGACTATCTATCTAACATACAAAGATTATTTGAGTTCGAACCAGTAGTTTCTGAGCTTAGCGCGTTCAACCAAACTCCTAAATTTTGTAATATTAGTTAAGGTAATATTATTTAACATCCTTACAATACATTAGATTAAAAACATGCAAGTTACAGTTTAAATCTAACAGTACAAACGCTCAGCTGAGCGTGGTGCCATTGATTCATTACGGTCATTCCCTGCCGTTACCTAAGATGTTACTTACCGCTTCACTTGTAATGTCACTATAATTCACGGCACGCCTCTAAATGTATGTATGTTGTATATGTAGGAGATATATGTTGAATAACGATTATATTGAGACTTTATATGTAATAAATAAACATATTTGAACATATATGTATTGGTATGAATCGTAAGTCATTTTTATTCTATGACTGTGTAGTTAAGAACACTGTTCTGTTTAAATTAAAGCTTATCCCTTAATATATTTAATCTTAAAATCTATTAATTAAATAGTAAATTAATAAATTTTTTAAATTTAAAATTAAATTTTTTTCTAAAAAAACTAGATATATTTAAAAACGATTAACATTTCATTTCAAATTAGTTATTAAAAATAATATACAACATTAACTTTACTAACTAATTAACTCTTTTAAATTCGAGATTTTATTATCTAACAAATATTTTTAATAAACTCTGATACACAAGATACAATAAATTAAATTTACTTTTATATTAATTATTATTTAAGTTATTTCAAAATTCTTCTACAATACTAATTTACTATAAAAATTTATATTTTTTCTTAAAAAAATACTTTAATACCCCCCAATATTAAAATTTTTTTATTACTTATATAAATTATTAATTTTCCCCCTCAAATTAATTAATAGTATAATATCTTTTCAATGTAAATGAAATACTTATTCAAGCTCTAATTTGATCATTCTAGAAGCACTTTCCAGTACTTCTACTTTGTTACGACTTATTCCAATTTTAAAATGAAAGTGACGGGCAATATGTACATATTTTAATTATTAATCATTTTAATAAACTAATTAAAATTACATTTAAATCCACCTTCAATTATATTTTACAAATATTATATCCATTTAAATAAATTTATTGTAACCCATCTTAATCCTAATTATAATCTGCATCTTGATCTGAATTAATTTCTAATTTAAATTTTAAAATATTTTATTATTCTAAATTTTGAATTATTCAAATAATATTAGAGCTATTCGACTGCTATACTCTTGAATGATATGAGATTAAAGTTATGTTTATAATAGTTAATAAATTTGATTTCCTAAATCAGCTGTTTCATAAAAGCACCTTCAATCTTTTTCCTGCATGTAGCAGTAGTAGACAGAGGGAACTTAGTAATAAGACACTTCGTTCCCCACATTCTGCCCTTTTTTTATATATAGCTCGTTGAGTGACGAAGCTTTACGCCGCGTTGTCTATTTACGGAAGTCGCCTTAAAGTCAAACACTGTGTCTCTCGCGGTGCAGCCAACTTACCATGACAATATTCTTAAAAAATTACGTATTATATCAGAATCTAAATACGTTAAGACACTCAAACGTAACAATGCAACGGAAAAGTTGTGGAAGGAATACTTAAAGAGCAAAAAGTTTCACAACTTTCATAAATCTTTAGAGTCATGATCTTTTGAAATGCGGCCACTTATTTTCTACTAATGTAGAGGAGTTAACTAATAAGCACTTCGTCACAGTCTGTTTACGATAAAACTTATATTTATCTTGCAACGAATTAGAAGGATAACCTACAATAGTATATCTGAACCGTTTCTAAGTATATTAAGATTTTCAAATGTGTACCATACGTTTATTAAATTATTTGCATTAAATAAAAATTGGAAAATAGCACAAAAATGGCGGGAATATTTGATAAATTGATCAGTGTTATAAGAAAAATAACACTACTATTTCAATTTATTTATTCTGCATTAAGAAAAGAAAATGTATATTAACCGTATAAAAATTTCAACGTTCAAATTTGTATACGTTTTCAAAATATAGATATGTTATATCATATTTGCTTTTTATATTTAATTGTTTTCTTATTTAAGGAAATAAATTGATTATTTTCAACTAGACCACAAAAATTACGAGTATAAAGAGTGTTGTTCGAGGGTGTTGTACGAGTATAAAGGTGTTGTTCTCAAATAATCTTGTTGTACAACTATTTTTTTTTATTTCACAGAATTTGCAGTGATCTAAAAGAGCAAATATAAGTTTACTCTAGTAGTGAGTTAAATAATTTATTAATTTACTTCTAGAAATTTAAAATTATGAATCAAGTGGAAGATTCCAATTGCCATCGTGACCTATATCGAGAGTACTTGACATTACACACGATAGCTTCAAGATTGATTTCCAATCAGGGAAAACATTTTTTCGTTTATGTTTTAGATTTTCATTCCTCTCTATTATTCCCGATGGTTAAGAATGCGGCGTCATATATCAATATTTTATACCTATTTATATTTTTTGATCGATATTTTTTTATTTATTTTGATTTATCTAATCACTACAGACAAGTACTCTATACATTTTGATATTTTTTCTAGATACTTAATTGCTATACCTTTAGCTATTTTCTTTCTGGTACTTAAACCCCATACCACCGATAGCAATGCTATAAAGATCGGTTCATAGCAACATAGCTCTAGGAGACTTTTGCTTGATAATAACAATTTGCAAATTGCCTACCTATTCCATAACATTATCGTCATGTGAACAGTGGAGCAATCTCGACAAGCATCACAGTCGAATTGAGACGTGCTAATATTTACGTGCCACAGTGTTAATATGCATGTAGTATTATCACGAAAACGGTTGCATGAGTGCAGTGTGTACCTACACTGTACACTGTAACTGAATGTTTGTTGCCTTTGCACGTTGTTTACATAAGCGTCTATTGGACCTAAGTAGGACTAATAATTAGCTAGTTTTAGATGTTTTTTTTTACTGAATGTGTATTTTTAGATGATATAATTTTAATGATCATTGTTGAACTTAACTTACTCTCAGCATACCTTTAAAATGTCAATATCTTTAAAGCATTGGTAAAATGCTGTGTAAATATTACTTTAACCTCACTGCTTCTTCAAATCGTGTGATTTTAAGCATCCGTTATTATCGCTATTGGTTCAATACTTGAAATGTATTTGATGATCTATTGCAGCTTAAAGAATTATGTTAGTGAGTTATTGAAACTAGGTGACGATTTGTAAGTATTATCGTTTTTTTTTTATGGAATAATGTTGTTATCTACATACAAGTAATATATTATTATGTAATGTTTACTTAATAGCTCTAGCGGATCTTCACGAAGCGAAGCTTTTGTTTTAATATATCTCGAGTTCCCATACAATGAAAAGAGAACAGTGTCTTAACCCTAGGTCCTTTCTCTCTTGCCCCGCTACATTTGGGGTACAGTGTGGAACTGAAAAAACAAACCAAAAACTAAATTTATCAAAGAAAACATCATCATACTCGTACATCTACTTACAATGTTAATTAGAAACAATGAGAATCGTATGATTAAAATTGCGCAATGAAGGGTCATGTGTCAGCGATCGTTTCTGCTAATTTTATAGCTCAGGAAGAACAGCTTAGGTAATGTTCTAGTAATCAATCCTTTACGTTGTAATTGGCTTAATGTATTTCTTGTTAGCAACTTTGACATTTAATAAGCACTTATAAGTAACGAGGTATAGCTCTCAATTTCATGGATGTGGATAACAAAACGTAAAATCCTGTTTTTTGTCATTCTCGTGCGAGTGCCGGAACATTGTCACGTAATTTTGGCCCTGAGTTGTCTGTCAGCCAAGTGACTGAAGAAGTAGTAACAGAAGAAGTCAAGTACTAAGTGGGAACAGAATAATTATATGTAGATTCTTAATAAGTGTAAAAGTTATTCTTTTAACTTCTGTATATTGTAACACTGGCGGATATTTTTGCTATTCTGTATTATTATACAGTGTCATAATTTATTGTGTACGTTGAACTTGGAGCACGTAGGACATGCTTGACTGGATACAATAAATGTGAACGTGAACCCCTCTCGAATCAAAGCCTTCTCAGCTCAAATTATACGAAGCGTGTTCTGTCACAAGGTAAAGAAGGTAAATAAATTTTGTCGTTTACAAAATACGGGAGAAATGTCATAAAATTTACTACTAAAAATGTTACAGTTCTAATATACATACTCTTATATAAATCTTCAGTTTTAAAAACCTGAAATTTTGCATGTCCTTTGGGATTGTAGGGCAGCATTAAGAGAGAATTTCCTGAAATAACCACGGGAACAGGGAAAACGGGATATTCTATTTTATAATCCATCCAAATGAAATTATGGGCTAGTATAATGATAACACTTGTGTCATGTCATACGGTCTTTTATATAAACTCTTACTACTAAAACTCTGCTCTTTTATATAAAATCTTTTCTGCTGTCTTTAACAATTAGTACCTATATGGTAAAGAGACTATCAAAGTAAAATAAAAAAAAACAATCAAGTAACATATTCTCTGTCAGTACTGAGTAATTAATTTAACTGGATATTCTGAGTGCATTAGCCTAGAAAGTGCTACAAGAAAACGAAAGCACATACTCGATTACTCACTTTTTCTTCACTATGGTTACATATTATTGTAATACAATGGAAGGTCTCTCTGATAGTACGTTAGTTGTTTTGTTAGTGGCCTATTGTTTATTTATATACTGAGTTAAACTGTTGAAATATTATTGTTCTTATCATTATTACTATGTTGATTGATAAGAATGGTATGTTCCGTTCTATCTCTTCTTGACAGAAGGAACTATTTTAATTTCCAGCTTCTCAAGACAAAGAGTGGCGTTGCACCTAAATTCGTTAATTTGAACGGTAAGCGGAGAACGGAGAACCTTAATAGGTTTACCTACCTTTGTATGTGCAGGCTGAAGCGTGAAGCTAATAATATATTTAGTAAATTATATATTACAATTAAACCTACACAATAACCTCAATTTCTATTCTACACAACAACATTAGACAACTTAGTATAAATAGCGCTACAAATTATATGCGACACATAAACCACATTATCAACCGGTCACTGGTCCATTGTGGAGCTAATTTATTCGCCAATATGCGTAGGCATATTATAGCTTGTGCCTAAATTAAGTGAACATTTAGTATGTGGGACACCTGTACGGGTCACTGAACGTGTGCTCATGTGGTATATTATTATTAAAGTGAATATTATATATTAATTCTAAAGATAAAAATATACTTTTTTTTAAATTTACTTTTATACTTTAGTCTCTAATAGCCGCCTATTTTCTTAAGATGCATTTTTTCTTGAAATAAACTGCTCAATATTGAATGTTGGACTACTAAATTCAATGTCTTTCTTTATTTAGCCAGATTATTAAAACGAACATATTTAAAAAAAAATACACCTCCGAATGGGAACCTTAACCCTCTGTCAGACTAACAACCCGCACCACGATTACATAATATAAAAACATTAAATAAATAGACTAGTCTCTGCCAGACAAAATAATTATTTTACATTTAAAAAGAATTCTGCAAGGTTATAATTAAACCATTCCTTTGTTTCAGATAATTGAGCAGGGGGTGGCGTTCGGCGGGGGTGGCAAACGATGATCTCAGAGTGTGCCGAGCTGAGCCGCGCCCGGCATGATGGCCGCGCTGTCCTGCTACCAGCCGTGTCGGTCGCATCTTGCGCAGCCTGCTAGGTACTGAAATAGTTTTCATTTGCAAAACATCATTGTGCAAATAAGTCTTATATAATATTATTATTAATTAAAATGTACAATTGTGCATATTATTTACGTTGAAGTTAGGTAGAAGAAGCTATCGTGGCACAGTAGGACAGACTGTAAGCGTGATAGTTGCGGGTACGTTCCCCATTTGGAATGGGTTGGTTTTGTTTCCCTGCTCTGGCAAAACGAAGCGCGGCGTTAAGTTCTGCAACTCAACACGCATTGTTTAGAGACATTAAGGCAAAAATAAGGAAAAATTAGTTTAATAACCGACATTACAATGTTTTTGTTTGAGTAAAATAAGTTTACTTCTTATTTATTCCATGAAAACAATTAATTGCAATGCGAAATCAAATGACATTCATAACACATTAATTATAAAACCTAGCTGACGGTACCTCCGTTGAATTTATGCATTTTAATTGGTACAATGATATCGTTATATTGTACTCCCAATGCTAACATGCTCGCGGTCCAACAGTAATCGATATCGTGCACCAGTAATTACTCCCTATTGCCTCCATCGTCGGCTCGCAAACGTTAACAATCATTGCCTTATAATTATTAAAATTTTGCTCACATCTGCAATTGCAATTGCTCTTGTCATCCAATTAATGATAGTTATCGTCACGATTGTTAGAATATCGATTTCGTAGATATCGATTATATGTACATAGGTTTAGTATTGGAGGAGTTAATAAGAGAATAAATTATATGAGGTCGATTTAAATTATTTATTTTTATTTTGCACTTTAAAATAATTTCCATTTATCACCTGCATTTACATTAAGTAACATTAATATGTTCATTAATAAATTAAGGTACGCAATATCATTTTTTTATTTTAGTTAATATCAGTTACATTTTTTTTACTTAAATACATACAGGCTTTTTTAATATCTTAATAACAACAATCTTTTAAAAATTTAGGTGCTTCGACGACGACGACGATCCATCATCAGCAACTCTATCCGTACGCAGACGACAATTCATAGAGAGATGTCACGAGGCGCGGACGGGACGGCATCGGGACCTCATAGCTGATGTCTCAGTCAAGAGGACCAGGGAGGAGTTGGCCAAGCATGCGGTACAAAATAATCAGTTAGCAAGGCGTCTGAATGTGGAATCCGGATGGTCCAAAGTTGAGGAAGTCCGGAAAAAGTTTGAGGGTGCTACGACGACTTCGTACTCGAGATCGTTTGAATCTCCGCCTAGGTTGGTTTATTCCTTTTTTGTTTTGTGCCTACTATTATTTTATTTATTCGTAAAGATATTTTTATATTTTCAGTTCACAGTTTCAATGAATACGTAACTGGTCACGCAGTACATAAACCAAGGTTCAGGGAGGGATGTTCAATTAACATACATTTAGTTGATGTTTACAGAAATAGCATTAGATCTTAGGAATACTATTCAAGCAATATATCTTTATTGTGAATCTGGCATTTCTGGCAACTCAGGTTAAATTTTATTTCGCGAAATGGTATTCGAAAAGCAGTTTTCATTCACCTTTATGACTAATGAATTTGCTACTTGAATATGCATTATCAGCTAACTCCAGTTAACGTGTAGGAGGGATCATAAAATGGGTCTATTCAAAGTTGAGTTAATAAAACTCATATTATAAATATAAACGTCTGTAAACTATGTATATGTTACAGACGTCGTCTAGCGGATTCTCTGTTCGCTTCGTTCAAGTTGCCCCGAAAGAAGGATATGGCGGCATCACGGTCGATGCAGACGACAATGCCTCAGCAGAAACGGAAGTCCGCAGTAGAGCTGCTCGCTGAGAGCAAGGCATTCTACGTGAAGTCCGAAACGGTATTGGATAGAAAACAGGAATTACCGTTAAGAGTAAGTCTTATAAGTATGTAATTCGATTTTTTTTAATTTTAAGCTTTTGTGAGACGTTTGTCAATCAATTAATAGTGGTGGGCTTACAATGTACATAATTTGCAGTTTTGGCTTTTGTAATGTCAAGAATCTGGTCTATTTTAATATATCCAAATTCTACAGCTCTGCTACAATTAGCCCAAAAGCTAAACTTTTCTCTGTAAATGTATATAGAATATATCTACGTAAGAGCTATTAATTATTTACGTTATAAAAAATTATTTAATTCTTACAGGTAGGCAGCGGCCTAAGTCAAGCGATAGCGGCCGGCGGCTGTCATCTCGTCAGTTCGGGAGCGCTTAATAATGAATGCTGTAATCCATGTAAGTTCAAAATTAATGAATAAATCAGAAAAAGATCTTGAATATATATAAAAAAAAAATAATTATTTATGAAAAATAAAGATGTATTAAAATAATGAATATTGGCTACCGTTACACAAAATGCAGTGCATATTGTAGGGATGTATTAGTAGAGTAAAAGTAATGACAAAAAATCATTTTTTTAAGCCCCCAAAAAATGGACCAAAATATCCTCCCAAATATTTCAAATTGTATGACAGTATATCGTTCATATTATACTCTTTTTCGAAAGTTAAACTTACTTTGTCCCAAATGTATATATTCACGTATAATTATATATTAAGCAGTTGCCATGCTGATGATACCACTGTATGAGAATAATTTGGTACCGGAAATTACTCTCATACGCCTAATAAAATAAATTTCACACGCACTCTATTAGTACAATTTCTATACAGAAATGATATGATACATTTTTTAAATATATTTGTGCTGATCGATTAAAATCTATATTGTAAATACATGATGGTAGCCGCAATAAAATGGCGGATTACATTTTTTATATTTCTGCAATAGCTCTTTATACTTTTTACTTATAAGCAAACATAAATGTTTATTATTATCTATGAAGCTATTTTTATTTTAAGGCCATAACTACGTCATTAAATAATAATTTTTAAATATATATATATATATATATATATATATATATATATATATATATATATATATATATATATATATATATATATATATATATATATATATATATATATATATATTTATTTAAATAGCAAGGTCCGTTTAATTTTTCTATTATTTTTGTTAGCTTCATGCTGTATCCCGTATATAGAAGGGTAGCAGAGGAAACCCGTAAGTAAAGGCGGAAAGTATTGAACGGAGTGTCTTAACACTGAGTTGCCTCTGTCTACCCTGCTATATGCGGAAAATGACGTGAAGCTATATTGATGTAACTTATATTTTATTTTATTTCAAGATGCAACAACTCGCATAGCGACCACGCGTCGAGCAGTCAGCGCTGGTGAAGGCCTTCAGAATACTTTAAGGCGACTTCTAGAACATTCTGATAGTAGAGAGAATGTGTATTCACCGGCTTATGTCTGTAAGTTTCTTTGTTAACAATTTTTTTGAAAATTCCTCCTTCACTTGTGTATTTCACTATGTGTGTGTACTAAATTATATATATATAGATATATATATAATATATATATATATATATATATTATATATATATATATATATATATATATATATATATATATATATATATATTATATATATATATATATCTTATATATATATATATAATATATATCTATATATATATATATATATGTATATATATAGATATGTCTGGTTACATTTATATGTAGGTATTTAGGTTTAAATAATATATTTTTAGTTTATTTTTCTTCCTTTGCAATGCATTCTGCTTGCTCCTTAACTTTAGGTCCTTCCGGAATTTAGATTGCAATTTTTTTATTATATAACCGTGCATATAACCGTATTTTATATCAATATACTATTAAAATTACCAGCTCAAAAGATGTTCTCCGAATCACGTCGTCTCAAAGACGTCTACCCAGACAGAGACCGTTCAGGACACACGTCTGGTACATTCTCCGGTACGTCGTCTTCGAATTCCGGTTCAAAGGAGGACAAGAACAGAAGTTTTGACGCTAGAGTGTTCTTCCCTGAGTCATTTGTGATACCGAGGCAAAGGGCTGAGTGCGTTATTAAGAGCAATTATTCTATACGTGAGTATTATTTTGTTGATTTTTGGTCTTTGAGAGGAAATATGTTTGCATGTGTAATTAATAGGGTATCATTTTTATTTGATGGTACAAGTATATTTTGTAATGGTAACACTTGTAAAGCTGTAAACTACAAAATTGAATTGATTTCATCAATATTCTAAAGTTCTTTCACCAACTCGACAAGTGGTCTAAAGCTATAGTATGTTATTATGACATATATTATGTACAGAACTAATTAATAACTTAATATGTTTGATGCTATTAATTGACGATTATTGATTTTTTTTTATTTAAACTCAACGAAAATTCCAGCAAGCCCCCAATCAAGTCCTCAGGTTGAAGAGACTCGTAATGCCGACCAGCTAGATGCCATCAGCCCACCCGCTGAGTACGCGCATTCAGCGCCACGATATGTTAGGTAAGTTGGAGAAAGATTATTTTAGTAGTACTTTATTTAAATTTTTTACTAGCTACCGAGGTTGCAAGGATTTTAATTTACAACATATTTTATTGTTGTTCCACTCCTATTAGTTATACAGCCTATATATATAGTCTTCGTCAATAAATGATTAATTAATTTATTTTTCAATTCGAACCATTAGTTTCTGAGATTAGCGCGTCAAACAAACAAATAAACTTTAGCTTCATATTATTATTAGATATAAGACTATTATTTTATTAGCATTGTAATTGAACCGAATTATTATATATTAGGCGATATTTAAATTGCTTATTTTGTTTAAGGATTTAAATTAAGATTCATATTAAAGATATATATTTTCGGTACTATATTTAAAGTTACTGCCATAGCTAAGAATTTATCAATAAAAAATTAAATTTATTTAATATATTATAATTTTTTTCCGATGTTTATAAATTTACTATATTTTAAATATTCAGATCGAACTCCCATTCGCAACCGAGCGCTCGGGAAGATGATAATACTAATATCAATAGTCATAAGTCACTGCCGGACCTTCACGCCCAAACACACGGGTACCCTGAACAGTGAGTATTTTGTTTGAAATTAAAAAAGGGTAGTGTTAAAACACTGCGTTCCCAACATCCTTCAAAGCCCGAATTTCGAAATGTTTGCGTGTCGATTGACGGAACCGGCAAATTAATATAGTTTTAATATAAACATTCCCCCGACTGAGGATCAAACCCACAACTAATGGTTCGTTCGGTTATGTGGTTCTACTGCGGTTCTGGAGCCAATATTTTTAGCTCATTTATTTTAATAAAATTATAAGAAAAAAAATTTAAGATATCTTACTCTCGCTCCGTTCCCCACTTTCCACCATTCGAGGCATTGCGTGTTGAGCAAAGAAAATAAAAATAATTCATTCTCCGTGATTGGGAATCGACGTTCCTAAAACTTTATTATTGATTTTTATTTGATTTAAATGTCGGTATCAGTATATTGGTACTTGTTTTCCTTATTTAATATAAATAAGGAAAACAACAACTCTACGTTTTCTATTTTACGTCCTAATAGAAACTGAAAGGTTTCATGTTGAATGGCAAAACCAATCACTCAATGTCACATTAATGTAATTCTAGGTCTTAACTTTTGCTAAATTTCTTGCTTAAAGTTGTGACATTATTATCTATAGGTACTTAATCTTATGAGAGTATATATTTAAGGTTGTACTACTTGTAACTAACTTAAAATTATTTGTACCTAAATCATAAATATTGAATATTAATTCTTTTAGCATATAATCTCCTACGTATGTTTTCCATACAACGTGACGTGGGGCGAAGAGATTTGTATTCAATTGATACCTTCTAAGCACGATACTTAGGTATGAAGTTAGGTAGAATGGAACTAAACTGAATTATATCGAAAATTATTAAAAAAGAAAATTATTTAGTAAAATGGTCCTTCGAGCCCTAAAATTATTTTGGATTATTTATTTACAGTGTAAATGTAGTAGTGGGTACGGAATCGATAGGTCGGTCTCCGCGGCGCCGTCGCCACTCTGCACACCATCGCACTGCTTCGTGCTCGTCTAAAGGAACTAGGTGGGTTTTATATATGAATGTGCTAAGAAATTTATAATAATTAATTAATTATTATACATTTCTTATAAATAATATTATGTGGCTTGTTATTAGAAGTATTTTTTAAATTATATATGTCCATTACATTATAATATACAAAATATCTATTTTAATGTAAATATGTATTTCAATGACGTTCACGTGTATGTCTACGTACGTTCAAGTTCATTTAAGTAACGTTTAAGTTGCATATTAAAATGCATGTATCTTTTTCATCAACTTATACATTTTTATAAATATATTATGTTGTTTCAGATCCAATCATTCGTCTTTAATGTCCTCGTGTGATGCTTTCTCGGAACACCCGTCTCCTGGTGAAGAGAATTACCAGTCCTATAATAGGTAAGTTACGTTGGCTACAATTGGATACAACCATCAGAAACTAAATGTATTACAAATAATATTTTTAAACAGTTTTATGTGAGCTTATTGAATTAGCAGAATAATTAAAATAGTAGTTAGCAGAACAAATACTGAGGCTGTCTGTTATCTCCAAACGAACATAAGAAACATTCAATATTAGACGTCAAAACTTTTGCCCTACCAGGTTTATGGCAGTAATTCAAAATAATTGAATGAGTTTTATTTCCCCGTTCCTTCGATAAAACTCGGCGTTGAGTTCCGCTACTTAACCTGTAATGTCTGAAATTTGAGCGGAAAGTGGAGAATGAAGTATGTTGACTATTGATTATGTCTAGTTGTCTGTCTTCGTTCTGTGCAGTCGCTGCGGATCCTCATTCGCACGCGACTCGGGAGGCTCCAGCGGCCACTACACGCAGCGCAGTGCTCCTCCACACGCACGGGACAATGTGCAGCATGACCGTAATAGGTATGTTATGGTGCTTATATATGTATGTGTGATGGTTTAATAAAGTAATTGGAGTACGTCAGTCTTCTACTCTACATTATTATTATAAAAGTGCAATATTTCTGTACATATTGTATTTTTATATTGTAATTCGGTAAAGTAGTTACTAGGCTAGGCTAGCTAAGCTCCCTCTACTATGCCTACTCTACTATATCGCACAAATATAGCGTAAAGTAAAAAAATCTATTCTAAATAGTTTTTACTTGAAACTTGTCCTCTCTGACAGGAGCTACACGTGGCAGACCAGCGCCGCCCTGGAGCAGTGCTACGTGTCGGCGCCGCCGCAGTTCCAGGACGGCGCCCCCTCGCCGCCCGCCGCGCCCGGCCCCGCCCACGTCGCCCCCGCCCCCGCGCTCTACCACCCGCCGCCGCCCGCGCACGCACACGCGCACGGACGCGTCGGGATACACTTCCAGGTGAGTTAGTGCGCGCACACAATGTGCGTGTGTACGTGCGAGTGTTTGTACGCGTGCCTTTGTAACACTATCAATGTAAAATAAAACAGTATGTTGATATACTTATGTTGCCGAAATTCTTCTTGCTTCTGAGAACCATGCATAAAATTTTAAATATCTTACAAGATCTTGATATCATAATCACCTTTTAAATATCATATCAGACTTCTAATTTAAAATACCTTTAAACGGTTGGTTTTGAATTCAACTACTACTTTGAGAAATTTAAATATAATTTAAGTTCTCCATTCCTCCGCTGTTTTGCCAAAATAAAACGCAATGTTGTATGTACCACTCAACACTCAATATCTTGACATTACAATAGATTTCTTTGTCTATCCTGCTATGCAAAATAAAAAATAAAGCTGAAAAAGATATATACTATACTATAGACGTAATAAATACTGTGTAAAAATAAAAATAATATTTGAACTTCCAGGCCAGCGCCCCTCCCCCCCAATTCCAAGACGAGCCCCCCCTATACGACTATGGGGACTACGACTGTACATACAAAACACCGCTCAAATGTCTAAATGTAGGCAGGAAGGACTATAAAGCTAGAGAGTATACCAGGTATGTATTCTTCTCAAAAGTCGATTAAGAATATTAAGCAAAATGAATCTATTTTGAGGCCTAGGATCCTCACTTTGGAAAAGTATTATTTTCAATTTCCTGCTCTGCTAAAATAATGTCTTGAATTCGATCGGAAAGCGCAAGTCTATGTTGGTGAATGCAGGATAAAGCGTAACGTTAAAAATCGTGATAATCTTGCCTCAGTGGTACTTGTTTTCTTATACAATAACTTGGAAATCATAAAGTTTGTTGAGTTCCTACTAGACTACTCAACACATATACTTGAAAATCGGAGGACAGTGTCTTAACACTAGGTTCTCTCCACATACAAGACGTGAATCTAATAAACAATTACAAAATAACATTTTTAGTAACTGTATAATATTATGATTTAAATCTATATTTAAGATACCACGAGCCCAGCACAGAGCTGATAAGCAAGCAGCCGCAATATCAAGAAGTGCGACTACGTCCGCGCCTCGACGACACGCAGGAGTACGTCAACACTGCGCAGGTACTGACATTAATTTATTTAATATTTGGTTATTAAGTATTCAAAAAAGAAATACATTATTAAATCAGATCAAACTGCAAATTCAAAGTGATTTGTGCAATCGGACAAGATTTCCCGGATGGTCGAGTAGTTTTAAATTTGTCTCACAAAATTGAGTACAGTAGTGACGTTCTGTTAACTTTTATTGAGTATTTATTATTCATTTCGATAGGGTAAAACAAAAGGATTTTTTATTGAACAATTATTAAGCGACAGTTTGTGGATTCGATTCCCACTGGGGGAGAATTAATGATTTTCATTTTCTTCGCTCTGGCAACAAGGCCGAAGCGCGGCGTTGAGTTCCGCCACTCAACACGCAATGCCTCGAAAGGCGGAAAGCGTGGAACGGAGTGTCTTAACACTAGGTTCCTATGGTTCTCTCTGCCTGCCCTGCCATGTGCGAGATACAGCGTGAATCTAATTTAATTTTCAAGAGATGAAAACGGAAGATTCTATGGTTCAAATAAATAAATTTTTTCTAATTTTTGAGTTCAAATAAAAAATTGTTCTAATTTTTGAGGTGATTTTGGATTCTCACTCGACATTAATAAATAAATCATAAATTGCTCTATTCCATTCCAGATTTGTCCTCCAGAAGAAGTCACGTCACCCCTCGGCACTTTCAAGCGTCAGCGGTGTTTGCGCTACAAGCAGCGGCGGCCCAGACCCATACTGCGGTCCAAGTCTGATATATCTGACAGGTTTGTTGCTGAAATGTCTATAATAGAGTAAGATGACGTTTGATTGTAAGCGCAATGGTTGTTGGTTCTATTCTTATTTGATTCGATTATTTTCATTTACTTACTCCAGGATGTGAAAAAATTTTGTCATTAAATCTTGACGTTAGGCTCTCTCTGCCTGCCCTGCTATATATTTTATATGTTAAAACTAGCTGCGTCTGCAACTGTGTCTACGTAAGCCAATTCAATAAAATAATTAAATATGAAGTGAAGTTTACCATAATACAAAGGTGAAAACTGCATTTGAATAGGTTACGCCGTTTCTGACAGAGATTATTATCTATATTGACGGAGAAGTAAACGTTATCTAACGTTTCCCTAAAGCTTCTAGTTAATATTTAATGTACCGAATCCTTAGAATGTCTTTCATTTCCTAAAATAATTTAATATATTTTTATTATTGATGTGATTCGATTTACGACACTCGTTGGAATGTTAAAAAACATTTTAATAGATTTATTTAATTTGCAATAGCCCAAAAATAACAAAATATCTTTATTAAAATTTCAGGTACAGACGTACAGACGGGCGCAGCCCCTCGTCGGCGCCGTGCGAGGGCTCAGAGTCCCCCGAGTCCCCGTCGGACTCCGCCCGCCTGCAGCACTTCTTCGACTACCTGGGCATGGACCCGCGCCAGTACGACGCGGTCATCCGCGAGCCCGAAGAGGACAGCCCCGTGTTCTTCTCGTCCGCCTCCACTGTGGACTCCAACCAGCTGGCCACTGCTGCTGATTATACGGTCAGGGTTCTTTTTAAAGTAACTTATGGTGGAATTTTGTATATTTTGTTATTATAGGAACAAAGTTGTTATGTTAGCCTATAACTTGCAGTTAAGTTTAAAATAGGATTTTGTTTTTTACTGCATATGTTTTACGAGAAGGAAGCTGATGACGGTCCACAGACGATCTCGTTTACCTCAAACTGTACCTGCTCGATGTCGCACACACAGCTAACTTCCCAGAGGTCATTATAATTGATTAGTCCCAATAAATATTAAAATATATAACAAAATATATAACAATCATTTTATTTAAATAAAGATATGAAATTTTATATATGTGAGTTGTGGGTTCGGTTCAAGGCGAATCATTTTCCTCAGTCTCGTAACAAGACAGCTCGGCGTTGAGTAACCCCCACTCAGGCGGAAAACGAATAACGAAGTATCCTTCTGCTTAACCTGCTTTATGCAGGATACAGCGTAAAGCTATTTCTTTGACAAATTAATTCCGTTCTCAGGTACAAGGACCCGGCATACAGAAACAGATCTACCGCAACACGGAACCCCCAAGCGTTGTGGAACGAAACGCGAGGATTATAAAATGGTTGTGTCAATGTCGTAAAGCTCAAATACAACCGTCTCAATAGACGAAAACAATAAAATTTAAATGAACTATTCTTTGGTAGCGTTTGCTAGGTGATGACTGATGTGGCGAGGGAAATTCGAAAGTACAATTTGACATTCGGTACAGTTAATATAGTATTCCAAGACCATGTCAAATAACAGATTATATATGCATGTGTCATTTATTTAAACATAATTCGAATATTTTTAAAAAATATTGTTGTATTTGCATTGTCTTTTTATGAGACAAAATCGATAACTTGTTTCAATTTATTGAAAATTATATATATATATATATATATATATATATATATATATATATATATATATATATATATATATATATATATATATATATATATATATATATATATATATATATATATATATATATATATATATATACATATATATTTAGAAAATATTTTTTGCCATTTAATCATTTGTAATATTTTAATTATGTTCTTGAATAGTTCTAGAAAAATCTTAATATTTAAGAACGTATACGAATTATGTTACGTTATATATACGTATGTTACTTGCAAAAGAATTATTATTATATAAACTTTTGTTATTTATATTACAAATCAACTCTTTAAATTTATGCTTGAAATTGGAAATGTTATCTTTATTATATAAAAAATAGATCTCTGAGCTAATTTCATAAAGCCTAAGGTGATATTGATATAATTTGAAATTTAAGATTTGGTAATAATAACTAATATTAGGTTATTTCGACTATCGATCGTTAATATAAGCGACCCCTGTTCATTAGAGTAGGATGAATAATATAATGTTTTAAATGAAGTAAAAATTTTTGTTCGCAAGATGGTGGTGCCAAGGCAGTAAAAATTGTATAAAATGATTAAAAAAAATTTATAAGGTTATCTTGGCATAATGGGATAGTGTCTGGATGTACACGCGATGGTTGTGAGTTCGATTCCCACTTAGCAGAATTAATTATATTTATTTCCCTGTCAGCGGAATATCGCGACACTAGTTTGGATATTTCTTCTATATGTGGAATAAAGCGTAAATATACAAAAATTACTTTTCTAGTCAAACATCTTTGTTACTAAATGAAATTGTCATTTTAACAGAAAATTTATATCAGTTATATGAAAGTAACGGCTGTTGGCACCAGGCGAACGGATGAATTCTAGGCATCTTTAAAGTTAATCTTTATATCTGTAATTACATGTTATTCTTTAAAAATTGTCATGAACATATAAGTGCAGGTCTAAGAAACATCTATATAGATCTAGAAACAAATATACAAAACTATGTTTTTTAAATAAATGAAAAATATAATGTTTATATTGTCAAAACAACTAAACTAATTGTACTCTAAAAAAATCTTTGTCTCAAAACATGTACAAGTCGAGAGCTTAGTGTTAGAAAACATGTTAAAAAAATATAATGACTGCAATAATGCAATAGATCGCTAGATAAAAGATTTCGCCTATTTCGGAGTGTTTAATAAATATGAGATATATTTTATTAACTAAAATTATGAAAAGTAAATCGGTCTCTTTGAAAACTACGCATTTGGGAAAGATCAGGACAGTTGGACTTTTTGTAAATTTGTATTTCAGCAAAAATAATAAAATAAATTAGAATCAATACTTTACTACTGACTATAATACAGCTGAATAGTTTGTTTACTACTCCGAATTGATAAAATATATAGTCTATTTATCTAAGAAAGCTATATTAGACTATTTAACACTACACTGGACCTGGTCAGAGTAACTTAGGGTACTTAGAATGTGTCTTGTGTCATACACAACATTTATGGTACCCCCATTTGACCATAAACGCTAATATTACATTGCATATTTATAATTTGTAAGTTATTTGTAAAAAACTTGTTCCTGCTATGGATTTGTCATTAGTGTTTATCTCGAGTTGATATTCTACTATTCTGATTAAGTGATATTGATAGTTGGAAGCAAAACATGGAGTGGTTTTTCTTTATTGCTACCCTTTTTTTTTTTAGAAAAATTCACTTGAACTTTACATTCTGAAGACATTACACAACATTACTATATAATAACAATATATTCTGTTTTATATATATATATATATATATATATATATATATATATATATATATATATATATATATATATATATATATATATATATATATATATATATTACAAAAGATAAAATGAATTGGACCAAAACTGCTTGTGACATTAATAATATCTAAAATAAGATCATTAGCAGAGAAGTGGAACAGTTAATATAATATGGAGATTTCATACTATATGTTAAAACTGAGTAATAAAAAATATTAAGAATCTTATAGCATACTCAATATGTATTACAGTTGAAATGTTGGATATCTGATTTATGCCACTTATAAATTATGATAAATAATACATTTTTTTGTACTGAATAAGCTCAAAAAATGTTGTTTTAAAAAATCTGTTATTGGTATTAAATTTGACCTATACCAATGTTTACCAATCAAAACAAAAAAGTACAACTCTATTGCAAATATAACTACATTAAGAAATTAAAAATAATATTAAATTGAGAGAAATATGACAATATCATATAAACGAATAATATTCTAATATTAATGTAACAATTAATTACGGTCTAATTGTAAATATCACTGGCCTCGTTTAAATACCGTAGTTTTAGACGTTTGTGTAATCTTGTGTATTATTATTACATTTTTGTGTACTTATTACATAATTATTTCACATATTTGGCAACATTTTAGATGATAATTGTTTTCAATTCAAAACCAGCATTCTTAGTGGACTTTTTAATGCAAATTAATAACACAAATGTTTTATTGTCTTCTGTTTTTCAATCAATCTATTTTTTTGTGTTGAATTCTTTATTTGAAACATGCTGGCAATTTTTATTCTTTTTCTACTTTTGTCTGTTTTTGTGTGTTTGCTAATTTCCCAAAGCATTTATTATACAAGACTGCTTTTTCTTTCTCACTTTATTATTTCTGTGATATAAATCAACATGTCTGTACTAATGTAAACAGTGCATTTAAAATGTTCAAATACTATTAAGTTTTTAACAGTTGCATAATAGGCATGAATGCTTAATCGATTAGAATGAAGTAGATTTCTCTCGTTTTTCTTATAATTGTGTATTGAAATGGTTAGCGTTACAGTATTAGGTTGTTAGCATTGGATGCTTCCGTTTGTGTAAATAAGATTTACGTAATTTGTTAGAGTTTTAATGTTAAGAAAGAATTATATTGTGGTCTGACGAGTATTGTGGTGTTTGATTTATTTATCTCATACAATCTTAAACTAGTTAACAAAAAGGAGTTCTTTAATTATCGTGATCCAATGTTCGATTATTTTAATTTACTTACCAAGTAATTGCGACAATTTAATACTTAGTTTTACGACTAATATATAAATGTAAGAATTTAAAAAGAAACAAAAAGTTACGTTAGTAGAATCTTTTTTATTAACGTTTTACATTCATATTAAAAAAAACCCCGCAAGCAATTCCTATTAATTTTAAAAAAATTATGCATATTAAATTTGAATTGAAATATACAAAGTCTGTATAGGATATATTTTTCTGACATTATTATTAATCTTGATTAATTTGATATTTTATACATTTTATTTTAAAAAGATATGGATCCGAGACAAAATAATATTTATTTTATTAGTACTAATGTAAAGTACTAATTATCTAACAAAAGTTACGGACTACGTGCCTGTGTATAATAATAATATTAATACAAAACTATACTATCCCACAATAAATTTGAATTTCTCATCAGATTCGTGCCATCTACGCGACCGGTAGTCTCAATGTGCAGTGTGGCAATCGCAATAATCATTTTTAAATACTTCACAATTTTTGAAGGTTCCCTTTCTATTATAAGTAAACAAGACATGTTCTAAAAATTAAAACAAAAAAGACAAATCCTCACAATTTAATAATTACTTGTGGCACAAAAATTTTTGTGAAGTATCTATGCCAATGAAGAATAATTGACCGTTGACGTCACTGTGAACGTCCAAACGAGTGACGCAGTCGCTTTGACATAAATTTTGTTCCACAACTGCGAATTCGCGCTTCTTAGTTTACACAGCGAGTGTTTATTGTTTAGCTCGTGAATATTTTTTATAAACAATAAGTGTACTTACTTATCTACTACGACATAATTTAATAATAGCTATTGCGTAACGTTTCAACGTGTCTCACTGTGAAATTAAAAATATTCAGTAAATTTCATTGTTTGGATAAAATTACGTCATATTTTACTGAATACTCAATATTTATTTCGTCATTAGGTTTTCCCTAAGAGAAAATCAGTAAACAAAAGTAAAAGTATACAGGATATCGATACATGTTCCTGAAGCGGTTTACTAAATAAATTTTGATGATCTTAGAAAACTCCTGGGACATGCCTCCTGTTAAACGCGGGTCACGAGGAGCTAGTGACGTCGATGATGACGACGATGACTATAGGCGACGGAGAGATCGAAATAATGAGGTAATATTTATTTACTAATCTTACATGTCTCAGTAATAATAACATACATGCAAAAATATCAAAACCCCTTTTAAAATTTGTTATGAACTTCAAAACCATTCATTATTTTAATTCAAGATAAATAAAACTGAAAATAATAAGTTTCAAGAACTTGTAGATAAGAGAAGTGTTTACAACATTAATTAATTATTGCATCATTCATTTATGGATACATATAATGCAATTGTTTCACTTTTGTTGTGCAATATCTTTAAGTTTATCTATAATATCTTATAGTAGATCTATATATAGCTCCTTGGGGGAGACCTATGTCCAGCAGTGGGCGGAACAATGGCTTAATTGTTACAAATACTTAATTGTTTTTTTTTATTTACAGGCTGTAAAGAAAAGCAGATACAAGTCAAAGCAGAGAACACAAGAGACTTTTACTAGAGTAACAAAATTGAAAGCAGAGAATCAAGAATTAGAAGAGAAAGTAAAATCTCTAACAAAAGATCTCAAATTTCTTAAAGAGCTCTTTGTGGAATTTGCCTCTAATGCCCAGAATCCTAAATTTCAAACCATGGATCTCGATGCACTTACAAGAGATTCACAAGATGACAAGAAAGATGAAAGCTCTAGTAAAGGATAGTAATAAAATAGGATAATATTTTATTTTCCTATTTATATATATTTTAAAAATGTATATACTTGTTATTATTTTTTTAGTTTTGTTAAGCATAAAATGAAGATAGAACATAGAAGAGCCGACAAGAAACTCAACAGTTAACAGTTGCTCTATACAATGAAAAAGTTATAATTTTATCATTAACAATTAATAATGGTAGCTAAGCCTAGATGAAATTCAAATTATTTAAGTTGTACAGATTTATGTAGTATTATATATTAACATTGTGTTAATAGTCACAATTGTTTACTAATACTATTTGTTTGTAAGTACAATCTTTCTGTTTGCATTTATAAATATTTTCTATAAAATTTATTATTGAAATTTAGTGCTTCAAATATAATCTAGTGTTTATAAATCTAAATTTTATGTATAATACTTTTTTAAAACATTTACTTTTTACTTTTGTATGTTTTCATTTTGTCATTATTGTTATGTATTTTTATTTACAATATTATTTGGCAATGTCAATTTATTAGAGTAATTTTAAATAATTAAGTTGTAAGTAATTATAATGTAATTAATATGTTTAGACAAATATTATATATATATTTAAGAAATAATAAAAATGGAAATCAAATACGAATTTACTTGAAAGTTAAAAAACAATGAAATGTATACATTATGTAGAGCTAAGTCTATGACAGTACAATAGTGTAAGAATAGGAATAAAATTATTTAAGTAAAATTTTGTTTTACTTTGAAGATTGAATCTTGCGCCATGGCTCTAGTGGCACGCCAACGACACTAAGTATAAGGGAGCAAGATAACGACTAATATGTAGAGGAAAAGAACATTATATACTATATTTATATTTTATACTATATTTACATTATATACTATATTTTATAGGTATGTTCTTTTTTTTGTTACTTTTTACTTCCTTTGTACTTATTGTATTTTAATTTTTCTTTCCATTTTTTTGGTATTCCATTTGATTTCATTTCACAAGTTATTGTTATAGGTAGCTCAGGCATGAAATGCGAGATTGATAGGCCAACTATATCCTCTGTTACATATAATGGTGTCTGCATACTTTAATGTAGTAACGTGAGATATCTTAGTGTGTATATTGGCCAAACCCTATCGTGGTCAGCACATATTAACCATATTAGCAGAAAAACGTTCTTGGCGTTGAAATCATTGCGAAGATTACATTCTGTTCTACCTATACCCACTAAAATTATGCGAGCAAGTTCTCTTTTGTTACCTATTGACTATCCTGATGCAAGCTTGAGCAATAGTGCCAAGGACCAACTTAACAAACTTAAGCGTATTCAAAATCTAACTATTTGTATTATATTCGGGCTCCGTAAATATGATCATATATCTCACTTTCGTTTAAAGCTCAAGTGGCTTCCTATACGTTGTCGCCAGAATTTACGTATACCTACTGCTCCTCCTTACTTCTTTGAACATAGATGATCAGTCTTTTACAGTTCAAGCGAATTAAATTGCTGGAGCAACTTACCTTACCAAGTACCTCACGCACAGTCATTATTTCGTTTAAAAAGGCCGTTAAAACACTCACTTAGTTTATGTTGAAAATCTTAAATAGTTTTTTTTGGGAAAAGAAAGGCATGCAGGAGAATGGTATTGACCGTAGACTATTCTATTTACATATGTGTATGGTCTATATGTATACATGTCTGTATAAATAAGAAATTTTTATACTAATTATGTATTATAGGTATCGTATGACGGTATCGTATTCGTTTATATTCTACTTATAATATTTCTTCTCTACTAACTCTTGATATTTTAATGTTTTTTACGCCTAAAGTATCTGGATGATATGACTACAAAACCAAATATTTTGTACATTGCTTTTTATTTTTCTCTTTAATTTTTTTGTTCATTTGTATTTATGGTGATATCTTGTACAAATAAATAAAATAAATTATCTAGTTCAAGTTCGTCTTCTAGTACTTTGCCATCGTCTTCAAGCGATTGCTACAAGAGACCAAAGAAGCATAAATGTAAGCTCCGTCGTGACCATAGGTTAAGTGCATTAATAAATATAGTAAACAATATTCAAAGTAAAGCAGTAACATCTGCTAAAGTGGATCGGTTTTTTTTTTGTGAGCTTAATGCTGTTAGCCCTATTGGCCTTGACAGCGACACTGGTTGGGGAGGGAAGAGGTTACTCTGTCTCTGACAAGTAGCAAGCACTATCGTGTCTTCTTGAGAGGAAACGGCGGCAAGGGCGTCCCCTGCGCGACTCGAACCTCGGCTTGCGGCCGACGAGCGAGGTGCGGGGATCGAGACGAGCGAGATGGATGGGGCGGATCGGTTTAAAAGTGATTGCTTTTATATTGATGACGTTTCTTGTATTGAACATAACATCAGTGGTGATTTTTATGAATGTGAGTTAGATACAGTTCCGTCAACTGACAGAGAGGGTAACGATAATGTGGACACTGTCCCCAGTTTTAGTTTGACTTTTAAAACTAAGGTAAAAGAACCAGTGATCCCACAGGCTTCAGATAAAGTTTTCTAATAATTGAAAGACCTCCAACGCTTTGATAGTACTGAATGGTCTAGTGTAAGCTATGCGGATGTAAAACTCGGGTTTCACTAATTCAGTCAGTCGTCATGACACTAATAAATTTACTTGTAGTATGGGAAATTCTTTTGCTAGCATTTCTTAAGCAGTTGGAGGCTCTTGAAAATGATACGAGAAATTTCTTATCCTGGGTTCAATCTGCAAATTGTGTAAGCTTTGACGACATTCACACAAAACTTCAATAAGATGACAAGCCAAGGCGCACTAGAAGAAGCAGGAGTTTCCCCCAGTTTTATTTCAACGGTATTTTTGTGGTCGAAAGGCGACGGAACTTCAAGACCATTCAATGAAAAAGAAATATTTATAAAAAAATTTGAACTTATACCCTTATAAGGACAAAATCAGATTCTTAAACCTTAATCGATCAATCGATGGCGAAAATCTTCATCAGGCATATTTCCATATCCTGATTGCCTAGGCTCACGACGATACGCTGTTAGAAATTACCTGCCTGCCTTTTGGTCTCGGCTCAGTACCGGAAGCTTTCTCGTCAATAACAAACTGGACATAGCCGCTTGTCTCGGACAATGGAGATTCACATAATAGTATAATGTTACGCTAGTGTCTAAGAAGACTTACTTACAACAAGAAGCACAGAGGTAACACGAAGGAAGTACTCAACTAGCGACATAAGGGAAGTGAACGCTACTCTCATTATTTAGGTATCGATTAAGGTAAGTATGTTTAATAAACGTTTTAATAACAGGTAAAACGTCAATAATATTGTGTAAACAAAATGCAAAAAATTTCCAAAAGAAAATAAAAGATCTTCATAAGTTAAAACAAATTAATTTTATTGCACATAAATATATACATCTAGTCTATTACACCCAAAAACTATCACAATGCCCAATTTTTTTACATATAACATACATAACATAGTATTCTATGAAAATTTCATTTATAAATAACAAACATAATATTATATTTAAATCAAAATATAATATTGAATTTCAAGCACTGAGGCTGTCGTGGCGCAGTAGGACAATTAGTGGTATAGTACTGGGTTCGACGATACCACTTGGGCGAGTGAATTATTTTCATGTACTCGCTGTGGAAAAACATATTTAGGAGAAAAACATATTTCTTTTACATATTGTGCCCAATAATTAACTATCTATAAAGGCAAAAGAAAAATAACGTCTTTATAACAAGTGTTTTTAAATTTCCTTTTAATAAAAAGCAAATACATAAGTATATAATGTAACATTTATTGGTTTAGTAATTTAAATTTATAACCAAGCAAATAAATATAGAGTGAAAGTCTCATTATCCGGACTATCAATCTGGTAAATGTAAGATGAAGACGGATGAGTGAGGTTTAATTGAAAGATTTTGAATTTTTCTCTTAAAAGGTGTATATTTAACTAGCTCATCTTTAGTTCATATATATACATAATTACCTGGATAGCTTTTTATGTACCTGAATCTTATTTTAGTCCGTTTAGTCGAGCTTCTACTATATTTATTTATTAGGAGCGTAAGAAATTAAATTAACTAGTTGTGGTGTTAAAATAAAACCTTTAGCTATAATAACATTTTATACTAACATTATAACATAATGAATGTCTTTTAAAAAAATAATTAACTAATTTGCTAATATCCAAGTTCAATACAACAATAATAATCAATAATATATAGATAAAGGAATAAAAAAATCACACATACACATCATAGTTGGTATAAGTATAATTTTATTTTTATGTTGGCTAATACTATTTACTCGCTCCAGTGACTTAGGGTATGTTGGCGGCCTTGAGCACTCACGAATTTGTGGCCAAAAACGGGAATAGCAACAAAAATAAAAAAAAAATTGTGTTTTTATTAGTCAACAATTTTGCATATAACCAGGACCATATACTTACCGTTTACATTCAGGGCCCCCAACTTGCCGACGTCGGGGGCCCTGGGTACAGTATTGGCCACTTAGATTTAATATGTTAAATAATTATCACACTAGCACAATTTTTTTTACTAAAATATAATTAAAATAAATTTCCTATAATAATTTCAACTTCAATACAAATAAAAAATCGAATCCAACTAAATGGAGAAAGCAATTCGGATTTCAATGAGAATATATAATAATCAAAATAGTTATCAAGATCATCTTCATCTATGAACAATAAGTACATTTCACTTCCAGACATTGATGACCCCGTCGGCGGAGGAGCTGACCAGGTAGCAGCGGCTGCCCTCCACCAACGTGACGTCGGTGACGGGCGCCGTGTGGTGGAAGGAGCGCGCCTCCACGCTGCGGTACACGTTGTCCTCCGCGACGGGCGCCGCCGCGTTGGACTTGGCGCATTCCTGTATTACCGTCGTCCCGTCGATTATTCTACTCCTGGAATTATTCAAGTACATTTTTAAAGTGTTCTTCTATTCTAAGAAAAATTGTAAATCGATACTAAGAATGATATATAATAATTAAATATCAAAATTGAGCGAAATGGTATATTCTGTGTTATGTGGCTACGAACTTCACGATAGAATAAGAAAACAAATAAAAGCATACCTATATTTAACGGAGTGCATCTGATCGTGAGGCGCATTCAGCAAAACGTGAGAATCCTCTGGATGCTGCAGGTCCCAAAATCTCAGTCTTTGATCTGATCCTCCCGTAATGAGGAACTTGTTACCGTCGCGGGAGCCGCAGTACACCGCGCTTATGTAGTGTGACGCCTGAGTGACATGAAGGGTTATTTACAACATTTGTTTAGTACCATTAAGTTTGTATATATTTTTCTATTTCCATTTTGTTTTAAGTTTTATTTTGTACTGGTGACTCGTCAACATGCGTGTGCGTGCATGTTCGTGCTCGTGTGTGTGCGTGCGGGTGTGTGCGTGCTGCTCAAAATGGAAGCGGCGGAGCGAGGCGAGGCGGGCGAGGGAGGCTTCCAGTCGCCAGAGGGTGGCGGCACTTGATTTCTGCCTAAATTGGCCAGAAGGTGGTCAACTTGAGGACGTCGGCCGAGTAATTGTGCGCAGGTTGCGTCCGCGCACTACTATAAGGAGGCCGTCGGGGGTGCTCCACTACCTCTGACTCTACAACGTGCCTTGCAGGCTCCCGCCGCCGAGGTTAACGGAAGAATCCTTTTGGTCCTTGTAGGTACGTAGGAGTAGGTGTAGGTGAGTAGGAGCACCGTGTCGTTTTAGTGGGTAGTATGGCCGGTGGACATCTGCCGGTTCCTGAGTCCCACATAATCCGTTCGAGTCCACACTCGGGCGGCGTACCCGTAAAAGGGTTTCCTCCCGATAATAAGAAAAGTGTGTCGTGCAGGTGAGTGCATGTGTTCATGTGTACGTGCGGGTGCGTGCGCGTGTGTGTGTGCGTGACTCACCAGCGAGCCGTAGTGCAGCGGCGTGGCGCCGGCGGTGGCGGGCCACAGCGCGTGCGTGCGCTGCGTGGACTCCAGGCACCAGGCGGCGGCGTCGCGCGCGCCCGCCGCCCACACGCGCGAGCCGCGCCCCGCGCCCACCACGCGCCGCACGCGCTCCGCTGGAACGGAAATATTACATATATTAGCGTTAAATATATCAATACATGTCGGCTACGAGTTACGATGGGGTGGAAGCGCAGTTACTCACAATTAGGATGCTTCACAGACGTGATGGGCAGACCGAAGCGCAGGTCCCACACGCAGATGGCGCCGCTGGACGTGCCCACCGCCACGTACCCGCTGCTGCTCGCGTACAGGCAGGTGTACACGCCCTGTTTGAGATCACCTTGGAGCTTCCACGCGTTGCCTGAGATGTTATCACATTTTATTTATAGGGAAAAAATAAAAAAAACTCAATAATATATTTTATTGCAATAAAAAAGGGTGAAAATCATATTAAGTACAATATTCTAAATGGAATAAGTGTGGTCGAGCGTATACTGAGTGCTCACCGGGCGCGCGCAGGTCCCAGCCCACGACGGCGGCGTCCAGCGTCGCGTAGGAGATGACGCCGGCGTGCGCGCCGCCCGCCGCCGCCAGCGCCGCGCACCCGCCCTCCGACAGCTGGCGGCACTGCGACAGCCCCATGCGGGACGAGTTGCCCTCGGGCCTAGGACATTAAACGTAGGCACTGTTAGCAGTTATTTTTTTAAAGTGTTATTCAAACAGTCGAAGTAGAACATTATTATGATAACAATATTCAGATAAAAAGAAAAAAAAAGTGGTTAGTAACAAGCGTATACGACATCGTTCGATAACAACGTAAGGCTTAACTGGCGACGAGTGCTTGGACGAGATCTAACAGGCGAGGGTTCGAATCCCGCTACCTTAAAATGTTGATTCGCTTCTACATACGTCTTTAATGATAACAAATATATACCTGAGTACAAAAATAGATCCTTCCTGCGTAGCGGCCACTAAGGAGTGTCCTCCCTCGCAGGCGGCCAGCGCTATCACTGGACCGGCACTCCTGTTGTACATTGATATAGATCTAGAAAGCAAAATAATTAACTTAAAAATAGCTATTATTTTTTAATACTTTAATTTAACTTGCAATGTATGTATTTGAGTATGTTTGTACGGGTGAAATCTTTGAGCTCATTTTTGAAGTAGATGTCTTAGTTTGGATGACAATGCACGATTAGCGATAATGAGACGTCATTCAAATCCAATATGGCGGACCATCCAGGATGGCAGAGTAGTTATTTTTAATGTACTTCTACAATATGGGTATCAAATGAAAGGGCTCGTTGAGTTACTTGAATTAACTAAAAAGTAAAAAATAAATTAAGAAGCAAAGATACCTTTTTTAAGAAAATCTATTTTATAGATATATTTTATATTTTTGTTTGAAAAAATATAAAATACAGTTTGAAAATATATTTTATATTTTTTGTTTTACCTCCGTCGTCGTATTCTTATTTTACCTGAGGCTGACGTGGAGCAGCGGCTATGAATTCGATTTCCACTCGGGGTATTTAACTATTCCTTGCTCTGGTAAGAAGACAAAGCGCAGCATTGAGTCTTTCCACTGAACACGTAATGACTAGAAAATTGTGTGGAAAGTGGCAACACTAAAAATAATCTGTAAGCAATAACGGTATAAACAACGAGCTCACTTATTAACATAAGCGTGTCCCTGCAGCTTGGCGGCGTCCCACAGCCTCACGGTGCCGTCGTCGGAGCACGAGCCGAACAGGTTCTTGTACGCCGGCAGACGAACTAGCTGGTTCACACGAGCTCTGGTTGAAGGAAAAACATAAAGATATGAGAATATTAAGTCATTTATTATTTCTTTTTCTACTTCGGTTGCCTACAAGTTTTATTGTCGGTCGGTCGGTTTCATTGTAGCCTTTAGCTTTTTGTTTAACTAAGCAAAATGTTTTAATATATTTGAACGTGAAAAAATATTTTAGAAAACGTATAAATAATAATTTCAATGCTCGGTTTGATCGTATCACGTATGGCTAATGTCTAGAGTTCTTGGACGGCTTCCAAAAGGGGCGGGTGCGAGTCCTGCTACGTGCAAGTTTTTATAAATTTTGTCCTTCACACGAGTTAAAAGCATTAAGGTACTGTGAACTGTATTTTCTAAAAAAAAATTACTTTTCTTAGATGGAAATAACACTTCAAAAATAATAAAAAGTCAACTATTATTTATACTTATGTTCGTGCAAGTACGCTAGTAGTTGGTTCCCGGGTCTCCACGTGGCAGGGGGCAGCAGGTCCTCACCGACTTCTACGTTGTCATCGTGGGTCCTATACATATAATAAAATATATAAAAAGAAATTATTTTACAAAGGAAAATATAATTATATCATCTGTCCGTTTTGAGCGTAATAGCATACATACATACAGTTTTCCATTTTCTGCTCCAATTCAAGACCTTGTGTGGTAGATTATCGAAATTCATACCCACATTTTATCAACCAATACCAATAATAATAATAATAAAACGTAAAATAACTCACCTTAACGATTTTCGGAATTTCTGCTGTGTGCGAGATATAAGATTACGCAACTCCACACGACATGGGGCCATGCTGTCTGTAACACAGTAATAATAATTATATATATATATATATATATATATATATATATATATATATATATATTATATATATATATATATATATATATATATATATATATATATGAATAATCTATACACATTATTATAACACATCCGTAACATTTTCAGATTGTGTGTTTAAACAAATAAATTTGTTTCAAACCATCATAAAACCATCGTTTAAAATTAAACTGCCTATACCACATTGCGTTAATAAGTCTTATATATAATATGTGTAATATACATTTTTACTTTAAAATGCGTGTCATGATTGTAAATTAGCATCACAAAGAACACTACAAAAAAATACATACTAGCCGTAAATAAATACTGTTACATTTAAAAATAAACAAAGTAAGCTTTTGAATTTGGAATCTGGCATTTTGATACGATCGTTTATTGTGTTTCTTATTTTCGTGCCAATATATTTTAAAATATTTTGTAATATTAAAATGGAAAGGCACCCCCTAAAAATTGTTAAAGTTTTAAGATTTAAGATGTATGGTTTAAGAGAGTTAAGCTCGATCTTAATGCCATGATAATTTGGAGTCCCTACAACATTCCATACGATTTGTAGTGAAGAAATTTTCCCATAGAAAGAGTGCGCCCTATATCAATGAGATCACTTCGAATAAGCCTTATATATTATTAAATAATCTTTTTTTATTAATGTATTAAACTAACATACTGTAATAGTAATAGATGTTACGTACAATAAACAAAATGTAATTTTTTTTAACAATATTTAAAGCAAGTCTAATTATAATAACCATAATAAACACATACAATTAGAAACCAACATAACCAAATTAGTCACTCACACTGCACATAGCTGGCGCTGTGCCCCAGCTGCGAGTGCTGCGGCTGACTGACGCCGACACCGGCGCCGGCCGCCGCGCCCGCGCTCTCCCCGCCCGCCGCGCTCCCCCCGCACCCCTCACTCGCGACGCCCGCGAGCGAGCCCGCCTGCGACACCGTGTCACTGGCTGACGTGTCGTAATAAAACGTATTTTAAAAAAAATAGTACAATATTTCCAAAGAGAAGATGGTGAGATAATTTTGTACCATATTTAAATGTTTATTATATATTTATTTTAGCAAGATATGATCAAAAATCTGTTTTCGAGACTTTGCGAGAGAGAGAGCGAGAGCTTGTCAGAGCGCGGTAATGAAAACAACTTGCTATATGGAGATTGAACTCACAATCACCGCGTTTATATTATATGATATACGGTGTGTAACAAGACTGAAGGTTATATAGGTACTTACATATTTATTTATAAATAATGACTAAACAATAATACAATATTGAATATTAATCATAATATTGAATCATAACATAAGCAAATTTTGAATGAATCAAAAAATAAATGGGAATTCCAAAAATGAATATTACAAATAGTTGTAGACATTTGCTAGTTTTTACCATCGTGGAACTCTGACCGGAGATGCAGTAGCGATTAACGTGATCGTCCATAGCTTATAGCCTCCCTCAATAAACTATGAAATCCAATTTTTTTTTTATTCGCACAAGTAGTTATTGAGATTAGAGCTTTCAACTTAACAAACTTTTCTCCCCTATCATATTAAATATAGAAATATAAAGTACTGACCTCTAACGACCCCCTGGTCCTGAGATTGTCCGAACATGTGTTGCCATTCCGTGTTCATGTGAGTTTCGTTTGACAGTGACGTTTTGTGAGATCGCCTAAATTTGACATTTATATGTAAAAAAAATTATACTATAATAATAGTTATAGAATTAATTTATATCCTTTATGGTTTGTATTTTTGAAAAATGACCTGAATCAAAGTTCTTTCTACATTTGATTTGCTTTTTTAAAAGTTTCACTTCACTTTCACAGGCAGAAATCTCACCTATTAATACTTGGCGCATACATTCTGTCTGGAGTGTGACTTGTCTGATCGAGGGTCACAGTTCTGGATAGACCTCCTCCATTCAGTATTAACCTACCCGGTGCATCCGTTATATGCTGAAATAGAAATGTATAAGATTTAGTCAATTCAAATTGACAAGATATGAGAATTAACAAAATAAACGAAACTAAAAATGATATTCAAAAGGAGAAATCGAGCCCGCGCCTTATTAAATAATATTCAACACGGGTTAAAAACATTCATTTAAATAATTTTCAAAAAATTAACAGACGCATAATAATGACGACTATTTCTCATCATCTTCACACTGTATTCCGCACATTTTCGCCCATTTCACGCCGTCCACTGCTATCCGTTCGGATTCGCAACATTACTTTCGAGTGGCGGAACTCAACGCCGCGCTATGTCTCGCCTCTAGTTAGGATTCGAACACGCCATTGTGTTTACAGTTCATTAATTTATTAATTTATTTGTTTATTATAACTTATAAAAAAAAGTTGTAGTAATAATAATTCTACCTGAGTCGCAGAACCTTGTATCTTAATGAGATGTGCGCTCATCGCCAGTAGCTGATTCTCGACATGTTCCGTCATACCTGAAAATAAAAAATAAAATCACATTTACATTTTAATCACTTAGTAATGTAGTATAATTATAATATATTATTCAAACTATGTTTTAATTATACTTTGAAAAATTCTCGCACGGTTAAAAATAAAAAAAACAGACCCTTGACGTCATAAATGATTGATGCCATATTACAGATTCGTATTTCGATTTTGTTTTAAAATTACAGATACTCCAAATGCTGATTTTTATGAAGATCAGTTTTGAGGTACTATTGAAAATAAAGTACGTACAAACATTAGTGCACAATTTATTATTATTATTATCCTCTTGATAATTCTCGGGTTCAAACGAACCCGGTCCTTTGGTAGGCTTAGAGATTATAAAACATTTTACTGTGACGCATCACCCGTGATCCATCTCTGCGTAACCATAGGTAATTGCCCAGAGATGGTCGCCGGATAATGCGTAGGAACTATGGAAAATATAAAAATCTAAACTGGGACTATGGAATGGAGTTTGGATAGTCTGAGTACTGGGCTATTGGATGAGACTAACGGACGTCCGCCTTTTCGATAGTCTCAAATTGAAAGGTTGACGGACGGTGACTCGCCTCCCATTAGATGGGCCCCCACACAGTGGCGTAATGCCTCGGGCGCAACACCAGTGTGGTTGGCTAAGGGTGTCGAGAGGTGTGCGCCGGTTTCACCATCACGAGGAGCTCGTGAGCGGGTTACCCCGTTATTACGCAGATTGAGCACCTCCACCCTTTCGAGCATATAGCTCTTGCGCTCCACTCTGCCGGCCAATGAAGGCAAGCCAGAGGCGGGGGATTAATTACAATTCCCCTCTGGACGTCTCAGGTCCGTGGGGTCGCCACTCCCCAACAGCTCGCCACAAGCTGCCCTGCGGGCTTATTATTATTATTATTACAAAAAAAATTACCATCTGATGCCAATCTTCGGAATAAATTCTTAAGCTGCTGTCCCATTTCCGAATACTGAGGCATCATACCTTGTTTCACCTAAAATATTACATAGTATATTTAATTATTGTTACATTCTTTTTTATTATTCACATATTAAAGAAAGTACGGAGAGAGATACTCGAACTGGCGCTTCTTGAAAACCGTCCAATCGCTAGGGCTAATAGACTCGTATTTAATTTCATACAATAAATGAGTATTATAATTTCCTATCGTATTTAGCTAAAAATAAGAAATAGTATGATAAAAAATACAATATTTGATTAAGCCATGACATTCCGTCATACAATCAAACGTGCATTCGTTTGATTGTATGACGGAATGTCATGTCATGTCATGTCATGTCATGTCATGTCACGTCCAGTACTCGTAATACTTATCGAGCTATTACGAAATCACTTTAAAATCCTCTAATGTCTAAACTATTTAAAGGTGATACTCGTACAAGATTATAAAGCGATTATATTTAAAATAATGCAAGGTCGTCATAGCGCAGCGGCATAGCGTATGTTGCGGGTTCAATTCCCATGAGGGGAGGATGAATCATTTTGATCTTCCTCGATCTAGTAACAAGAGAAAGCACGGCATTGAGTTCCGCTACTAAACACGCGACGTCAAAAGGCGGAAAGAGAGGAATCGAATCTTATTCCACTAGGTTCCTCTGCCTACGTGAATAGGGAAAAATATGTAACGATGTACAAATATACTCACTTTTAATCTAGCAGCCCGCCTCTCCCTCAGTGTCTGGACGAGCCTGTCCACGTCCCCGTGTCTCAGGACCGCGTCTAGCACTTTCCTAGGAATGGGCTCTGATAGACTTTCTAATAGCAACTCCGCCCTTTCTACCTGAAATCACAATCACAATAGTCATTTAAGACATCAATGAAGATGATATTATATCATAAGGTGATATTAATATACTCTAATTTAAAGGTATATATAAATATATATATATATATATAATATATATATATATATATATATATATATATATATATATATATATATATATATATACATATACATATATATATATATATATATATATATATATATATATATATATATATATATATGTTTCTTATTTATTTAACTTTTACCATAACGAAAGATAAAATAGTTTATATAGGCTTACATTAGCTGGGGAAAAAAAAATAACACATACCTGTATAAGTTTATGTTTGAGATGAGGCCACACCAACGGCAATATCTTGCAATTGACATCTATAGGATTCAGTAAGCTCGATACACAGGAGACGAGGCCGCACACCTCGTGACGTATCTGGAAATAATTTTTATGCACTTGCGTAAGTTTCAAAGGTAGACGGAGAAATGTAGTGTCAAAACTTTTCGTTTTCCGCTCTATGATCCAATACTAGATACAGGTTGTTTAGTTGCGCATCTATAAGGGCCACTTCCTGCACCAGAGTATTGTATTACTATATCACTTCAAGTGGGGACCGAAACCACTACCAACGCGTTGCAATGTTAAATAAATTATTAACTAAAAATAAACTAAAAGTAATAAAGTATTATACGGTAATCTCTGAAACAATTGTAATAATATTGGATTTGAAATAATATTTTTTATATATGAAAGTCACATTCATTAGAATGGCTTATATCTAAATTAAAGAGCTTAGGTTAGCCTAAAATATGTATATTTTCAAAGTAAGCAAATATATTTGATTAACCCTCAGGTAAACAGTAATTACATTTGCAACTATATTATAAAATTACAAAGTAAATGTCGACCACTGAATAATTTATAAAAAAATTTTCATTCATTTGGTCAATGTCTGAAATTTCGTCAAAAAACAAAAAAAAAACACCCAAATAAATATATATGTATTAGATATAAGATAGATATAAGAGATGTCTATTAGATATAAGATCTATTATATCTAATAGATATCTATGATATCTATTTGGATATCCAGAAAAATAGATAGATACTCTTTATTTTTATCTTTTTTTAATACAAAATATTAAGAAAGAAAAGAAAAAAGAAGTACAAACATACCCACAAATTAGGATGAGCCAAGTACACAGCGCTCTCGGCAACAAGGTCGCAAAGCGCTTGTTTCGGCAACAGTCCCAACTCCGCAAGGCTGGTGGTGGCGCGGAGGGACTTCGCTATTATCCACTCGGATTGGTCTGTGAGGACCCTGAATAAGTATATAATATAAATATATTTTAGACTAACGCTTTATCCCGAACTTGGCTGGAGAACTTAAGCAAAGATGTGGCCACCGTAGCCATATTTACATAATAATATTATTTAATTAATATAACAAACTATAAAGAAAGCGCAGCTGCACAGCGTCTGATTGTAAGGGTGACGGATCTGGGTTCGATTTCTTTACGAGGAAATGAATCATTTTCAGCGCACTGGTAACACGATAAAGTTCTGCGTTGAGTTCCGCCACTCAACACGCTATGTCTTAAAACATGGACGGAGAGTGGGTAAAGGTGCTATATGTCAAAAATAAGGTAAAGTTAGTAAGTAATTGTGTGGCAAAATATTATTACTCACACACACTGATTGATAGATTTAAGATATAAGTGACGATAGTTCAAGCAAGTAACCAACGACAGTCTACACTAAAGCGCATGTGGATTTTATATCGTTATATAGAGTAGTCGCTTCTGCCTAGGAATAATGTATTATAAGTAATCTCAGTAAGTGTCAATGCTTACCTGTTGCAATAAAGGCAGTAGTATGGGCGCAGCGTGCTGCCCCACATACGACGCCACTCCCACCACTCTCTCGAAGAAGCAGCCTCTCAACGCCACTTCCTCTTTGTCGTTGAGGAAAGTTACCATGTGAGAGAGGATTACGTCGTTTGCTGGAATCCATATGAAAAAAACATATTAAAACACCTGTGCATGTCGATGGCAGATTGTTCTTTGTCTAAATATACTATATATTATTACTTGTTAAGTGAATATAAATAATTAAAATATATATAAATATATACATAAAAGCTATACATGTACAGTAATGATTAAAAAAAATAACCTTTTTGTTTCCCAAAAAACACGCACAGCTTGGTGATGCCGTTCTCCACCAGCGCCCTCTTGACCACCGCCTGGGAGTCGGTCAGCAAGTGGGACACCGTGGAGCGCACCTGACGACGAGAAATTATAACTACCATATAGGCAACAAAAAAAAATTGTAAAAAATATTACATAATCTATGGTTTCGTGCAAGTAACGGCGTGAGTATAAATGAATCGTTACGATCCCAAACAAATCTTGCACCTTCCATTTCAACTCACAGTACTGGCTTTATTTTTCCTGACTCATTCGCAGTTACTGGTGCCAGGCTATGGAATGATTTGCCCGAGACTGTCAGGAAAGCGCCCTCCAGGGAGTCTTTCAAGCGTCAAGTAATTCTGCATACCTCTACATTTATTTTCCACATGGCAGGTTGGCTGGTAGAGAATACTTTATAGCGTTGAGCCCGCGTTTTTGTGTATGTGTATTTATTGTGCAATAAAGGATAAATAAATAAGTTTTGCTCAACGTAAGGAAATATTACAGAACAGATTAACATAATATATTAATATTATACAAATTGACAATTATAAATATAAAAATTTTACGAATATATAAAAATATAATTATGAAAATACCATTTCATGTAACGCCGACAGCTCAGTTTCATAATTAATATTTGTCGCTTCCTTCTCCGCCATATTTTGTGTTTGATCCAGAAAACGCACAGCTATTTCTGCTAGTTTAGCTAGAACATAAGAAAACTACGTAAGGAAACGAATAGAATAGGGAAAAAAAATACGACGAATAATGGGACCGTCGTAGCGCAGTGACACAGTCTGATTGTAAGGCTACGGCTGTAGGTTCGATTTTCTGTTGAGGAAATTTTTGTAGTTTTGTTGAGCGGAAAATGAATTAATTTCATTTTCTTTGCTCTCGTAACAAGACAATGCGCGGCGTCGAGTCCCAGCGCTCAACACACAATGTCTCGAAATTCGGAAAGCGGAGACCGGAGTGTCTTCACACCAGGCTCCCTCTGTGTTCTGTCCTACGAAGTGCAGGTGAAGCGGAAAGCTATAAAAAAATACGAATAAGCTCGCCCAAATTAAAAACACTATACATTGAGTGTGAACTTTAAAATTGGGAAATTTATTGAACTAATTACAGAGAATAGTCAATATTAAAAAAATCTACATATATTATAAGCGAGCTACCTGAGCTCTAGATCTAGGTTCTAGGCCCAACTACCTGCCTAATTATTTCCCTACCTACTCAACCTACTGTTCTCCAAACTTACCAAACCATTCCCCCAACTACACGTCCAAGTACTTTCCAGCGACTCTTCCAATAACTTGCCTAGCAAATCTCCCGTCTTCAAAGTTTTGTACACAATCTAGCGTATCGAGTAGCTAAACTTCAGAATCATACAGGCATACCAGTACCCAGTTAAGAGGCAAATAAAGATGATTTTCTTTTATTGGGTTATTTAAGTAGTAAGAATAATAATTACAAAGCTAAAATAAAATAGTAAGTCTGGCAAGCAGTCACGCAAGTAGTTGAGCCAGTTGTTGGTAAAGTAATTTAGAGTAATTGACCAAGTAGTACGATAAATAGTTGGGGAAGTTTTCGGGAGAGTAGTTGGACAAATAATCGAGAGAGTACTTGAGCGAGTTAAAACGTATTTCTAGAGTTAGAGTTTTGGAAAAAAACGTATTTCAATATATTTTCACATGAAATAGTAGTACCTATAATATTATTATTCAATAATACTTGTTCTAGACGCGAGCTCAAGCGGGAAATACTATAGGTGCCTATTGTTATATAAACATACCAATATTATTAGCATACGCTATCCTCACAGGGAGAGCCGGGTCACTAGCTCTGGGCGCCAGTTCGGGCAGGATATACTCCGGGAACACGTTACTATCCTGCGTGGGCAGAGTCCGGACACAGGATACGCATTTAGTGACGCACCATATAGAGGCCGCACGGACGCGGGCTTCGGGAGCGTGTGAGAGATATATCTGGACAAAATAAGACACTATTACTACTTTTACTTTAAATATATACGATTCAAGACTCGGTAAGACAAAAATTGACACTAAAAACAACCATACACATTCGTCTGTAGAATTTAACCTGCGTGTGAGTGAGATATGGATATAGATATCTATATCTCACTCATACTGTAATATTACAGTGTAATATATATATATATATATATATATATATATATATATATATATATATATATATATATATATATATATATATATATATATATATATTACCGTTATATACCGTTTCCGAGTTGAGCGTGCACAAGCACACAGGGAAACATAAAAAAATTTAAAATCGTTGTTTTGGTTTCTGTCAGTTACATTTTTTTAAATTTATAGATATATATCTACATATAACATAACAATACTTACAATATATGGCAATATTCTATCCAAAATGACTTCAGAACTAGAATTTTCACACAACGATTGCAAAATTTCCAAACAATGCAATTTCGATATGCAATGATGCAATCCCCTTATACAGGATGTCACTAAAGACGTTATCAGTATCAGGCCTTCCCCATCCGGCCCAATTTCTTTACTATCCGGTGTTTTATCCTCAAAGTCCTCGTCAAAATTTGTCACGTCGACTGTCATAACTCTAAAACCTTCTTTGATTAACGCATCGATTTCCACTTTTTGATTTTCCGTAGTTTCGTCTACTAGATCTTGATAATTCTTTGTGTTAGACGGTTGTGTGAAGATTTTTATAATATTTTTTATGTCCTGGTATATTCTCGTTATCTTCTCATCCGCCGGGAGGATGGGTTGCGCGGAAAATATCAACATGTAGGACTGGAGGAATGAATAAAAGTACTCGGGGAATAACCTGAAATGCGTGAAATTCCTATGCACTAATGTTACATATTAATTTATAAATTATAATAAATCATTATTATAAATTATAATAAATCATTTATTGCCATAAAAAAATGCAAAAGTAATAAAATATTATTTTATTAAATGACACTTTATAGCAAAAGGTGAACTCATCTAATGATGCTTGAGGGAGGATCTCTACTATCGCAGATTTTCAATTACACCTTAAGAATTTGCTCTCTGAGATATTGTGCAATACGAGGATGAGAACAATTGGATATAATTTTTGACAAACATTTTTCTTACAACCTAAAATACTGATAAACTTAAATATTTTTTTCTTTCATCACTAAGTAAATAAATGGAAGATTTAAGAATATGACTTTTATTTTCTTCAAGCCATTGCAAAGATAAAGTCAAGTTTATAAAAAAAAATACATATTACAAAACTTATTTCAATATTTTCATTTTTTGAGAGGGGGCTCTCGTAAGACAAAACGCAGCCTACATATAAAGTACTACATATACTACTACATATAAAGTACTACAATCAGTCAGTATTAACAGTCAATCAGTCAGTATTAACAGTCGTAAGGAAATATAATATCCTCTCTAGCCGTCGAATTATTTAAATGAAACTCTTTAATCACGTATACTTTTATACACGTTTATCGTTTAAAAGCCCGACTTCTCGAACACTGCAGAAGTCCATTGTAACATACACTACCTACTGCAAAGTGTTTGAAACGGGTTTTTAATATATTATGAAAATATACACAATAAATCCGGTTATAAAGTAGTATTTAATATGTGTGTGTATGTGTGTGTATTTATTTACATACCTGCCCCTAGCTTCATCTAAATACAATTCCGCACTTCTTCTATCCTTAGGATTTCTTTCTGTCATTGAATGCAATAGGCTCCTAAGCTCAGGTTCACTTGAATCCGGTAATGTCATTGTGTTAGGTCTATCTTCGCCATTCCTATATGCCAAAAGACCTGGTAGGTCTAGAGCTGGTGTACCATCATTCCATAGTTCTAGAAGGGCACAGCTGGAATTTTTAAAGATAAATATTTAAAGATTATTATTTATTAGTGTATATTGAGTTTCCTTTTGAAATAACTGCGATACCTTATCGTTCAGGTATCTGTCAAGTGGCGTTTTTTTCTCTCCACATAGAGTTAGTAAATAGCTTAGTAAATAATAGTAGTTCGTTAGTATTTACTAATTTTAAAATCATGATTTTTAGTTATATTTGTTTTCCATGGAACTATATATAGTTCTACGAGTATTACACGTTTTATTTTTAGAGTGGAAGATATGCGGTCTTCATATCAATATCATCAGGGATTTTATACGGTTTGTGTATGTCTCATATATTTTATATAAGCTGTAATTAATATTGAAGACTAGACACAGCTGATGCATAACCGAAACACAAAAGAAACAGAAAAGAACCGAACAGAAAAGAAGTAGTTATTATTAAGCATCTCATCACATCTTCACTTACCCTGTGGAGAATATATCCATACTAGGTACAAGTTCACCAATTTTACATGGCGATTCACTTAATAGTAGACCACTAGCGTCGTCATCTGACTGAGGAAAACACAATTATTATTAATATCAATATTTTCTCTTTTAAATAAAATTATTATGCATTATCGCATTATATATAAATATGGAAAATAGACAAAATCTATTATTAATAGACATTAGACAAAATTTATTTTTTTCATTGGCTTTTTTTTGATAACACTAAATCTGATGTTAAGAGTTGACCCAGTCTACGATCGGAGACACTTGCCTCCAACAACACGCAATTTTATCGGGGAGTAGGGAACGGAGTTTCTTAACACCTGGTGCCTAAACTATATGCGGGAAAAAGCGAGAGAAAAGCCGTTGATTTCTCTTTAGTTTTAATTTATAAATATTAATCATAATGCCATGACCTATGACGTTATACTCAAAATGAACCATAAGAAAAAATCTTTTTGATGTGGCTGGTAATTTAACAAGCAAAGAGATGCACCAGTGAGCCTAATTGTAGCCCTTAAGGTTTTCATTGAGTTTTTCACTTTTTGCAAATTCCCAAATTTTCGAATTGATCATGTAATCGAACCCACAACAAACAAGTTTACAGTTTGACATAGTCCCACTGACGTAATGACGTCAAATGATATTGTATAACAAAAAATATATATATATTACTGTGGGTTTAGCATTAGGATCGGGAGCTCCAACAAATCTTTCCGGAGCAACATAACACAATCTTCTTCTTGAGGTGTCGAAGAAATAGCTGAAGTCCGCTGGATTATCATCAGGTAAGAAGGTAGGCTTGAAAGATGCTATGTCAGTTAAGAGGACCCATAGCCATGATGTAACCATTACATTTTCTAACTGTGGAAGAGATTATTAACATTAAATTATATTATTTTAAATTGCTTTAAAAATTGTTGAAGTTTCTTAACTTTTATCCATAATATTATTCTAATTAATTTTAATATAAGCTTTAGAATTATATGACCATAAAAACATGTAACAACACTAATCAAGGAGTATTGACAAACAATAATAAAAATTGTATAATTTTCACTAACAATATTTAAAATTTTAAGAGCAAAATAAAAAAAAAAATTATATAAAATATATATATGTCCAATATAATATAAACATAAGAATCTATTGTATTTTACTCATCAGCTGAATTAAAATATATACAATAGAAAAAAGTAACCTTGATATCTCCATGACATATGCCAAGTTTATGCATTCTATGTAAAGCATATAGCACTTGAAAAGTAATCCATTTCTTCTCCAAAACTGTTAGGAAGGGCCTAGTTGCCATTCTATCATAAACACTATATTTACAATACTCTCTTATGAGAAGTCCAGCTTTATCTGTTAACTAAAAAAAAATGATTTATAATATTTAATCTTTAAATAGAGTAAAGAATCCTAATTAACCAGAACCTTTTATATTTTTAATTAATTATTTGCTCTGGTAGACAAAGTGAAGCAAAGTGAGGTTAAGTACCTTACTTTACCCACTTGTTAACTTGTTAAAACAAAACTTGTATCTCAACAATAGGTTAAAATTTTATTTAAATATAATATAATAATATGGTAACTCACAATAACTCTTTGAAATGGCAGACAATTAAATGCTGATGCCAACTGCTCTTTTATTTTTAATATTCTTTCCTTATGCTCAGCAAGAGGAAGTGAAGGATCATGGACTGCAAATACTTTAACAACAACAAGACCTTCTCTAGTGCGTGCCCTCGCTACTTTGAAAAATCTTGTCGAACCTAAGCTGTTAAATATAAAAAAATATATATAAGTAACGACACTACAATGTTCATTTTGCATACAGCCTAAAACAAACATAGCAGGCATAATAAAGCAAATTTTAATTTTACCCTTTATACCTTTAAAACAACGTGCTATAGTTACCTCTGATCAAAAGATAAGTCAACATGGTCACTTAAATAATGTTCTACTGGAAATATCTGTGAAGGGGCTACCCCAACGAGTTGATTACCCATTTTGATAAAATATAAAATAACACGAGTTCGCAATACAATTAAGTTAGTGTCCTTTGTCTATAAACTTAAGTATGTATATAACGATAACGTAAATAACATTGTTTTAATTAAGCTCTTATAAATTTAATAACAAATTAATAAAAATATCAGCTGTAATTTTAGCTTTTAGAATTAACAAAACAATGGAATTGCAGCTTGTTTTGACAAACACTAAATTCGTCGACATTGACAATCATCAGGTGTCGTTGACAGCTGCTTACATTGTTTGTACTTTGTAGTATCATACTACTGAACAAATAGAAATAATACAGAATCTAAATATGTACAAAACAATTTTATAAGACATTTAAAATACCATACTTTAATTGTATTCTATTTTTTTAATTAATTAAGAAAATACATTTTATATCATAGGTGGAATGTTCAGTTTCTTACTATACAGGAATTATATGTTTTTCTTTTTTAAATAAAAAGAAAATATTTCAATCGTGTTATTTAATTTGTAAGTATTAAAAAAGATCTCTTTTTAATTTTATATACATATATACATCTAATAATTAAAAATTATTCTTCTTGATTAAAAAGTATATGGCTTTCAAGTTACAAGCATCTTCATTAAAAAATTTACACACTTTTATTCACAACTCATAAACTGTAAGTCGTTAGCTTCAATCGTCATTCGTCACTAAACAGCTGTCACTTTTGCTTTATCATTTGTGGTCTGTCACTGTTCTTCCACAAATAAGCAGTACTTTACATCCACCCTTTTTTTCAATTATCAGTTACTTATTCACAGAAATGTCTTCTAAAGGTGAAAAAGATCGAGCCAAACAGATCCAAGATCGATGTCAAAATATATTGATACAATTACTGAAAGATGAAGACAACAAATATTGTGTTGATTGCGACGCCAAGGGTGAGTAAATTCTTTTTTATATTTTTTACTTTTTAAGATATATGTAAATTTGTCTCATTTTAATGTTATTACGTTCTAATAATATGTTAAATATACAATCGAATTGTTTAATTAGCGTATATTTCCATCTAACAGGGGTCTTCGAACTCTTCAGATTTACGTGTACGATTTATGTTTGACTCACACTATCTTAAATTACAACTTCGTTTCCTTATCAATAATTAGACAAATTCGTGTTAACGTTTTAAACTCTTTACAGCACAAAAGTATTTCAAATGGAAATTAAATATAAATGTCTTAAAAATAATAATGGTTGAAAATGTGACTACAATTATTACCAGCGTAAATTATTTAATAATATTAAGAGAAACATTTAACTAATTTTATTATTTAATATATATTCATTCAACATATGTCATTGTCATGCTGATTCTTTGACAATTATATCTCTTGTTAAATTGTTTATTTTTATTTTAAGATGAAATAGTAATTTAAAATCATTTTTGTTATATGAAGTAATGTTGACATTACATTTATGTCTAGGTTAATGTCTGACCTAGGTTAGATGGTTTCTTTTGAATACTAGTCAATATTAAATTTTTCTGTTCATTAGAATAGATTTGTTCTATGTTATAAAATATATTCTTAAAATCAATACATAATCTATAAATTAAAGTGACTTGATAAATCAAGGTTTCACTAAATTGCAAATTTTTCATATACTCATTTTCAATAATTATTCAATAAGAAAAAGGAATCAATCTTGTTAAATGCTCTTAGTGTTTACTCAGAATACATTACAAAAAAAATTAAAAAAACATATAAACAACAATTTTGCGATATAGCTTAAATTATATAAATAAGTTAAATATTGTACAAGGTAAACTGAATTTCTGTTCAAATTAATTAACATGCAAGTGCAGGAAGTGTTATTATTAACATCCACACATATTCAAGGTGTCAAGGCTATTGCCATGTTTAAAAAAATTGATGAGTTATAATTATTATGATATGGTTTTCACATTAATATGTTTTAATAATTTATTTATTTAAGAACTAGCTTGTTTCTGTTCAAAACGTGCTGAACAAATTGCAGTAAAATGTATGTGTGATAACACAAATAATTACTTTTTTTGATCTTTTGTAGCATATATTTTGCTTTATTGTATTCTCATGTATGTCAACTGTAAGTAAATGAAGAGATAGATATATTTTAGTAGTAAAATTATTAAGTCTAAATAACCTGAATAATAATATTTTAATATATAACTATTTTAATAATCTTTTTTATATAAACATCAATAAGAGACTATGCACACACAATAAATATAAATAATGGCTCATTCCACAGTGTACCTAACATGTCTCACTCCTGATTCAATTGTAAATTGTAATGTAAAATGTCAATGTATGAATCATCAGTGAAAGCATTACTAGGGCCTCATATTAGCATACACTTGAATGTCAAATTTTAGGCTAACATTGAGGATATGAAATGAAACCTTAGAATTTTTTTATTAGTAATAGTGGGATATTATTCATTCACATTGTATAATGGTTTCTTAAAGGTAGTACAAATTTGCCAGTTAGCTCAACAAACTAAAACATTATCACATAATTCTATAAATTTAGTTATTCACGATACAGTTATCATCGGCTAAATTATACAATTTAATATGACTATCCTATTACATTTTGCTTGGTAACGAATGTATTGTGAAATATTACTAACATTATTAATGATTATATTCAATATAATAGTAAAGTATAAGTTAATCTGAAAGTTTATCGAGAAGTTTCATATTCTCATCCTCAGGTATTTCCAACTTTTTTGTGGAACGCAATATCGCTACAACATACAGCTTTATAAAATCCATTGTGAAATACTGTGAGCGCAGCGTTTTTAGTTTGATTCTCACTCAGAGAAGGAATATTTAAATTATTTTGATTTGCTTATTCTGATAAAAGACAAAACACGACATTTAGTTCCGCTACTCTCTTAACACTGGGTTAAATTCGCCTATGCATTTTGCCTTTAACGGTATAGGCCATTCGTTTGCAATCAGCTTGTTAAACAACTGACAGACACCACATAACTGGGCCACTATGGACATTTAAATATATATGTCGATGATTTTCATAATCGATTGACATGAAGCCATTCTAAAGGTCACACGATCAATTCTGTACTATTAATTTAATGCGGTAATGTGTTTATTTTTTACTTGAATTGTAATAATATTTTTCATATTATCGATGTACATCTAGCTCTAAAACAATAAATTAAGTGGTTACGTTGGCTGTGGATTTACCATCCCGAGGCTTTAGCCTATGGCGGCGGATATTTGTGTTAGCCTTACTCTTTAATTTTCCCTACATACTTGTTGACAAGTTTTTATTATGGTATATTTTTATCTATTGTTCATTTACTTAGGCTTAATGTTTAATACTTTCAGTGGAATAAGATTTGAACTGCCATCACTCGCTCATTTTTAGATATTTTGTTAAAATGATATGAGAACATACTGCTTTCATATATTTTATAATTACAATATACTGCTTTTGAAAAATAAACAATGTTTATGTAATAAATAAATAGATACATTTAATTGAAAGTATATGAAATTATATTAATGACAAATCAAAACAAAAATCTCACTTTATTTCAAAACCTATATTTATAATTTAGCGGGGAAGCTGAGAATCTACTGTTAAGACACTCTATCTTCGTGTTTGCTGTCAGACGTTATCCCACTAAACTAGGATTGCCTCAACACTTACTCATATGTAATAAATTAAATACGATTTGTTCAGGTCCTCGCTGGGCATCATGGAATCTTGGAATATTTCTGTGCATCCGCTGTGCCGGTATCCACAGAAATCTGGGAGTTCACATCTCTAAAGTGAAGAGTGTCAATCTTGACTCGTGGACTGCAGAACAAGTCGTAAGTGGCGATATATATATATATATATATATATATATATATATATATATATATATATATATATATATATATATATATATATATACATATATAGATATATATATATATATATATATATATATATATATATATATATATATATACATATATATACATATATATATATATATATATATATATATATATATATATATATACATATATATATATATATATATATATATATATATATATATATATATATATATATATATATATATATATATATATATATATATACATATATATATATATATATATATATATATATATATATATATATATATATATATATATATATATATATATATATATATATATATATATATATATATATATATATATATATATATATATATATATATATATATATATATACATATATATATATATATATATATATATATATATATATATATAATATATATATATATATATATATATATATATATATATATATATATATATATATATATATATATATATATATATATATATATATATATATATATATATATATATATTAATGTGTTATTAAATAATATTTGTGGTTTATGAGTTCTAGTTTATAAAAGAGAAATACTTCAATAAAATAAAATCCTTTGCTTACGTACTTCACAAAACTCGACAACAAATATGTTACGAAAGAATATATTGTATTATCACGACATATATAAAGATCCCATCTATTTGACCTCTATCTAATTTATATTTATATATGGAGTTGGAGTAATTTTCAATAGGAATTGACTATTAAATATAAAAAATAATACATTTAAATCTAAACTCCAGGTGTACCTTCAACAAATGGGCAACTCCCGCGCCCGTGCTGTATACGAAGCGAATCTCCCAGATTCGTTCCGGCGGCCGCAGAATGATTCTTCGTTGGAATCCTTTATCAGAGCCAAGTATGAACAGAAGAAGTATATAGCCAAAGAGTGGGTGCCGCCGACAATGCCTAAAGTTAATTGGTGAGTTAACTTTGTATACTATCTATACCCTTATTATAAAGGAATTACAATAACAATATTTTTTGTGCAGTTGTGTTGTTTGTAGTCCGTCAAACCATACTATATTTTTTTAATTTTCTGACTGACTATGAGATTGACAAACTGAAGCTTTCATCTACTGCAAAGCTACTAAAAAAGTAATACTAATGACAATATTTTTTTTGTCTAAATAGTTTATTTCACGACATCGTATCTTTCAGGGATAAAGAGATAGACGAAGAGCTAGAGAAACAAAAACGTAAAAAGAGAGCCACAACATCAGGATTGGGGCCGCTGCCGGCTCCGTCCGTTGACAAGAAGTATAATGTAAGTTATAGTGTAGATACGTTAAAAAAACGGCAATAAGAGGTGCAGGTTCGAATCCCATTTCATTAAGAACTAGTAACGCATAGCTATTAAATATGTATTTTGTATATTACGGATTTATTCCGCATTATGTTTGCCTTACAGAAAGAAAAAAATGCATAAGTTGCTCTATTGTCTTGTTGACATCAATATAAATATTTATATTTAATTTGTACGTACAATGCGGTCGTGTGTGGCATTTAAAAATAATATAATTGTAGCATCAGCACAAAATATTTCAGATTTTTTGGTGTTTGTTTAATTTTTATAATTGAACCAAACTGTAATATGATATTAAATGATAATGTATCACAAGGTTATCTTTGTCTATTCTCTGAATATAATGCATATTTGGAAATTATAAAGCTGAATGTCGAATTTAGGTTAGTAAACTAAAAAAAACGGAAATAATTTTGAAAACTATTATTTTATGGAATGTGGAAACTTGACGTACAACCACTATTTATTCTTACAGGCACTATGTTTATTATACTTTAATTTTAAAATAATAAATTTACCTTAATTTTTTTTATAATATTGGTTACAGAAATCGGATGTTATACCCAGTCTTCCGAAACCAAAATCTTCCATTAGTCCCAAACTGGGTAGAAACACACCAACGAGCCAAGCAGACACTAGCAAAACATCTAATGGTTCCGCCGATCTCTTAGGACTGGACACTACCAAGCCCGAAACAAAATCTTCAACAAATGATGACATATTCTCAAGTTTCTTCTCAGCACCTGAAATACCAGTCGAACCAAAACTTGCGGAATCGAACGCTGATCTAAAAACAGAGGAAGAGAACTTCTTCAAACAACCAGCACCTACGGAAAAGGAAAAATCAAAGCTAACAAAAGACAGTATTCTAGCCCTATACAGTCAAACTCCAAGTAATACTTTAGCGAGTCAATTCAATACTGTCCAACCTATACAACCTATTCAACCGGCGTACCCATTCGGGAGTTACCAGCCGTACAATAGCATGCCAATGCAGAATGGTATTCAATCGTTCAACCAATTTCAATCTATGCCCAATCAGTTCCAAGCGTTTCCTACGCAAATGCAACCGCAACCTCCACCTCAATCTCAATCTCAACCTCAACCGCAACCTCAACAACATCAAAATCAACCATTTCAACAGAATTTTTTCAATCAGAATCAATCTCAATTGTCTCAACAGTTTAGTGGCTTGAACATAGGACAGTTCCCCAGCGCGTTCCCGCCCAACCCTAATATGGCGAGCAATACAACATGGCAATAGTACGGCAAATTTATACAAATTTGTACATAAGAAGGATTGATATGTGCTTGGTTTAAAAAAAATGAAAAGTCTATAGTAAAATATTAATGTGATTGTATTTAATGTTCCAAGTCTGGTTTCGAGGTGGCTAACTTTAAATCTGACGGTAGCGGGTTCAATCTCCACTTGGGGGAGTGATATTTAAATAATTTTCATTTCCCAGCTGTGGTGGACGAAACTCAATGCCTAGACAATCGGAAAATGGGGAACAGAGTGTGAATCTGACGTTTATTTTATTGTTATTGAATTTCAAAGTGAATACATTATATAAAATAGAAGAGAGCACAGTAATATTTTACTATGACAAGATGATTTGATTAGTACAAGCAAGCATATAACGATAACTTTCCTACAGCCTTATTATTTCTCAATAGTGTGATACAGATGTTCATAATTTATTGTTTTTAAGGTTTGATAATATTATTCTGCAATATCATAGACTGATAGCCATTCTGTCAATATACTAAAATTGTAATTTTACATGGTTTTTGTTTTACTCAACGCTGTAGTAACTGTGCTAGAAAGTCGCATATTGAAAATGCAGAACACAAACATCATTTATAAATTGTTACATTTATAACAAATAATTGTTATTACAAAGATATTAATAAAATAAATTAAAGATCTAATATCTATATATAACATAACATCGTTATTATGGTGAAAGCGAAATGAGACTATTGATTGGATATTAATTTTGCATAATTTAATGGTACTTATATAATTTGATTGTAGATCAATCCATAGACAATAAATGTTACAGCTACTTCGCAATTGAATTTAGTTCTAGAATGTTCAGTGCAAAAAATTAATTCCATTTAAAAATCAAAATTAGTTTTTTGGCGCTGAGACTTAATCTTGATTTCATGTGTAATAGCATATAAATATATATATATATATATATATATATATATATATATATATATATATATATATATATATATATATATATATATATATATATATATATATATATATATATATATATATATGTATGTATATATATGTATAAAAAGATACTTAACAGTCTCGGTGGTATATTATAAATGCGATTATCTTCAAATATATTATTTTTCAGTTTATTTACATTTTTGATGAATGAAATTATTTTTTTAATTTGAATTTTACACTTTATTTTTATGATATTTTGCACTTCCTAGTGAATGTTGTGTTTGCAAAAGTGAGTCTGTATGAGTGTTGTTCATTTAAGCTATATATAAATATGTTTATATTTCTATTGTCATTCAATTTGCGTTAAATGTATTTTTTTTCAATACCAACAATAAATGCTTTTTTTTTAATATTATTTGACATTTCTAATACTGTCCAATTGTTGCCATATTTCTAATGATATCTAGTGATATTGGTTCAGATAAATTATTCATTTTCGAAAATTACCTTTAGTTTACTTCCGATCCTTCCATTAAGTTTTAATCAAAAGTTTATTTACTTTCTTTTTATAAACATTTGCCATTTAATGGACAGTATTGCTCAATTAAATCCTATATGTTTTATTATGTAATCTTAAATATATATTTTATTTGGTGCATAAAATATTTCTTAACTTGTTGTAGTTTGTGTTGTTAGCATTTTACAACAGTATCTGTTTTATTTTTTATTTTCTTGTATTATAACTTTTCAAATAAATGTTTGTGCTTAAACTAGATATAATTAAATCATTTTCATATTCATGAATAATTTTGTTTCAATATCATTATTTATTAATTCATTTCTATTTGTATTTAATTTCATAGTATAAATTTAAAGTTTAATTAGCAAAATACAATTTTTTTTTTACATCAAAACATTCCTCAGTAGAAAAATAGAATTTGGGAAATACAATAAATGTATACAAATTTCAATTTATTCACATAAATTTATAAAAACAGTCATAGTTTTTTTTATAGCAAATAAAAGGTTTGATGTATTTAGTGAAATAATGGAAATAACAATGTTGAATATTTTTAATGGATCACTTGTCATATTGGCATTGTGTGGTCCATAGATTCTGTATTTAATTTTGAAATAAATATGATAGCCCATATACATTAATTTTTATTTTTCTCAATATTAAAAAAAAAACTGAAGAAAAATTGACATATATATATATATATATATATATATATATATATATATATATATATATATATATATATATATATATATATATATATATATATATCGCGGATCTAGAAATGATTTATTAACTTTTTAACGGAGTGTCTTAACACTAGGTCCTCTCCATACCCTTGATACCTAACATGAGGGAAAGCGTGAAGTAATTTTTGTAGAGGCCTTGTGTTTTGTTTGTGTGTAACATTTATAAAGTTAATTCATTGGTACACAACTCTGTAGTAGCTACTCTCAAAAAAAAATTTACTGTTGGGCTTTTAGAATTTCGTACTTCTGAAGGAAAAGTGAAATCCATAAGGATTCCTTTTCTTTGTTGTCTGTCTGTCGAGCCATCTGCCATTTTTCTCAAGAACACATGGAAGTAACAAGGTTAAATTAAAAATATTGTTCAAATGCGAGTCGTACTCGCGCACTGAGTGTTTCGTGCCATTTGTAGATCAACGGAAACTAGATTTGAATTCGCGTCTGCACTCATTTTGTTTAAAATTAATAACTTTTTCGTAAGATGTTTAAACCTATAATTTACTTATTTTCGATTTTTTCTTTAATATACCTTACCAAATTTCATAATTCAAAGTTTACAGGAAGTACCATACAGGTAATGGTTTATGATTTTTATTATTCACTCGACTATGAAGAATTTCTGTAAGTACACATTTTAAAATCTTTTACGATTTTTAATTTTCGCCGTCTTGTTATAATAATGTAGAAATGTAATTTTTTTCTAGATTATTGATAGAATCCTACATTCTTATTGAACTTACATGAGAAATTGTCTCTTTTAAATAGAAAGAGAATTATTTAAAGCTCAAAACACATCAATATATTTACTGTCTAGGAGTTATCAATTTCAAGGAGCAATTCTGAAAATATTGCAAATATCTCAAATCTGTCTTAATAAACGATAAAACTACTACCACAACTTGATCCATCACTGTGTAATCAAATGTGCGAAATGTGTGACATCAATACCTATACACCACATCATTGCACACGTATTCAGATCTGTGCATGCGTTTCTATACATGTATAATGTATACATACATGTTACACGTTATGTAGCTTTTTTTTGGATTTGCTTGTTAACTATTTTAGATAAAATACTATACTTTGGCTTATAATAATACGTTAGTTTCTTTTTTAAATGCTACGAAGAGGCGTGGAAATCGTTGGGCTCTCTTGGTGTGCTTATACTTACTGACCTGTTTAACCGTATCTTGAATACTGGAAAGATGCCACATCAGTGGCGGCAAAGCTTTATTATCCCTATTTACAAAGGAAGGGGCAGTGTTCAAGATTGCGGTAGTTATAGGGGCATTAAGATTATGAGCCACACCATGAAGCTCTTCGAGCGCATGATCGGCCTCAGGCTCCGCCAAGAATGTACTGTCTCTGAGTCTCAGTATGGGTTTCAACCAGGATCAGGCACTATGGACGCCATTTTTGCCCTCAGAACTTTGATGGAGGCTTACAGGGAAAAAAGGAGAGCTCTGCATGTGGCCTTTTTGGACTTGCAGAAGGCCTTTGACTGTGTGCCACGTCATCGTATCTGGTGGGCATTGCGATCCAAGGGGATCCCTGAAGCCTATATTGAGGTTATCAGAGATATGTACAACGACTCCGTTTCAGTGGTTAGGACCGCTGTTGGCGACACCAAGCCCTTCCCGATTACAGTAGGGGTTCACCAGGGCTCAGCTCTTAGTCCGTTCTTATTCAATGTAGTGCTGGATACTGTCTCGGCTCACATCCAATGCCCGCCCCCGTGGCTGATGATGTATGCCGATGACATAGTACTCATCGACGAGAACCGACTGATGCTGGAGCGTAAAGTGAACGCCTGGAAGGGTGCGCTTGAGAACGGTGGTCTCAAACTGAATGTGTCGAAGACCGAGTACATGGCTTGCGGGAACCCGGACTCGAGCACCATCCATATCGGGCCTGAGCCAGCCGTTAAGTCGGAGAAGTTCAGGTACCTTGGAGCCGTTATGCATGAGTCTGGAGGCATCGACCACGACATCCATGCCCGTATAAACGCTGCCTGGGCCAAATGGCGGGAGGTCACTGGTGTAGTCTGCGATAGCAGAATACCGCCCAAGCTCAAGGGACTGATATACAAGAGCATTATCCGACCGGTTCTTTTATACGGCAGCGAATGTTGGCCAACATTATCTCGGCACACTCAGGAGCTTCACGTCACGGATATGAAGATGCTGAGATGGATGTGTGGCGTTACGCGGTCCGACCGCATACGCAACACATTCATTCGAGGTAGTCTAGGGGTCCGTGACGTAGCGGATAAGCTCCAAGAGCGTCGCCTGAGATCGTATGGCCATGTTATACGCCGATCTGAGAACTATGTCGGAAGGAAGTGCCTTGACATGTCTGTCCCTGGAGTTAGACCACCCGGACGCCCAAGGAAGCGATGGCTGGATGTCGTGACACAAGACATGAGAGCCAATAAATTGTCCACTGAGGATGTTAAAGACCGTGCAAAGTGGAGTAGGCTTAGTCGTAAGGCAGACCCTGGCAAAAGCCGGGACTAATGCCAAGAAGAAGAAGAGAGAAGAGGACAAATGTGGAAAATTTCTCTATTTTAGACGAAAATGCTAAAAAAAACCGAATGTAACTATTGTAAAAAAAAGTCTTTCGTTTATAACAGCAATGATTTACGCTGTTATATAATTTCAAATAAATAAAAATTGAGTAGATATAAGATATATAAGCTTAACAAATAAAGGTATTGCTAACACCCCTAGGTTATGGATTATTATGTGTATAAAATAAATTGCCAATTCAATCCAATAATTTATTAGATTAGCGTGCCTACGCTCGTCAATTTTCTAACAATTAGCTTAGCAATTAGCAATTAGGTAACTGATAAATAATGTATTAAGAATATATATAACTAGTATGAGTGTCCATTTCAATTTATTTCAATTATCATAATTTTTATCATAATTTAAACTAATAGTGAAAAGTTAGTGTCGATTTATTTTTGAAGGAAGTCTCAAGTCTTATAATTACGAGTCTTTACTAAAAGACTCGTAATTATATGTCCTATTATGATGATAAAGAAAAAAAATTGCATGAAACGGAACGTCGCCATTTACGAAGTTTGGTGCTCGTTGTATTATTTTCACAAATTTATATTTTCTGTGATATTATTTCAGTAAACAACTTGTATTATACTTAATTAAATCAAGGAAATGATGAAAGAAAGGTAAGTTTATGTTTCCTTTTTATACTTATTAAATTTATGACCCAAGTTTCTGAAAATGTATATATCTCACTTCAGTTTTGGCGCGCGAGGCCATGTTGACGGAACAGCTGTCGCGAGCTATCTTTATAATTTTCTTGTATTTTTTATACGCTGTTGACAACGAGTAATGTCTCTTGTGTAAACAATGTTATTATTTTATTTATTATTTTAAATAACCGAAACGTTGCCTTGTATTTCTTCCAATATGTGTGAAAATTTTTAAACAATTATGGCTTGTGGACTGGAAAGTTATTCGGACAGTGACATTTCGACATCGGATGAACGGGAATTTGATGCGAAATGGAGCAGGTTCTCAGATTGGCTTCACTGCATTTGCGTGGTCACGTTTGATCTCGAACTCGGGCAGGCAATGGAATGCGTTTACCCTCCTGGCGTAAAATTGAATGACCAAGAAAAATGCAATATTTGTTATTTAGCTTTCCCTGATTCGAATTCAGGATGCATGGGTGATACTCAATTTCATGTGAGACTGCGATCTGGTGCTCCACTGACGCCCCAGCAATTCATATATAATGAGGACAGTGTGCCAACGCTCCGCGCGGACCCTACGCACTACTGGGGTTTCGTTTATTTTCGTCAAGTCAAAGATCCTTCGCTACCTAGAGGCTACTTTCAGAAAAGTATAATTTTGCTTACTCGGTTGCCATTTATTAATTTGTTTTACAAGGTCATCGATTTAATTGCACCAAAGCATTTTGAAGATGGAGAACATAGCTTGGAGGCTGCTTGCCATGACATTAACCGGTGGCCACCCCTTGATGCTGGTCAGAACATGCTTTTACCAGTTTTAGGTACTGTTTTTCAGTCATATGTTCCTAACCAACAGACAGGTAAAGTGTCAAGGTCAGACATAATAAAACAAGTGCATTCACCTAATGTACCTCACATACTGGCTTCTATTCAAGATGTCAATGTATTTGATGCTTTAGCCAGTGTAATATCACACTTACATTTATTATGGGAACTAGTTTTAACAGCTGAACCTATAGTTGTAATGGCAAGTTCTCCAACAGAATGTTCTGCCATGGTACAGGCATTGACATTTCTTATTCAGCCTTTACCATATGCTGCTGAATATAGACCTTATTTTACAATACATGACAGTGAGTTCAAAGAATTTACTCGTAAGCAGTTCAACCCGCCTTGTGTAATTTTAGGTGTAACCAATCCTTTCTTTACAAAAACATTGCAACACTGGCCTCACACTATCAAATTAAGTGACTCGACATCAATCAAAACAAAATTAAGGAAAGTTGGCAATATAAAGCTGTTAGATACAGCTCCTGGTGTTTATACACAATATAAGGCATTTTTAGAAAAAGATAAGGCCATCATTAAAAAGCTACATAATGGCATAAGGACAGACCGGCCATCAGAAGTACAGACTGCTATGGTGAAGAGGCATCTGTTAGAACTGACACAGAGTTTCATGATACCTTTAGAAAGATATATGGCATCATTAATGCCTTTACAAAAAAATATATCACCTTTTAGAGCACCACCAATACCAAATCCTTTTAACCCTGAAGATTTCTTTGCAACACTACAACAAGCTGGGCCTCATCTGACAACAGGAGTAAAAGGGGACTGGATAGGCTTGTATAAAAAATTCTTTAAAACTCCAAACTTTAGTGCATGGTTTCATGAAAGACACAGTAAATTGACAAATAAATTACATGCTTTACAATTAGAAGCTTTAGCTGAAAGTGATTTGAAAATATGGTCAGTTGGCAAGAAGGAAGTAGAAATAGTTGATATGGTCTTAAAGCTGCGTGAAGTTTTGAAAAGTGATCCCCCAGTAGCTGGCAATACACGGACTTTGTTAACAAGAAGGCTAGAAGATTTGAATTGTGTTCTTCCAGATGACATGAAATCCATTTTAAATGCCGCATCGTGACATACACATTGCTGCTCCTCAGGGGTGAGAGGATGCAGCGACGACTGCAAAGTTCAATTAAAAAATATCTATTGTAGAACTATAGCTTGCATGTAAAGTATCTCCGAATATAAATTTTATTGTAATACTTATAATTTATCAACAGAGCAACACTATTTTTAAAAAAGATAGTTAAGTGAAAATATTTTTAATCTTCCATCAACTAGTTTCTGCTTCATTTGTATATAAAAGGAATATTTTTAGATAATCTGTATTGATTGCATAACAACTTACTAGATAATTAAGTGTTCATAAGTAGGGTTTCATTGTCATGCTCTACTTACAAATAAATAAAAAAACAGTAACATGATCTAACTGTTTTAGTATATGTTAATAAGTTTTAATGTCTTTTGAATTTAAATTTGAACCTCTATAATATCATATTCAACTAATAATACATAAAATATGCTGCAGTCAAACATTTCCTATTAAATAATGCAAAAGTCAAATAATTTAACCATATAAATATGATTGTTATGTAATGTTCCATATACTTAACTCACAATAGCTATTTTAGTAGTGGTACTATTTTTAAAACATTAAAATGTTAAAAATAATTATAATTTTTATTAATAATATAGTGCTAGTGTGGTAAAATTTTTTTGAAATATTGTTCCATCTAAGGAAAGAAAAATATTTACTATATTTGATTCATTCCTTTTGCATTATTTTGCCAAATTATCATTTTTGACAATAATACTTGTGTAGAGGAAATTTGAATTTCGTACATGAACAAAACATTTTTTTTTTTAAGATTTTAAAAATGGTAATCCACACTATGGATAGCATATAAAAAATAAAAAAAACCTGCTACATTCAAATTTTGATGTCTTTTTTAAGTATTCTTCATACAAAATTTGTTAAGTATGGTTTTATTGGCGAAATGTATTTGGAGACAAGGGCTAAACAAGAGATGAAGGTCGAGTCCCACTATTTTAAATTTTTATAATGTTCTCTAAATATTTTTCTATTCTCAGTATTTTTTTTAATATTCCATGTACCTAGTAAAAAATAATTTACATTGTAAATACTGATAATTGTCTTTAGTATTATATTAAGTGTCTATTCAGCCTTATTCTTATGATCGATAGTAATTAATGAAGAAAGTATGTTGTACATATACACAATATAGAAAGTTACATTATCATTATATATAAAATTGTTTTGTCATCATTGTTTGCAAGCCTATGTCTTCACTATATAATTAAAACATATATGATAGATATGAAAATTATAAATTTGACAGCAATTATTAAACATTTTTAGATCAACCATACAATTTATGGGACCTAACTGTCACTCTTTTTTTTTTCTTAAAACTGACAATAAAAATCATATTCTAAGATTACATGATTCACATCCAAAGGTTTCTTAATAAAGGATTTTAAATATTTCTTTCTTTGTTCTTTCTTGTTGTTTGTAGCAAAGTATGAAGAAATATGAGTGTGCATAATATGACATTGTACTTTACTAATAATTTGTAGAAATCGTAAAATAATATACTTAACTCAAAAAATGTAATTTGTGGATATTCACAATAGAATCTTAGAATTGCCTTTTATTGTCAGTGTTTAAGTTATTACAAAAAAATGAATTTAGCTTTATATGGCAATTTTTAATAAATTAATTAACCTAAAAAATACTAAAATATTGTAAATAATTCTATGAACACGTTGTCATTAAAATAAATAATGTTTGAAGTTATATTCATTTCTATGTAAATAAATTAAAGTGTCTGTCAATTAGGATAAAGCCTTTGTAAGAAAATAATAATAATTACACAATGGATGTTTAAAAAATAAATAAATTGGATAGTAGTTATGTTTAAAAAGCAAATCTGTACAAAAAATAGAAAATATTCTATTTAATTTTACCATAGAATGTATTAATTATGGACTTAAAACGTTTCGTGTCAATTGTTTTTTTGTATAACCTACGTCCAACTTCTACTTAAAATTAAATGAATCTCTATAAAATAATAAATGTTATCATCCAGTCCATCCATTGCTTATATAACATACTATTAGATAGTCTTTAAATATCTGTATCCTATAATTTTATTCTTGTAACGTTTTTTTTTTAAATTTAGATAAGTAGAGAAGGCTGTATGCGAATATTACGATTTTTTTATATTACTATTTCTCCAGGCTTTTAAAGAAAAGCTGAAAGTAAGGAATTAACTGGCTAGTCACTGGATTCCTCTGCCAACCGATAAATGCGGTAGACGCGTAAAAAAATTACACATTTAATTTTTAAATAAACCATAAATTTTATTGTTACAGTAAGCTTTACTGAATATTTATATTACGAAAAGATAATGTCACATAGCGATAATTCTTATCTACAATTATGAAAATGTTATATATTATTTTATATTTAATAACTATAGAATTAGCGAGATAACGAACTTCTTAACAGTTAGTCAAAAAAAGAAATATTATAATAATTAAGCTTTTGCTTGTATTTTATTTTTTTGGTCAAAGAAATTACTTTGTTTCAGTTGATTTAGTTAATAGAAGTTATTCATTTGAGTGTCCAATTGCAGAGATGCGGGCCAATTTTCTTTTACTTTTGAATCCTTTTAAGTTTATAAACAATAAAGTATGAATATAAGATTATATTTTTTAGAAGGCTGTTAGTTTTTATCACAGTTATTGAGTGTTAGGTTTCAACAACACGATCGGCGCTTAGAACGTTATCTTATGGGTCTTAAGATAAATATGAAATGGATCTATATTGTATCATATCATCTTGATAATATTTACGCAACCGATAAGTGCTTACAATTTAAAATTGGTGCCAAAGTTGTAGTTTGTTTATATTTTCATTCATGTCTTTCCGCATCTTAGGCTGAGAATTTGAGTGACTTGCATTCTACTTAGTACAAATACATAATAACTTAATAACGTTTGGCTTAACTACTGTACGCTTATTTTAAAGTAATCATTGTGGGTTAAGTAAGTACCTAATATTATTTTGTTATGTTGAGATCATTAATTAATGATTTAATTCAATTTAAATTGAAACTATTTAAATAAACTCCTTTCTCACTCCTTCTCTCAAATAGCACCTGTATATTTATATACATAATCGGTACTTTAGGTCCCTGTGATTTATCGAAAACGTGTTAAATATGTTTAAGCGGCTATGTTTAATATAGATGGTATTACCAAGTAACTAAATACATATTAAGCTCTTTTTTTTTGTGTTGCAATTTTAAAGAAATCTCCATAAGGCATTGTATATACCAATACTATAAAATAAATATTGGTATACAACCAATAGAATTTTTTTGGTGAGTTTATACTAGGGACATTTTATTTTACGTGCCACTACCGCCATCTGTTGACAGACGAGACGAAGAGGTGTTTGCAATTTGCATTCCACATTTTATCTTAAATTGTAATAACACAATATGAAATAAACTGCAACATCATAATATTCCTATGTAAATGTTTGGGCGTAATTCCAGCATGTGGCTAAAGAAGTGGAGCTTAGGTTCAAACCAAGCTACATTCGATATTTTCATAAAGAATATCAATACAATTCTAAATCGACTAGTGTTTCTAACATTAAATATATTGATATTATTTGGTTAAATTTACTATAAAAACTAAGGATCAGGCCACCTTCGCTTTTACTTAAGAAATGTGAATATGGGTAATGTAGAATAATTACATATGTATAAAATAAAATAAACAATTACTTTTCCAAACAAAATAGTTTTATTTATGGCTTAAAAACTTGTGCTAGTCCTACTCCGATGGGGTTCACAGTCGGAGGCAGGTTATACTTGCACTAATCCACAAGGAAGACATGGCTTAAATAAGTCTTACACTTGTCAGATCCTTTGATGCTCATAGTATAGACATTTATGATGATAAATTGCTAACCCCAAAATGTAACCAGTTTGTTTATTAAAATTAAATCAAGTTTTAGATGTTTTTATATCATTATTACAAAATGGATATATATTTTTTATTCGAGATTAACAAGTATACATGTTTTACTAATTTTTTTGATTTATTTAATTAAATTTTTCTTGCTTTTGAAATCAGCTTGATGCAGTGAATATATACCAATATACATTCTGGGGAGACCAACTTATCATCTATCGTGACTATAATTAAAAAATAACAGTCCAATATTTACAAAACTAAGAGGGAGGCGGATTCACATTCTTATATATCTAGCTTTACTCCATATGTTATCATTATCTGTGACAAGTGTGTATAGTCCGGCAAGTGTTATTCCAGCTGCGGCACCGAGGCCCATTGAGCGAAGGCCTGCTGTGCTTTTGTATAGTAAGCCAGTTGCTGTAGCTGCTAAAAATGTGTTAGTTGTGTCCTCTTTATCCCTTAACCATGTTATTCCTAGTGCCATGGTGGAATACATTGAAGCTAATATGCCTAGAGTGCATCCAGTTGTTGTGCCTGTAAATAAAATATGAAAATAAATACCTGATAATACTGATAAATAATTCTGATAAAATAATACCTGATACATAATTTTCTTATTAAATATTTTGTTAAATTTGAAATGGTCAAATAACAATAACATAAAAACTTAATTTAATTCAAAATTGCAAGTGACTAGGGAAAATGTATAGAAGGAATTTTAAAATTTTATACTTTTTAAAGAACTTTATTGAATACTATTTCAATTGCATTAATTTTTACTTTAATTAATCTTTGCAACTTAAGAAGACACAAACCTTGTTTCATGACATAGTTGATTAATTGTGTCCTTCTAACTTTTCCAGTTTGTCCTGCTAGAGTTGTTGCTCTCAATCCTTTATACAGACCAACCATACCTCCCATACCTAAAAAGATGTTATTTTATGTAGCTTTATCATTATTTTGTTAAATTACAATGAATAATTAGAATTAAAAAAACAATACATATATTGGAAAATTATGTTTATAAATGTTTTAAAAATTCAACAAAAATGCCGGGTTAATACTAAAATCAACTGAGGATCAGTAACTATAATATATTAAAATAGAGTAAATATTTGAAATTGTTATGTAAAATGATTTCGAGGTTATTTTACAAGATAATTCGTAATAAATGAATGAACTTACCCGAACCAGTTATAAAAGACATGCCTACAATTGGCAACGCTACGTTAGATCGTCTTGCTGTAGATGCCATATGACTCTCATCGGGATAGAGAAATTCTGGTTGCACCTTTGAAATATAGTTAGGGTCAAAGTTTAAATACGGAGAAAGATTTGCTCCTTGCTTCTTCTCTTCAGTTTTATTTATCGGTAATATATCACCAAATATAGACATTTTCGTTAATTTTACACTAAATTTACTACACTAATAATATTGTGACGTGATTTTGTAATCACGCAGGAAAATTGTGAGGTTCGATACTCGGTCGATCTTAAATGTCAAATTGTGACATTTTTTAATCTATTCCTACAGATTATAAAATATATTATACATTTTTTTTAATTATAAGAAATTAGATTAAGATTTTACGCATATTGAAATAAAAAATGTGTATATGATAACTTTTAATGTTTTATAGTGAAGAAAGAACTCCAGAAGATGTTAGAAAAATTATAAAAACAGCTAAACTTCATGAATCAGAGTTGACAGAAATTACACAAATATTAAGATTTCCAGATTCAAGCGAACAAAATAATAATTTGAAACTTATGTTGTTAGATGACAATTTATTAAAAGAAATCGAAGAGGGCCACCAATTGACATTCAAAGGTAAGTAAATTAAGCACTTGCGACAGCACTATCTAAGGATGAGTTATTAGTTAGAAAACTCGTTTTGAAATTTGTTATTTGATATATTTTCAATCGAATATGAAAAGTTTTTTAACATTTCTTTAGAAGCATTGAGCTAAACAATATCTGGGCTTAGTTTTATTTACTTTATATATAAATTTATTTACTTTATATATTAATTTATGCCTGGCAAAATAAATTAAAAATATTTCAGCTTATTTATCTTTGTGTACAATTAAAGGTGATCCAGACGAAAATGCAGTGTTATGTACTAGTAACAAAACATATGATATTAAAGAAGCTGAAACTTCAAATAGCTTACTTTTAGTTCCCGATCTGTTATTCGCTGCATCCACCGGCCTCGATGAAACTATAGCCAATAATTCCATGGAAAGTGATTCAGATACTTCCTTTGATAAATCTAATGCTAGTTTGAATAAGTCTACCGATTCGGATGATGGCAGACCTCCTAGAAAAACAGTAAATAAAGACATTCTTGACACATTCTTCACATATTACGAATTAAAGCCTTGTAAGCCACGTTTGTCCAAACTAAGGAAACTTTTGGAAAAAACCACGTATCAAGGACTAGAACTGGAATATACTGTGGACAAAACAAAACTTTTGACTTACGACGCTATTCTAAATCAGGTACAGGCGTCCAAAGTAGAATTAGATGCGGAATTGATCACGATACAAGCAATTAAAATCGATGATTATTTTCGATTATTAGAATTCGATTATGAATTTCGCGTTTTATCACACATGTTGGATTTAATAGAGGAAAATTCCTGGCCATTGAATAAAATTTCTAAAGAAATAACTTTAGAAAGCTTAAAAGAATTAGTTCCACAATGTATTTTAGAGGCAACGTTTACATTTTATACTGTAGAATCAATTAAAGAAGATGATATACAATATTTCGAGTATAAACAAGATAAAATTTGCCGATTCTTGGCAAGAGTATTACTAAAAAGCGCGGGAAAGTTCAATTTAGCTGAGTTTTTACAAGCGTGGAAAGATTCTGTACCTGAGGGTATGACTACGTGTGTAAGTATTTATTTTTATTATTAGCTAGTGACTTAGTGACACATTATTCTGTTCTCCACGGTTTTTGTGAAATTGTTCCAAATATACAACTTTGCAACTAGATTTGAAATAGAGAAAAAAATGTATTAAATATAATAAATGTTTTTATTATCTTTACACATTTATACAGTTTTTTGTAATTAATAATATTATAGGTTTTAACAACTTTTTTTTCCTATTTTATACCCATTTATAAATGTTTATAAAATACTCTTTCATCTATATTATTTTCTTTATGTATTTGAACATTGCATTTATTAATATAATTATTTTTGAATGTGCAGGAGTCACTGTTATCAGGCATAGCATTAATAGACAAATCGTCGTTACCTCAAGTAGTGTGGGGTTTCTCCGAGAATGACTTGCCGGAAGACATCAACCAGAGGTTCAAGGTTCTGTTCCAGACTAAAGCAAAGTGGACTGTGGAGGAAATATCGCCATATGTAGAGTAAGTGTATTGTATAATTATTTATAAGTGAAACGGTCTAATTTGTGTCTAGTTTAGTTAATATGGAGGACGTTTCGTGCCAATTTTGTGACAGTACGTACCGGAATGTAAAGTTATAAAAATTACCAAACTTGCCTATACCGGTGTATGCACTAATTTTGTATGAATTTTACTACATATGTAAGTCTGTAGTGTTATTTTTCTATGATAGACTCATAAACTACCAATTTTCAGTTCTTTTCCCTTTATTGGTGCTATAAGTTCATGGCAAGACTTCATGGCAAGTTTCATTATTCTACGACAATAAGGAATAGGAACCCTAGGTTCCGATTACGATGATTTTCATACAAATGTGTAAAAAAAATAATGCTAATATCTTTTGATTGACCTGATTTAGGAGTTTGAATTTTTCTGTTTCATTCTATATTTCATAACCACCGGACCTATGATATTTATATTAATTTCAGCTTCATGCTTTTAGGCCACTTTGAGGAAATGGTCTTGACATACAGGCAGACATACAGACAGACAGACAGACACACAATAAAGTGATCCTATAATTTTGAATTGTTTTGAATTGTTCGATTTTTTTTTTCCGATTATGGAACCCTAAAATTCTCTTAAATACAAATTGGCACTTGTTTATAATTTTTTTTAGTTAAAACTAACATATAATCATTTTGATACAAATAAATATTTAAGAATATAATTCTTTTGAGAAAATAAATGTCTAACTTTAAGAAACAATATTCCTTTAACCTGACATCAACAACGACAGTAAATCTTCAGCTTAAACTAAATACATACCAAGTGAATCCTGAACTTGGTTTCCTTAAAGATTTCGATTATTTTGTTGGTGAAGAGAACGACGCAATATTTAATATACTTAGCTCTCATTTCACTTTTATTTTCACTTTTTTCATGTTATTTAAGTTGTTCCTATACGTGACCCTTAATGTGGCAGGCATATATAGTTGATATTACCTGTATGTATGTATGTATATATGTGATAATTCTTCGCATTTGACTTGAAGTAGCCAGGGCATTGTAATTATTTTAAACATGTTCAATAACGTCCAAATCGAACCTATAACCATCTTCATAACATATGGATTTCTTTTGCTTTTCTTTTAAATTTACTTCGTCATATATGTTTTCATTTGCATGTTTTTTGTTTAATATGTTGTTTAATTGTTCTTTTTTTTAAATTTCAGATTATATGCAACAGAAAAGTTGAATGTCAACGCTTTATTAACAAAATACGCGCGCGCTTCCACACAAGATGGCGTCCGGGTGTTCTCCGCTAAGCATATGAAATAGATTGTAATAAAAAAAAATATAGTAAAGTAAGAGCTACTTCTTATTTATATCATATTGTTATATTTTAGTAATAAATATTTTTAAAACAATTTACTTATTTCTATTTTGATGTTTAATTTACTAGACTAACAATAATTTGTAAAGAATAAATAAATATTTATAATGAAATTGAGCGATTGAACGGTCTAGAAATCGCCTCGAGGCAAGTTTTTTATCCTTAATTTGCGATTAAATTTTTAATTACAAAGAATTGTTAAAAATATTACTAGTAGCCATACTGGTATATACACTAATATACGCACTATGAAGTTGAATATCTCTAATGGTGAATATTTCTCTATTCTATTGAATATCTCTAATTTGATAATATGCTATATATTTTTATATAAAATATATAAAAACAAAACCGATTTGTGTCGATATTATAATTATGTTATACATTGGTTTGATCATTTACTTCGAATACCTACTGATTAAAGAAAATTACACAATATTATTTAAAAAGTAAGATTTTAGCTTTGATATTATATATAGAAAATAATGAGTAACTTATTCATTTGGGTAAGGTTCAATACCATATTTATAAAATAACCTTCTTAAATCGTCACAGTTTTTTCACTTTTTTTAAGCTTTTTTAAAATCGGTACACGAAGAATAGGTTACATTTTGCGGAGATTATTGTTTTTTGTTAATTATGCCAATCTGGATAGATTTATTTACTCAGAATAAAACAAATATTTAAACAGAAATGATAATATATATTTCTTAGAAATATAGATTTATTTCTTAGGATTATGTACAAATATATATTCATATATTACAATCTAAAGAGCACAGCCTTATGTTTTTTCATTTAAGTTGCCAGAAAAAAATATTTCACATTTCATTCGGGATGAATTTCGTTAATTTCTTTTCTTAATTAAAATAATCGTTTTAAATACTTTTAAAATAATATTTGAAGACTTTACAAGTGTAGAGTATACTTAAAACTAAACTTATCCTATTCTTTTAATTTGGCTACAATAAGTCTACAATTGATTGACATTCTTCCTAAGCTTATTCAGTTCATCCCACATCTCATTCGGCAGATCTTCTCCAACTTCTTCCTTGAAATACTTTTCGATGGCGTCAGCCTGCAAAGAAGTTAATCAACGTTATTTATTTAATTTATTTAGCTTATTTAGATTTGGAAATTTTTATTTTTTAATTGATTGAAATTATTTAGATTTTTAATATTTCTCAATAATTAGCAGTGCTATAGTAATTTCTATATGAAATTAACATATATATGTTCCGCATATATAGTAATAGTATACTAGTTTATCTGTACCGCACATAGCATTAGACACTCCACTTACAACAAAGACAAGTACTCACTTCCTTCAACCAGAAGTCCTTGGGCACGCTGAACAGTTCCTCCATGTCCACGTCGAGTCCGTCGGTCCGGAGCGCCCCGCGGCCGGGCACGAGCCCCAGCGCGGTCTCCCGGTGACAGGGCTCCCCGTCGACGCGGCGCAGCACCCACTCCAGCACGCGCGAGTTCTCACCGAAGCCGGGCCAGAGGAACTTGCCCTGAATTTCAAGTTTTAGGTTACATTTTGAAGATTTTGCTAATTCATATATAGATATTTTTTTGCGCTTTAACCCGAGTATAACAGCAGACACAATCTAGTGTCAACACTAAGGTTTTAATTATAATTTTAAAATAATGAAAGTTTAAGTTAAAAAATATATTAAAAAGGATCCGTGTTTTATTTAAAGTCATTGTAATTTTGGATACGAAAATGTAAAAACGAGTAACAACAAATTGGTCGGCGAACCTGTTGGTCCTTCCGGAACCAGTTGACGTGGAAGATCTTGGGCATGCGCCGGTCCGGGCGCGGCATGCCCAGCCAGTGCCGCAGGTACTCGCCGAAGTTGTACCCGAAGAAGGGGCGCATCGCGAACGGGTCGTGCATCACCACCTTACCCTGGATTGGGTACACATATATATGTTATTTCATTTATTCATACCCTCAAACCGTCTAATTTACAGGCAGACGCTGTGAAATTGTTTTAGTTATTACAATATATATTAGAAGGCAACAAGTATTAAAAACGAAGGCTGGTTCTTAGTGGAAGAGACAATTCTGATTTAGTTGTACATTTTATAATTAATATTATTTTATCTATGTAGCACAATAAAATAATACAAAACTTACCGCATGCTCAGCAGCGGCAGTCGCCTCAGACCTCATGCTGGCCCCCAGGAAGACTCCGTGCTCCCACCCCCTAGCCTCCACCACGAGGGGCACTCCCTCGGGACGCCGCCCTCCGAACAAGATGGCGGAGATGGGGACCCCCTCGGGGCTCTCCCATTGGGGATCGATTATGGGACATTGGGCGGCTGGTGTGCAGAATCTGTGTGCCGAATTTTATTAATTGTTGATATTTTGAATTGTAAAGAAATGAAATTAAATCGTTCTATTAAAAAATATATAATTAATTTGTAGGATTGAAGGTTTATTGTGTTTTCTGCTAATTTAAATTAATGTGAATTATCAATATTTATAACCAAAGTTTAATCCTTAAAAACATTAAATTCCTTAAATTTTAAGCAATAATACAAAAAATATGTAGAAGAAAAAAATATATCCTTGATTTTTTTTTATAACGAACATTATTTTTGCATTATTTTTATTATGCATAATGGACCTATATCCTCACAACAAGTCAAGTTCCACTTTTTTAAAAATTATATACTTTCATAAAAAAAATATCCAGCTACTTTACCGGGAGTTAGGATGAGCAGCATGCCCCATATGCGGCTCCCACTTCCTTCCCTTCCAGTCGATGAGGGAGGAGGGCGCCTCCCCCATCCCTTCCCACCACACTCCCCCCTCACTGGTCTCCGCCACGTTGGTGAACACCGTGTTGCTGAATATAGATGCCATTGCTATTGGGTTTGTGGATTCAGATGTTCCTGGATAAAAAGAGAGGAGAGTATAAGTAATTGTGTTGAGATCTTCTTTTTAAATTATTTTTAGATACGTATTCTGTCTCGTATTGCGTGCAGTATGGCGGAAATTAATGCCGCACTTTGCCTTCTTAGCAGACCGAGGAAATGAGAATAATGTATTTCATCTAGTCATGTATCGAACCCACTATCGATGCGTTCACCTTCAGCCAGCAGAGACTGTGACGCGACGGCCTTGTTTGTGAATTTATCTTCTGCTACTTAATTAGGCTTAGAACTAAGATATATAATTATCTCTGGGTACATAATTTCTAAGAGAGTCTAAATATTTAAGTTAGCTGACTCATAGTACTTACCGGGCGCTACGCCAAAGAACCCGTTCTCCGGGTTGATGGCCCTCAAGATCCCGTTATCATCGAACTTCATCCACGCGATGTCGTCTCCCACACATTCCACCTTGTAGCCGGGTAATGTTGGGGTCATCATGGCCAAGTTGGTTTTTCCACACGCCGACGGGAAAGCAGCTGCGATATAGCGTTTTTTACCTTTGGGGTCTGTTATACCCACGATCTGGAAAGTTGAGGGGTTATTTACTTTTGTTTCTTTACAAGCTTGATCATATCGGGAACCGAGCGTATAATAATTAGGTTCACTTTGTTTATCATACGTGTTATGAGAGATGCGTGAAAATAGTTTTTTTAATGTATGCTTCTTATAAAAAATGAAAAAGAAAATGAACGTATTCCTTCACTAACGTGTCCTTCGGGCCAACAAATAAAGAGTCAAGAAAATAGCAAGAAAAATTATAATAAAAAATATAATAATATTCAAACAATATTCTGTTTAGTTACTAGAATTGGGAACAAAATATTTTTACTTCCTCTCTCTGCGTAAACAAAAAGTGGCGTAAATCAACGCCACTATTTTGACCAGAAAATGACCAGGGAGTGTAAACTGAATAAAAATTAAATATATATTACCAGCATATGCTCAGCCAGCCATCCTTCGCGTCTCGCCAAAACTGAGCCAAGGCGGAGAGCGAAACACTTCTTACCCAAAAGACTGTTTCCACCATAACCGCTGCCTGAATAGACAGACAAAAAATATATGTTAAAAAAATTGTATATTAACACTTTTGGTAATAATCGTGCCAAAGTCAATTACCGTTTAACAAATTTTAAAGCAGCACGATTAAATAAAATTGTTGTCTTGCGAAATAAGTATATATCTAGCTATATAAGACTTTTTTTTAAATGTAATACATACACTTAAGTAATATACAAAAGGACTGGCTCACCGTAGCTGACGATCTCCCCGAGGGCGGGGCGGTGCAGCACGAGGGTGCGGGCGGGGTCGCAGGGCCAGCCCGGCGCGGCCTGCGGGCGCCCCGCCGCGTGCAGGCAGCGCACGAAGCTGTCGTCTTTGCGGAGCGCTTCCAGGACCTTGCTACCTAGTTTTATAACAAAAATCAGATCTTTTACTTTGAAAACGATGCTCCTTGAACCAATAAGGCAGGCATCCTTCCTTATTTTTGTGCGTTTTTAATTTTAAAGTAAGGTTTAATGTATAATCAAATAAATATATGTTTACGGTGGTTGATTAAGTGTATTATTTTTTAGTTTATTGGATTTATGTAGTTATTTTATTAACTAAATGTGTAAACATTTACAGATAGTAAAATTTGACAGCTTCCGAACTTTAGTAGTAATGGAGTATTAAGATACTCCGATTCCCACTTTCTTCCCGAGTGGAATTCAAAGCTTTGTCTTGCCAAAAAGTTTAATTACTAATCTAAGCATAAATAGAAAATGCTAGTAATTTACATTAAAGCTTACCCATTCTAGTCATAACGCGCATAGAGTAGACGACGTATGGTGAATCCGTCACTTCTATACCTATTTTAGATAGCGGAGATCCCATGGGGCCCATGGAGAACGGTATCACGTACATGGTGCGACCTGGTGGAGGTCAGAAAATAGACGTTAGGGTGTATACCATCGATACCTACCGTGTATGCGAGTGAATTTAATGTAACAATATAATAATTTTACGGTAGGTCATTCATTTTAAAAATTTTAACCGTATTTTAGTCTTAGGCGTAATTGTGCCTACTATATAGATATGACACTAAAATTGAACCGGCACTAACCTCGCATACATCCCGGGAACCTTTCAGCCACTGCCTTATCATAATCCACAGGTGATATGTAATTTCCTAAGGCGGATTTTTGTCCAGCTCTAGCGATAGGCACGATGTCCCTCTCGTGTTCAGAGCAAATGAATGTGCGGGACTCGACGCGAGCCACGTCCGCCGGGTCGGTGCGTGTTAGCCAACTAAACATAGATTTTGTTCATATATATAATATTCAATTATTATATATATATATATATATATATATATATATATATATATATATATATATATATATATATATATATATATATATATATATATATATATATATATATATATATATATATATATATACTTTATTTTTGTAAATTAAACAAATATACTATGACACCACAAAATATAAAATGGTCATATAAAATATATTTATCTTCCAGAGACATAGTAATACACAGACAGAAGCTAGTAACCAAGCACATATATGAATCAACTCACCAGTTATCATATTTAGGCAGAGGCTTGACAGTGCCCTGCTGTTGCATCAGTTGCAGCAATGCACTGGCCTCTGCATCGGAGCCGTCGCATATGTGCACGTGGTCTGGCTCGCAGAGCGCGGCGCTACGCTCTATGAAGGCGCGAACCTGACAAATAAAATTATATATCTGTTATTTATATATATATAGAATTTAATAGAAAAAGTATATTTTTTAAATTATCATGTCATTTTTTTTATTATCTAACTGTATCATAAGACTTTTGGTTTTCACGACGGTTTCAAGTGAAGAAACTCCTTAGCCGGATTAATAGGAGATAAATATATGTGTATTATTATATTTATTCAGGAGTACATATTAGAAACATGACATTTCGTAACACATTACAGTAGTATCCACCTAGAGCTACAAGATTACCAAAACAAACGCGATTAAATCGGTTAAAATGTGGTAACCATTATATGGTTAAAAAGTAATTAAATTTTACCAGAAAAATCATTGGTAGGACGTCGCTTTGCCCTAATGCTTACAATAAAATATTATTTTAATAACTATAATATATTTTTTTAAGAATTTTTCACTTAAACAAATTGAAAAACTAGTTCATGCTAGTTTTAACCTGTTTAAATTAAAGAGTATTACTGTTAATTTTTTTTAAATAAACTGTTTCAATTTTACTATAAGTTTAAAAATGTAAATGTTTAATGAAGAAAAGAAAACATGAATATTTTACTAAGATCCATATTATTTACCTTCGGTGTTAAAGCAGCAAGTTGAGGGTTAGGCTTAGTGGCTCCACGGAGCGCTGCTTGATGCGCTGCCCTGTTGCATCCAAGTGCAATTTGAGCGCATCTAAAACAAAATAAATTATTAGTATATACTTATATATGTATTATATCATAATATATATTTATAGATTAACATAATATAGATTTGCAATGTATCTGTTAGGATAATTATAGAATAATGATTTTTAAGTATATTTCTCTTGTAAATTATCGTTTTATGCTTTCCAAAACAAATAATATACATAAATTAATATCAACAAGATAATTATGCAAAATTGAGGGCCATCATGGCGTAGTGGGATTAAACTAAATACATATGTATTTAAAAATATTAAATACTAGGATCGGAGTAGTCAGAGAGAACCTAGTGTCCAAACACTGACAACAGCGGTGAGAATATGGTAATTCACTCTCCCGAGAGAGGAACCCAGGACCGTCCCGCTTACAGTCAGACGGTGTAGTGGTTGGTTTTAATGTATCAATCTAAGCGTTAGTACTTAGTAATTTTCTTAATGTTGAAAGCCTCGCTTGTAGTTTCACTTACAGTTCTAATAATCATTGGAAAGTAGGTTATTCTAGTAATCTATTTTATATGTACCAAGAATTATTATCAGAAATAAAAAAAATATGTATATATATATATATATATATATATATATATATATATATATATATATATATATATATATATATATATATATATATATATATATATATATATTTATATATATATATATATAAAAGCTTTGAGATAATTATATGCCTGTTTTTAATTATCTAATTTGTTAATAAGTATCTATAAGATGTATATGTATATAGTAAATAAACATAAAATAGGTCGTAATACAAATATCTGCCCTAAATGGCTATCAAACCTACGATATCCGGCTTAGTCAGGAGTCACTGACTCTAAAATAGGCCTAGGTATATTAGATATATGGTAGCTATGACGACATCATATAGGAAACCTAGTACATACATATTTTATTTAATTATAATTAAATAGGAAATTATCTTATTTATCAATTAATTATTTTTGTCTATATAATGAAAATATAATGGATGTGTTTTTAAATGGAAGTTTAATTTAATGGAAGTCTATTTACAGAATACTGTAGAGGTTTAAATGTTTTCTAAATTAAAAAATTAATAGTGTTTAGTTTAACTTAAAATGCTTGTTTTAAGGTAAAGGTAACATTTTTGTTTTATCTACTTTAAAAGTCCAAATATATATACTGACTAAAAACAATACGATTAAAACTGTATTATTTGTAATATATTATTTTAAAAAGTAAAAAAAAATTGCCACATAATTTTTTGAATATTTTGACGTTTACACTACCTCTTTATGTAAGTAATTAAAAATGCAATAGAAACAATGAAATAGAAAAAATAAGTTGTGGCAAGCGTATAAGAATTTCGAGGTAGCTCGATAAAAACGCACGGCTTGGCGGCTTAATTGGCTACCACGCGACGGAATCTAAGAGATGCGGGTTTGAATACCGAAAAGTATAAAAAATATACGTTATTAGATATATTGTATCACTCTTTATAGTCTGGATAACAATATAAAATGAAAAATTAAATACATTTAATTATCATTAAGTCCTTTTTCTCTATCTATCTATATGCGAAAAATCGCGTGAAGCTATTTTATTTATTTACTTTATAAAATTGAATAATAAAATATTAGCTATTTATTTATGCGCTCTATTAAATTTTGCGGTATTACTACATTATAATGATTCAATTGATTGTAAGCTTGGTATCTAATTGATTGCTTGGTATTCTGTCAATGCAAGTGACTGGGAGAGTTGCAATATCAACTTAGGACAAAGGCAAGTAGAACAAAATATTATGAGAGCTAATGAGCAATAACATATTATAGTTAAATACACTTACTTATAATGTTATTTCAATTGAATATTTCGTTCAATATGGATGATTTTTAAAAGTATATATTTTGCTTTACACTGTATTCAGCGTGTCCATTTCCCGCATTTTTAAATATCTCATATAAATTTTCATATATAATATACAAATACTTACTGTGCAGTAGATTTCACATAATTTTCAGGTACTACTTTAAAGTGCAGCATTTTTAGAATAATTTAAAATTTAAAAAAGAAAAATACTTTAAGGCAATAATTTAAACAAAAAAATAAATAAATCTATAGCTTAATTAAATTACTGAAGCTGAATAGATATATTAGCCACTTGTAAAACTTTATAATGTTTAATCTGTCACCCATTTAATAGGAAACTATGTTCAATAATGTAACACAGTGAGTTAGATAGACTGCGCACGCGCAATATATACTGTGGGAGTGTTTCAACGGAGCGTTCCGATTGGTCGAGACGGCGGGCTCGTCTCGACGTGTGCAAGATCAAAACAAAGTAGCTATGATCGTATAGACGCCGGCATTTCGTCAGCACGATCAAAGCTCAAGGTGCAGTTGCGTAAGTTCCTATGTACGCTTTCGTCATTACAATAACGTATCATGTGTTATTTTAAATTGATTTTCAATAGAAATTTTCTTTAACTAGACATAAGATCATTTCTTAAATTGAACATTATATGTTCACTTGTACCACAATAAATATTAACGATTCCATTCATTCGAAACATACTCATATTTAATTGCATTAAAAACGTCATTTAAGCAATTTAAAATTTTGGGAATAGGGATATACATACATATTAACATAAATATTGAAATTTTTATATATTTTATGTTTAGTCATTTTACATAATTATATGTTATCTATGTTTAAGCCGCGTGCAAAAGTACGGAGTCTAATAAGCTTTTGTCTGATGTAATTTTGTACAATGTTACTCTTCGACTTGCATTCTGACATATCTATGTGTGTGTACATCTATGTGGCTGTAAAAGCTCCGTTAAGCTATATGCAGTTGCTGTGCATTTTGCTTATGAAAATACTTTGCATTAAAGTTTATATTTTTAATCTACTAAGTATTACTTGCTTTATTTTCTGTTAGCTTACTTTATACTTTCGTTGTGTCTCTTATCTCTGATCAACAAATAGGTTCTATAGAAACTGAAGTCCTTGGTCTTGGATATAAGTTGGATTTAGTCCAAGCATTATTAGCGATAATTATTATGATTAGGCGTACATTATTTATTTATAAGCTTTTTTATATGCTATTTTGTAATTGCGTTGACTAAAATAAAGGACATTTTTTGTTTCAGTTCCACGTTTATTCTGAATTAATTATTAAGACATCCGATTCATTATATTCTACCCAGTTTCAATATTTTGGTAGAGAAGAGAGAGAAAGAGAGAGAAAGAGAGAGAGAAAGAGAGAAAGAGAGAGAGATGTTATTTCGGAGAGAGAATTCATTTAAGAAGTCCATAACTTCCATAATTTAATTTCGGGAAATCCTCTCTTGATGCTGTCCTGCACTCTCTAAGGACTATCTCAAATTTCACGTTTCTACGTTGTTTAATTTCGACTATGCGTTATCAGTTAGTCAAACACTAACAAAAAAGTTTTATAGACAGCTATAATAATAAGGAATAGTGATTTTGCAGTTTAATATACAAAATAGGTACGTCTGTCTACAAATACACTCAGAAATATCAAAAAAATATATATCGATTGGAATTTCGTAAAACTTTATAATATTTAATACAAGTTTGTTCAGCCACACCCGCGATGATGTAATTCAAACTACCATACAAATTTTACACCTACTAGTGCTTATTCAAGCTTGTCTGCATTTTCGTGTCATTTTGAATATTCATTATTTAATTCCAAATTTACGACATTGATATTATTATAGTTAATTTGAAAATAATAAAACGGCAAAATATTTTAGTAAAACTAAAATCACAGAATATATAGATTCTGTTATATCGATTTTAAGGGAGTTATTGAAGAGCTGCCGGCGTTGAGTTCTGCCACTCCTAAGTATACCACTAACTAAACCATTTTATACATAACTTTCTAGCTTTTTCTATCATCATCCTGATCCTGATCATGTTTGCTCGTAATTTTGAAAAAAAAAAGAAATGCTTAATTTTAATTTCTGTTTCAAATTAAAAAAAAAGTATAATAAATGGTACCTTTGTTTGCTTTAACCGCGCCTTTGCACAGAACTCAACTTTGCTCAACTTTATATAGATCACAGAGACTGGTATTGAAGGTCAATCGCCGGATTCTTGCTTGGAGCAGGAAGCGCGCGCAGTAATACACTCACTCAATACCTACAGTGGCTACTATTTACTTTAGTTTTTGTTTAATACGACATAACTCTTTGTTATATTATCTTATCATTCTATTCTATTCGTTTATTACTATAACAACAATCGCGGTATAATTTCAATTACATCAAGCATTACTCCATTTTCGCATATAGCAGGGTAAACTATGGGAACCTAAAGTGCTTCTGCCCACTTTAGAATGAATGAATGGAATGTTCCCAACATTCCGTTTGCCGCACACATTTAAGACAATGCGTATTGAATGGCGGAACTCAAACGCGGGTTGACTTGTTACCAGACCGAGAAAATTAAAATATACATTCTCCCCGAGTGGGAACGAAACCACAACCGTCGTGCTTACAGCCAGACGCTGTGCCGCTGCGCCACGACGGCCTCAGTGAAAATATGATTAATTCTCCTAAGTGGAAACGAATTCATATTCTAAGCCAAATCACTGCCACTACCATTAACATCGATAATAAGATTATATGGTTATATAATTATATAAGTTTTCTTTATATCAAAAAAAAAAATATTTACTATCAAATTCAAGATACACAGGCTTATAATATATTTTGCTTGAAACTTATAAAAATAGCTTGATTTGTTTTAATAGGCTCGTTCCAAAATCCGGTGGAGTGAGTTATCATAATTATGTAACGTTTGGAATTAATTATTGTATTAATAGGAATCTAATCAAATCGCTTCATATCAATGAAGGTCGTAGACTCAATTGAAATTAAGGCTATGTAGTATGTACAATGTACATACTTATGTATATGTGAAGGCTAAATGAAAGCCAGTACGTTTATAGATATGCTGTTTATATGAAAATTAAACAAATATGAAATCTATTTTTTCTAAGCATACAGAAAAATCATTTCTTTATAAAAAAAATCAATCAAATTTGAATAATAATAGTATGCTACATATATTTTTTATAAAGTATATAAGCAATTTGGGCCATCGTGATGCAGTGTGACTATTTTTGAATGTAACAAGATGGATGTGGGTTCGATTCCCACTCGGGGGAATAAATTATTTTAATTTCCTCACTCTTGAACAGACAAAAGACGATGTTTGGATCAGACACTCAAAACTCGACGTCTTAAATTGCAGCGGAAAATTCAGAACGGAGTGTCTTGACACTATGTGGTCACTGGCTACCCTAGTACATACGGAATACAGGCTAAAAGTAAAATAAAAAAGGGAATCTTGAATATTTTCTTTGTGTAGCAACTGGTTATCGACCCGTCTTAACAAATCATTATTTAAATATGCTATTTGATGTATTCTATGAGCCATTTTCTTAGTACTCATTCCATTTCCAAAGCACGTTACTGACACAGGCAACATGGAATGCAATAATATTATCCTAAGATATAGATATATGTATTTCTTCTCTAATGTACTTCTCTTATTTTATGTTTCAGCATAAAAAGATGCCTTGGCCTTAATATCTTTTGTAAAATGGCTCCGCAGATACTTTTTAAAATAATTCAATGTTGAAAACATATTTTATTTAACTAATTAATTTTAGCCAAATGTGGAAAATAACAGCTGGTGATAAGAAGGGTATGTCCCAGACGTATAGTTCAAGAGGCCGATCGTTTATATTTTGATAATAACTCTAGAGGATATTGTTGCATATTAGATATTATTAATAAATATAAAAATACTATTTTTTAATTTTACTTGATCGATAATAACAACAAATTGACGTTTTGAATGAATGTATTTTTGGGCTCGATTCCCATGAGGGGAGAATGAATGATTTTCATTTTCTTCACTCTGGCAACAAGGCGAAGTGCGGCGTTGAGTTCCGCCATTCAACACGCAATGCCTCGAAAGACGGAAAGTGGAGAACGGAGTGTCTTAACACTAGGTTCCCAGGGTTCCTACGGTTCCCTCTGCCTACCCTGCCATGTGCGGGATTATTATATATGTATATTGTATAAGCATATATATAATAGCAGTAATGGATGAACTAAAACAATAAATGTATTATTATAATAATTGTATTTAACCACCTTTGTGCCTTCAATTATGTTCAATATTTTCTTTTTACCCATGTATGTTAGTGCAATAAAGAATATTATAAAAATAATTGATTCTTCAAATGCGTTTTGTATTTATACTTTAAAATATCTTACAATTATTAATATACCAAAACATTTAAAATATTCATTTATTTCAGCATACTTGTTTGTATTGGAAAAGTAAAAATGCGAATTTGAAACGAACAAGTATGCGAATAAGTATGAATTTGCTATATATCTCATATAGCTCATATTTGTCGCCAACAACAACAATTGGTCCGGTTAATCGAGTGTCGGCTGCAAAATATTCATATTCATATTAATTTTTAAAAATTTCAAGAGTATTTCGTGTTAAATTCTGATTCGAACTTCGCAAGTCATATTATAAATTAATAAAAAACTCAGTCACAATTACTGTACCTATATTTATATAATAATTAGCATTATCTAAGCTTATGTTGACATAATGCGACCTTAAAACAAAATATTTGATACGATTTTATTTGGGATCGATAAATACATAACCTTTAAGATAATTGTATGCTGAGGAAAATTATATATTTAAATTATTATAAGGTAAATATTTTTTCTAGCTTTATCCTGTTTATAGAGAACCTAGTGCCCAAGACACTCCGATTTACACATTCCTCTCTAATTCAAGACATTGTTATTCCGCAGTTAATCTGGCGACGGTTGCGGGTTCCAATCCCATACGGGGAAATGAATTATTTTCATCTCTGGGCTCCGGTAACAGGACAATAATTAGAAGGAAAGTAGGGAACGGAGTGTTTCGAAAGTTCTTGTATCAACCCTGCTGAATTTGGGATGTAGCGTCAAAAAAAGACCTTACGGTTACATACGGCCTTCAGTTCTATAATATATTAAATTTATATAATTATGTCGTTATTATTATATTTACCAACTTATTTTTTATAGGATTTATCTTAAAGGAAACAATCCGAAAAACCCCTTTGCAATAGATGAATAAGGAAATTTATAACTATAATATGAAGTTTTATAATATTTGCGATAAAGTTGTTTATATCTTTAGTATTTTAGATCCGGGTGTAAAGAACATTACTTGTTATTATCAAGTCATTGTATATAGAAAAGTTTTGGTTCAATATTACTTAATGTAAATAATGATTTTCTGAAACCTTTTAAGAAACATTTATATATTCTAGAAAAATAAACAGAAACAAACAGATAAATAAACAGAACTCTTCTCAGAAAAAAGTAAATGTAGAGAAGTTCATTAGGAACTAACTACATATTATGTAGAAATGTATTTATGTACTCGTATGTGAATAATTAATTAATTAAAATTAATACCTTTATGAAAAATAGACGTCACTATGGCGCAGTGGAATATTATTTGGATGTCATGAACAGGTTATTCGTTCAAATTCAAATTCAAATAATTTTATTCAAAGTAAGAATACATGATTCATTATTTTTAAGTCAAAAACATTACCACCGGTTCAATAAAGTTAATGCCTTAGACCTGATCCACTGAGGATACAGCCTGAGCCTGAGCCACAGAGAGGAGACGGTCGATCTCAACTCTACTCTATATAATTTTTTAATTTCCTGCTCCAGTAAAATAAAGCACGACGAAGAGTTCCACCACTTTACCTTTACTTTACTTTAAAAGGATGATTGACATTAAGCTCTATTTTCATCGCTGCTACAAGTTTTGAGGGCAGTGAATACTAAGTGGAAGTAGCATAGCAACTCTTGCTATACAAGTTCACGTAAACGAAGCTGTGGCCAGCTACCGTCTGTACCACAATTATAAACACATGGTCACGTCCTGCTTAGTTACAATTTACAAGTATTTATATTATCTCAGTACCTACGTACGTGAACAGAGAGCGAATTTATATATGGTAATCGTTTTTCCATTTTTATATAATTATTAGAGAATATTTGATAACAAACTCCACTTTCTAATCTTATCTTTTTAATTATTAAAATTATCATAATTATGTTGGTCATTACATGCATATATTATAATATGTAAGTATGAAAAAGCGAAAAAAAAATCAATGTCTTGCTGCAAAATAATCAAAACATTTTCCAATATATTTATAGAGATTTTGTATATAAAATTATTCCATGATTTGCAAAAGATTATATATAAGCAATGATGTTGTAGCGACTAGCGATAACCGTTATGATGAAAGAGGGGCGTGCGGCCGCGCCTCCGAGATACGTGGCCTTTGCTCTTTACAGCTGATTGTGCATTAGGCTCGTTACAAACTGTACGTTTTTAAATTGAAAAATATATAGCTGATTTACAATCAGATTTATGTGTGGATAAATCATCGCGCTTACAAATCGACACTCCTCAATTGTGCTACGAAGAGTCAGAATAGTCATACCATCATCGTTTCATCGTAACATATAAATTCGCACATTTATTAAATATTAGTGTACTAACAAAACCAGTTATCAGTAAAAAAATACATCACTATAGCGTATAGTATAAATTAAATCAATTTAAGTTATTATTGTGGTTTTTTTAGATATCGGTCGAAATAAAAGTAGTGATGACTTTCTATTCTGAGGTGACACACGTGATGATTGCGCAATAAATAAATATAGATAAATTAGTTGATAATGTTTAATTCAAATACAATATATAAATGTTTTTGAATTATATATTTAAAAATATAAGGAATGCCGGTCTGGTACATTGCTATGTGATGTCAGGTACTAAATTTATCTAATAATACTTGTTGTTGATAGGTTTTAAAAAATTTACAAGTATATTATACTGTAATTTAATGCGTACTTCATTATCTGGGACGATCCGGTCACTCGTATTATGCAATATTTTACTTTCTTACAAGTGATGCGAGTTTATTATTTTATTAATTATATAAATATTTTTGTATGTATACGAGTATCTTTGTTATTTTAGAAGCTTTTAATAATTTAACCTTTTCATAATTTACACGATAACTTTTGTTTTCTATTTTTAGTATAAGTGAGTACTTACTTTTTTGTGAGTCTTCTTAAAAGAAACACCATTTTCAATTCTTCTGTTACGAGTCACTTAATAATTTATTTTTCGATTAGTCTGAAACAAAATAAGGCACATTGAATAAACGCGTAGTGTGTAATTGTCTTTTTGTATAATAATTTTAAACTGGTTAATATATCGTGTGGCATTTGGAAACGAAATTTTCCTTTAATTTTATTATTTTGCACCGAAGTGGAAATATAAAATAAATGTAGCTACCACGTATTAATTATTAATATACTACAGTACCTTAACGATTTAATTAAGGGTTTAACAACATAACTTAATAACACTATCTTAGTGGGATAACCTAGTGTCAAGACACTCTGATTTCCGCTTTCTCCCGATTTCCGAACATTGCGTGTTTAGCGGCGGAACTTAACGCTACGCTTTGTCCATTTATAGCTTAAAAATGAAAATGGTTCATTCACCTTTTTACTGCTCCACTATGATCTTTGGGTCGAACTATATAACATTTTGGTACTATTAATAGAAAATTTATTTAAATAAACAATTTAAGTCTAAAATTAGTATATCTCCTTAGATACAAGCAGGCACCTATCAAGCCAATAACGAATTATCTCAAGACTGGTTTATTGCGAAGTCGCTTACATATCTAAATCTTTATTATATTTTAATTTTTACTAATAATCGGCTGTTATCTGTAGATTATGTCATAAAAGTATTGAAATAACCTTGAACGATTAATATTTTAGAATTATCTATAACACTTATCTATAAAATAGGAAAACTGTGTATATACGTTATTTGTAAATGTTTACAGCTGGAAAACGTTAGTTTAAACATAAAGATGTATCGCATGAAGTTATCGAGGAAATTATATTTACCTACATACTTAAACTATAATAAAATAGTCAAAAACGTGTGTCTGTACGTTGACTATATTAACGAAAACCTACTTTCCTAGCTTAGGAATCGAACCTACAACCATTACGCTTACATTCAGACGTTGTCAGGCGGCAGTGGTTTTACCATCAGAATGAGTAAGGGCGGAAGATTTTTGAGGCCACATTACATTGTCAACAAGTTTGTACAATTTTTCGCTTCGATTTGTTAATTATTTTGCTATATATTTATTTATATAACAATCTTAATTTACCTTCATACGTATAATATTTATGCCAGTCTTTAAATAGATTGTCGTAGAAGCAACAAATGATAGTCACGCTCTTCCTGATTGACTGGAGACACTACAAGTTACAAATAGCATATATCTTGTCTCGAGCAAGTAATGGTTAATTTTTGTTGCATCATAATATTATTTATACGCACATCACTAGAATGCCACTGCGTCGCGTTGGTTCTGTACGAGAGCAATGGATGAAAATTTATATTAATAAAATGTAATAATATTAAGATGTAATATTTCAGTTTATACATTTTTTCTTTTTCTCTTCGTCTAGTTCTATTAATTTGCAGTATAGGGACATATAAGGCAAATAGAACAGCATCTGGAAGTTTTGCATGTCATAAATCGAACGAAGTTGACATTTATTTGAAAATAATTTTGAATTCGAATCCCCAATCATCGTGCTGAGAGGCATATTTCAACTGAGTCATGTTCTAATAAACAAAAATGGCAGAACACAATACAATTTGAATCTAAACGATTAGTATCAATACAAAAGACCTTGAATTGAGTGAATGTTTTCATTTTATCTAATATATTTGTTATTTATTCCGCATACGCATTTACTAGTATATTATTGATTCTGACAAACGCAACGAGCACTGACAAGTGAGTAGTGACGCCTTCGACAAGTCACATAAGATTGTTTACTCCGCACTTATTAGTGTTCATAGATTGTGTAGACAACAAAGTAACCATGATCTTGTTTTGCTACATATAAATAACAGTGTTGTCGTATTAATTAAAATAACAATTCTTTTATCTCAACAAATCTGTTATTTTTTGAATGGCAAGTTGCGTGTTAAATGCAACTGTGTTCAAATGTGTCTCTGTTGAACAGTCATAAAGAAAAAATACTTTTAGTACAATATTTAAAAGTTTTAAAAATCACTATGGTATAGCGGCACAGGGATTGACTAAGAACACTGGTTGTGGGTTCAATTTTCACTCGAAACAACGAGTCAATTACATTGTTTCGCTCTTGTGTCGCTAAAAAGCGCAGCGTTGACTTCCGCCAATCAACATGCAATATCTCGAAAATAAACCACAAAGAGAAGGACTGAGCATTTTAACACTAGGTTTCCTCTGTCTGTTGTGTATCCTGCTATATACAGAATACAGCGTGAAGTTGAAATTATTAAGTTACATAAATACGTCACGTCGACCTAATGTTTGTACAACTGACTAAAGGTTACAGCATTATTTTGTTTTAAAAGTAAATTTAATAAAAGTAAACACATACACGTACATGAAAGATTATTTACTTGAGAAATTAGGATTAGGACGAGTTAAACTAGAACCTTGGGTGAGAGCATAGAGATGTTGCCATGTTTAAAGTAATGTTTATATTAAATCTAAATATATAACAAAAAAGATATTTAATCACATGATATTTTTGATTTCACACTGCGGAAATCGATGGTAAAAACATGGATATTGGTATCAATCCAAGATATCGATGTACGTTAATTGTCAAAAGGAAAATACCGACGTATGAAAATGTCGATGTTTTTGAGGTGTCTATAAATCGTCTATTGTTCTAATTTTTTTTTAATTAATTTCATTTATATATATTGTTGTATTTGGAATATAAAGAAATAATAAGTATATTTAATTAATTATTTTACTAGGTGATGACTGGGTTAGGTTTAAAAAGATTTGTTTTTCACCATACAATCTTCTTCGTATATTCTCCATGTATTTAAGTGGTTAGTCTGAACGGAATGAAGAACTAACGTATAAAATTACTATACTATAAAAAAAAGTTATACGTGACATTTACCACGTAATCCATCCCAGTAAAGGCCTAGTTAATATATTTACTTTTTTAGAGTAGGAAACTTGTAAACTTGTATTTGCATTAAAATGTCATTAAATTGCAGTTTTGAAACCTCGTATACAACATCTCAAGTGACTTACGACAACTTTCGTTGCCAAACAAAACCAGTCCATAGTTAGGTACCATACCCTTCACTGAGATGGAAATACAAAAACGATTGAGGTGGGTTAATTTCACTTGATTATTATTAAAGTTAAATATAATATACTTTCAAACATATTTATGTAAATTAAACATACATTTAGTGATAATTTTCTACGTTTTTTTTCAATTTGGAAATTGTATTTAGTATGTTTAGAGATCGTACGCATATTTATTAGTTCTCCCAGAGTTATAATGACAACTTTATAAATTCAAATATATATATATATATATATATATATATATATATATATATATATATATAATATATATATATATATATATATAATTCATTTTATATAATATATAATCTATTTTATTAAATAGGGTATAGTACTAATAGGACGTACTCGTACTTGTACTGTTACGTGGTGGTATTTTTTTTTCTTCACCTTTTTTTTCTTCTATATCCCGCATATAGCAGGGTAGGCAGAGGGAATCGTAGCCAGAAAGAACCTAGTGTTAAGATATTCCGTTCTCCACTTCCCGCCTTTCGAGGCATTGCATGTTGAGTGGCGGAATTCAAGCCCGCGCTTTTGGTCTTGTTGCCAGAGCTAAGAAATGCAATTATTTTCATTCTCCCCTCATGAGAATCGAACCCCACAAACCGTCACGTTTTGAGGCAGACCGCTGTTCCTCTGCGCCACGACGCTACCAAGACGGGCGTTGAGTTCCGCCACGGCTTGTGTGCCTATCCCGCTTTATGCGGTATACATGTTTATACAAAAACGTATTTATAATAAAAAAAATTACATATTTATTTTTTTATAAAAGATCTAAGTTATTATATATATATATATATATATATATATATATATATATATATATATATATATATATATATATATATATATATATATATATATATATATATATATATATGTATGTATGTATGTATGTCAATTATAGTTAGAAGCTTATAATATATTGAGGTATATTTTCATTAGGTATATGATTCTAAAAACGTGAAATAGACAGATACAAAAGTTATTATTTGAAGTGCTGGACGATTTGTTTAAATAAAATTCTAAACACATAGAATAATAATAAGTAGAAAAGATAATACCAAACAGAGCAAAATAATAAATAAAAAGTACGTCGTGGCGTGGTGGCACAGCCTCTGAATGTCAACGCGACGGTTGTGGGTTTGATTCGCACTGGGGGATAATGAATTGTTCCATTTCTTCGCTCTGATAACAAGACAACTCGCGGCGGTGAGTTCCGCCACTAAGCACGCAATGTCTTAAAATTGGGCGTAAAATGGGGAACGGAGTGTCTTAACACTAGGTTCCCTCTGTCTAACCTGCTACAAGCGAGAAGTGGCGTGAAGCTATTTATTTAATTTCATTTTACTTTTACTTCCACTCACAACAACAAGATCTACATATCAAGTAGGTGTGTATGTACATTGTAATAGTGTTAACGAATTTCCTTGATATTTCACGTTTAGACATCCTGTTCGTATATAAATATTAATTTCACATATGACATTAAAAACGTATTATACATTAAGTAGTCGAATATCGTATTTATTTATATATATATATATATATATATATATATATATATATATATATATATATATATATATATATATATATATATATATATATATATATATAATACTATATAGATACTTATGTTATATATAGACTACTTAAATATATATATATATATATATATATATATATATATATATATATATATATATATATATATATGTATATATATATATATATATATATATATATATATGTATATATATATATATATATATATATATATATATATATATATATATATATATATATATATATATATATATATATATATATATCTTTATTATAAACATTTATTTTATTTCATTAAACAATTGAAGTTTATTTAATTATTTAAGTGAATTTCAAACTTGAAATTAAAACAATCCATTGCGTGGCTTGAGTGGCGGTTGAACCAACAACTATAATATTAAGTCAGATGGTATCCCACTGAGTCACGATGACAATGCAATTTTCTAATATTAATTATAAATAAATGATTTTTTTTATATTAATAAAATTTCATATATTTTCCGAACAGGTCAACTCTCTTTTTTCATTAAAAGACGGATTAAAATTTACAATTGAGTTTATGTATATTCTATTTATTTAACCTTTTTGGAAGATAAGGATGTTGTGATAAAATTTCGTGAGTGCTATTACTGATCTTGCATAATTCTATAAAGTTCTAAGTTAAAATCTAGGTTTCAGTACAAAAATATCGGCTAAATTTTGAGCTGTTGTTACGAAAATATCCCAAATTACTTGAAATTGTTCTTTTCTATTAACATTATAATATTTTTTAATGACGACAAGGAACTAAGTGTCGTTAACGAAACGTATTTGAACCCGCACCACGTGAACTGTTCAAGTCGAGTTGCTGAGGCCTACTTTATTCAGTCTAATAACTTTGACAGACATCGGGTACCACGTGACACATATTAGTGTATAAATAATCAGATCTCTTGCTGTTTCATTCAATTCATCAATAGTTTTCATGGAAAGAGGGCTTCTATTATATATAAAGTATAAATTTTTACGAAAATAGGCTTAGTCGTTCATAAATAATTATACCTTTTTTAGGTAACAATTTTAAAACAGGTTGCTAGACGATATGTATTCTTGATTTGATTTCATTGAATTTTATATATATTTTGCGTCTCAAAATCCGATAGAATATCCAAAAACAGAAAATATAACTATAAAATTATTTTAACTATACATAACCGTAACTAACAAGATTAGCGATATTATATGAAAGTAACTAAAGAAAAGTAGACTCACCGTTTTAAATGCACTAATGGCTACAGCCGGGTCTCAACGCTCTGTTTACAAAGACGTGTTGTATTCGATCCAGTCCGCGATATACTACATTTGTTTCACAAGAAAACAACGCAATGGTCGACTTTGATTGCTTTTGACGTTAAAGTTTCCAATACCGATAATAAGATCTGCCTTCTATTTTGATATAGTGGACGCATTTTGTGACGTCCATTTAATATCTTCAAAATAATCAGTAATGTTATATACACAAGCTTGTTTACAACGATATTTGTTGAATATAATTGATATGATCACTGGAAACTTTTTGTTGCAATAATAATATTGATATCGTTTTTAATTTAATTTTAGTATGTTTTTTAAAATTTTACTTTTACATTATTTTTGTTAAACGTAGCTTTATGTTGTATTTGGGGCACTAATTTATTTCCTTTTTGCCGCCATTTTCCTTGACAATTTTCATAGATAATAAAGACAATTACTTAAATGTCTATTATTTTTATTGAAATACTTAAAGTCAATTTTAATAAATATCTTTTATTAATTACTGATTTAAATATAGCTAATTATTGAATACCCCTAAAAAGTCAAAAATAACTACTAATAAATTGTGTTTTTTATATTCTTCCGATAAAAAGTAATGACGTTCACAATTGTTTGGTGAAAACAATTAAGAGATAATGAAATTTATTGCGATTTACTAATTACTCCAGAATAAATCCAAGAACATGAATTGATAATTACAAGGTGAAAATAAATTCTATTTTGATATTTTTTAAAATATTTCCAAAAAATATGTATTTTTCAATATTTCTTTTCTTCTGATATGTATCTATAACTATACATCTATACTCTATAAATATAAATAAATAAATATATATCCGATTAACACTCGCCGCCATAGCGATTCCGGGTTCCATGGTGGGAAATTGGTTACCAGCCACTTATCTGTGGACCACCAGACCACAAGTGGAAAATATACTATGCCATTAAACTAAATGCTAGGCCAGCCCAATGCCATAACCGATCAACATCATACAGGTATACGCTCTCACAACTCAATCCTCTGAGGAAATGTCTGATCAGTTCTATGCCGACTTAGACACCTTGTTAAACTCTATGCCATCCAGAGAAGTGACTATCGTGATGAATGACTGGAACTCATAGGTTGGTTGCAGTTAATGGCACAGTTGTTGGTAATTGTGGTTTAGGTAGTCGTAACGTAACGATAGAGGCGTAAATTTCTACAGTTTTGTATTAAACATCAGATTTGTATTATGATATAGAGATACCTTCACATCTACATTCAAGAATCATCCAAGACCACTGTATGCGTGAACCTTACCGAACGGCCATAGAAACCAGATTGATTTTATAACTATGAAATCAAGATGGCGTTCATCAGTCACTAATGCTAAAACACTACACGGTGCGGATTGTGGTAGTGACCATCAGCTGTTAAATGCTGATTTTAGATATCATAAAAGGTACTCGTCCGAACACATCTAAGACTGTTTCACTGAATAAGCTGGCTCTAGATTAGAGACTTTTAAATACATAGATAGTAAATGGTAGTAGTAAATATAAAATATATTTTTTTATATCTTCGTCATGTTCGTTTAATATTTTTTTTAATAGTTATACTTAAAACCTGAAATAAACTCTAATAACGCCCATATAAGCAAATCACGTTATGGACACTGTCGTATACTACATCATATACATGCTAAGGTTTTATTTTATTTTAAATAAAATTAGTTTTAAGATATTTACTAATATTAGGTGCTAAATTTTTAACCTAAAAATAATATTTATCTAAATATGTTATTCCAACAATCCATTTGCTATAGGAAAATAACGTATTATCTCGTTTATTTTTATATTTACTGATATATTATCTATGTATTTATATCTTGAAACCTTTGAATGAAGTGAAGCCTTATATATAGTACAGGAATAGATTGATCACTTTAGTCTTTCCAGTAATTCCAATTCAGTAAATCAGTAATAAAATGTTGTGTATTTTATTATTAGCCGGTTTCGCTTGGATGTTGGATGATTATAATAAATATGTAGGTAGGTCTGAATACCTGACAAAGATTGTTGTTGTCTTTATATATGGCGTTTCGAGCGTGCCAGTGGAGCACAATTCACTTCGTCAATGTCACGAAGATTGGAGAACACATAAAGGAGAGCGTACGGGAAAAAAGAGATAATATGACACTATGGAAGAGTGCATGTTTAAAAGAGATCCAGTTTAAATCCTTCACCTATAACAAAATTATCAGAAATCTACAATATGTACAGATAACATATAAGGTTAGTAATAACTGACAAAGATTAGGCAGAAGGCTGACATTTGACATGTAGGTGCCTGAGGTATTGTTGGAGAGAGTTGTAAGAAATGATTTCTAGAAATTCCTATAGGAATGGGATAAAACGATACTTTTCGTTCCTTAGTTAAAGCAAAGGCAGTCGCTGGCTATGAATGTTATATATTAAAGTATTATGCTATTGTAATTTTAAAAATGTGTCACCGTGAAGTCAGGAAAATCTAGCTTTCGACGACATTGATTCGATAGTAAATTTTCTACTTCAATATCTTTAAGTCTTTAACTGGACTCAAGGCACATCAGTTAGCGGTTAACTTTTAATTTTATAATTTTATTTTTATGTTGTCATTTTATTTTTACCATTCCGTACTAAAGTTTTACTTTGTGGTCAGTCTGTCAAGGTTCTTTTTTCTCAAGAACGCATGGAGGCCCTAAAGTGATATCATCATCAAATATCCGATTGTTTAATTTGTATGTTATTTCATACTAGTAGAACAACTACGTTAGCGTGGACTTCAAGACGCTTGCCACTCAATTTTCATTTAACGATTTTAAATTCTTTTTTATAGTTTACCTAATTAAATAGCATATCTTGTCTTTACTAATGCTGCAAAAATAACAATATAAAAATGTATAAATGTATGTATGAAGATAATCTACCATATCTGTTGTGGCTCTACATCAGGTGTTCCAGATCCTTAATTTTTATATATCAAAATGTCAATGAAAGATACATTACGGTGACCAATTTTGGTTAAGGCGCATTTCCTTATTACATTAACTAGATGGATGTATTATGGTTTATTATGAGATTTTTCCTTGATTTTTATTCTGCCCTAACCTAACAGCAATACAACAACAAAAAGTTGCTTTTAAATCCGTCTAGTAAATCTGAAGATTTCAAAATAAATTCCTCTTCGTTTTTTACAACTCCTTAGATACTTTTTTTGAGAAAATGTTCTATATACAATACTACATTTTTTTGCTAGTTTATAGTTTAAAATTCAAAATGAGTGCATACGTAAGAAAATTAAAGACTAGTTATTTAAACTTACGTTTAATTTTATGACAAAATATGTGTTTTCATATACCTATGTTTAAAAATTAAAAAGTATCGTTGTTTATCTCTTCGATTATAACAGTAATATTGGCAATGATCTATTTTGTTATCTCGAGGGCCTGTTGTTGAAACACCAAATGACTCTTAAGAGCAATATACACACTACTTTTCAATGTATTTAATAACTAATCTTTATAAAATAAATCGATTTTTTCCCTTAAACCTGAAATTTAAAACGGCCGTATTAGCAATTAAATATTTGAGCCTAGAACATAGAATTTAGATACTGTCAATGAAATAAAAAATTTGAGGCTACGCAGTGGAACAGTCTCTGACTGCAAAAGCCGTAAGATGTAGGTTCGACGATTGATCATTGCTCTTTTTTTTAATAGGTGTATAGAATCTGGTACTTTCCAGACTATATAAGGCTATTCGCAGATGAAATTTCTCTTATGTTCAAAGTTGACAAAAACTGATTAAGCTATGAAGTAGGAATAATGCTCAATAAACTAAATGTATTGAATTCGTAATAACTAATGTTTAAAACAATATTTTTAAATTTCTCTCAAAGGTGACATTGTTAACGTTACTGAATTAACAGTGTTCTGAGTGACATTAACAGCGGACGTCGATATTACCTGACTCGTTTATTTTATCTACACATTTGCATGGTCCTCTATCTTATGGGATGCTATTATGGGGCCGCACTTCAGTTACTTTATTATATATTGTTCAAAATAGAGCCGTAATATCAATTTATCATATGAGAGCACGAGATTCTCTGCGAGATGTTCTTATGCCTGATATGCGTAATGCAGGTAAAAGCGTGTAGCTGAAAAAAAAATTACTACTTCAGGCACCAAAGTATGAAAATGTTATATAGAAATATTATAATATTGCGTAAAAAGCAGTAGTAAAAGAAATAATAAAGAAGAACCAAGAGGTCACAGCTTAGTGCCGTGTTATTTTAAATTTTTAGAAGTTTAAACAGGAAATGATATTACTAATTCATTTTTGAATCGTCATAGCTTTTTAAGGAACAATATCAACAACAATTGTTATTTAATCAGCCTCTCAGAGGGTTCGAGTTGAGAATGTCAGACAAACAAATCTACTTTTTGTAGGAAGATCTAACGATCCTTTTACTTGTTTACGTTAATAATATCAAATAAAAAAAAATAAAACGTCATTTTGCTTTATGAATAAGTATAAAAAAAATATTCTGTTGATAGTTTCGTGTGTTTAAATTAGAGGCCATTGTGGCGCAGTAGAGCACACTTTATTATTGAATGACTAACATTTTTTTGCTGATTTGCCTTAAAGAGTCCAATGGGAATATATAAGACATGACACATATCACTTAGAACACGAAGTAACACATATAGGGTTTCATCGTATCGATTAACGCGATACAGTAAGTATATTTTATAGTTTTTTTTAAAGGGAGATCACGCTTTAAGGCGTACCGTGGGGGAGGCCTACGTCCAGCAGTGGACGGCTACAGGCTGATGTGATGGTGTGTGTGATAGTCTCCTTCAAGAAATATACTATTCCATATAAAAGTATTCAATTAATAGGAACCATTAGGTATTCAGATTCGATTCAAGCAACCGAATCAGTTTTGTAATACTAATAGTTTAAATTTATTTCGCAGATTTGGTAAGACCAAAGGCGGGGTTGGGTTCCCCAATAAATTAGCACACACAAATTGTGTAAATATTTCAGTATATGCTCAAAAGTAATCGTTTTTTTATACTTTTTAGCTTCACGCTGTATCCCGTAGTAGGGTAGGTGGAGTTAACCTAGTGTTAAGACACTCCGTTCTCCGCTTTAAACCTATTCATTTGTACTTATTTTGTACCTAATTCTACTTTTAATACTAAACTAAAAATATAATCGTTTTCAAAGAGCTCCCTATTCACATGAGATTTATGTTCTAAAGATGGATCCTTATCTCTTTACATATACAATCAAATATACAGCAAAATTGAATCGAATCTAGTTTGTTTGTTGAAAAAATCTTGATAAGTTATAAAATATGAAAGCTGTCATGGCGCAATAGGATATTGTCACACTAAATAAGTTGATTGTGTGTTCGATTCCCATAAGGGAAATTATATTATTATTATATAGATTAAGAAAAAAAATGTGAAGCTTAAATAATTTATGAAGGAATATAGCGTGAAGCGAATAAAGAACAACATATATAATTACTACTTAGCTTAAAAAATGTTTTTTTTCAATATATTTAATTGTTGTTTAAATTTTATTTACTCATTTAATTGTTATGCCTTATGCCGTAACCTGCTATATGCGGGATAACGCGTGAAACATGAAAAAATCTAAAAAAGTTCTAAAAAATATACAAGTATGTGAACAAATCGTTGATCTTAAGTACTCAGCTGTGTACAATAATAAAATGACAAACATGGATAATGAATGTGCAATTCATTTTTTATAGGTAAAATATTTTCTTTACTTTAAACAAGTCACATAAATAAGGATAACAATGTAATGATGTAATGATAATAAAGTATAGATATTTAAAAAAAAATAATTAAATGCAAATGCATGTCAACAGTAAGGGAATAACAAATAGGTAATGGAAACGGAGGCATCGACTACGATGTCTATGCCCGGGTTAGCGCTGCTTGGGCCAAATGGCGGGAGGTCACTAGTGTGATCTGCGATCGCAGAATACCGCCCAAACTCAATCGGCTGATTTACAAGAGCATGATCCAACCACTTCTTTTATACGGCAGCGAGTCAAGATCGTGCAAAGTGGAGTCGATTAAGTAGGAAACCAAAAAAAAAACCCTGGCAATAGGCCGGGATAATCCTAAGAGAAGAAGAAATGAAGAAGATAGGTACATGTTCATTTCAGAAATATGCTGATATCGATATTTAAATATATAATAAAGCCGATTATTGCTCGAAATCATCTCAATACGCTTACTTTACTTCTGGAGAAAATTAACAAAATTTAACAGATTTTCTTGCAAGTATAAATAGATTGTCATATTCAAATATGATGCAATACTATCACATACAAGATACTAGGGCGGGTCAATAAGTCCGTGACTTTTTGAATTTTGACCTCTACTGAATCAGCTACACTGCTCCTGTCAACAGGCATCTGTCAGTTGACTCTTATCAAAATTTGAACTTGCTGCGTCAGTTAGTTTGTGTTTGACAGCTATCTTTAACAGACTACTCGCTAATTTGAGGAGAAAATGGAAAAAAGTGAATTTCGTGTGCTTATTAAGCATTAATTCTTGCGGAAAAAAACCATTATTGTTACCAAGGCTAAGCTTGATAAATACTACGTGGACTCTACACCATCGATTTCAATGGTAAAAAAGTGGTTTACTAAATTTTGTTGTGGCCGCATTGAAAATGCCGAACGCCCTGGACGCCCAGTTGAGGTCTCTACACCGAAACAATCGAAAAAATTCACGATTTGATGTTGGCCGACCCAAGATTGAAAGTGCGAGAGATTGTGGAAGCCGTAGGTATCTCGCATGGCTCAGTGGTTTCAATTTTGAATGATCACTTGGGCATGAGAAAGATGGGTGCCGCGTTTGCTCACAGTCGACCACAAACGCAATCGTGTAACAACTTCACAAGAAGGTTTGGCGTTGTTTAATCGCAATATGAAGGAGTTTTTGCGCCGTTTTGTAACCGTGGACGAAACATGGATCCATCACAACACACCAGAGACCAAACAACAGTCAAAACTGTGTGTTTCTAAGGGTGAATCAGCGCCAAAAAAGACCAAGGTGGGGTTTTCAGCCAATAAAGTTATGGCGACTGTTTTTTGGAATGCACGCGGGATAATCCACATTGACTACCTTCAAAAGGGAAGAACAATCAATGGGGAATATTATGCCAACTGATCGGACCCATTCAATGACTATTTGAAAAAAAACCGACCTCATTTGTCCAAGAAAAAAGTTCTTTTCCACCAAGACAATGCAAAGGTGCACACATGTGCAGTTGCCATGGCAAAAATCCATGAATTGGGCTATAAATTGCTTCCTCATCCGCCCTATTCTCCAGATTTGGCTCCGAGCGACTACTTCTTGTTCCCAAACCTGAAGAAATGGCTTGGTGGAAAAAGATTTGACTCCAATGATGAAGTCATCTCGCAAACAAAGGCTTATTTTAAGGACCTCGACAAATCATTTTTTTTGTAAGAGATAAAAAAGCGTTGGACAAAGTGTATAGAGCTCAAGGGAGATTACGTTGAAAAATAAAATTATTTTTTTATCAACAAATCTGTGTTTTATTCCAAAAGTCACGGACCCGCATTGACGTACAAACTAATAAAATATGTTTTTGAAGTGTGCTAAAAACAGAAAACAAGTACACATGTAGTCTTACACATGTCTTCTATATGCATAAAAAAATTATATATATATCGATGGCAAATAACCGTCACATGCATATAAAGCCACGAGACAAAACTAGTGTAAAAATACATTATCTGATTTAAAATAAGCATGTTGTACGTGTCCAAGGGGGTTAGACGTAAATATCCTATGACAATGGTACATTTGTCGGACACCTGCCGCCTCCGCCCCGTATTGTGCATATTCAATGGGATCAAACGTATTTATATGTAATGATATTCATTTTGAGATCAAGTGTTTGTGGTATGCCTCTACTTTATATTATATTTTTTCAACCGACTTACAAAAGAGAGGATTAAGGTTTGTTTTTTAAGTATTTTCAATTGTCAAAAAGGAAGACATAAAACAAGAATCTGAACGGTTGTTCATTTAGATAAAACTGATGAGTTAGTAACAACAATTTAAAAATTTATTTTTATACTGGATAATTGATGTACATAGGCTACATAATATAACGTTAATTGTTATATCTCGTTAATATTCCAATATTATTTATTATAATCTTATGCCGTAAGTAAAATGTAGTATAGAATAAAATACTTCCAATTATATTTATAATAACTTAATCAATAAATCAATTAGATTAATCATAATCGTAATACTTTAATCACGATAGTATAATGAAATAAAATAATATTTTGACGACTTATGTTATTAAAGTTAACCTTAATGAATGAAAATGGAAAATTTAAGAATGATTTTGCGTTTTTAATTGTTGCCTGGATATACAATATACACAGTGTAATGTACATATATTATGTGTATATATATATATATATATATATATATATATATATATATATATATATATATATATATATATATATATATATATATATATATATATATATATATATATATATATATATATATATAGTAGAAATTCTAATACTAAATAAATAATTATTTTTACAATAGTGAGCTTCTTTTAGCTTGCTAATTTTATTTCGCTTAGCTTGCTGTAATAATAGCAAACCAAAAAGAACAACCAAATATTTCTTCGTAATATTGAACTTACGACAGTGCTGTCTCATACAGAATATTATTGATTTCACTCACTCATATATATTATAAAATCGGTCAAGTGCGAGTAGTACTCCTTAGTGCATCGAGGGTTCCGTACCTATTTCATAATTAGGTATTAGGTAGCAGGCGATATATTTTTATTTTTATTTTTAGTATTTGTTATTAAAGCGGCAACGGAAATACTTAATTTGAACAAATTTCTAGATATCACTGTTTATGATATACAGCCTGGTGACAGGCAGACATACAGCTGAGGCTTAGTAATAGGATCCCGTTTTTATCTTTTAGGTACGGAACCCTAAAAATTATTCACACAACACTACTTGTGCAGCAAAAAGATTATATATAGCTGATCTATTTATTAAAAATGTTTAAAAATAAATATTTCTAGATGTCCAGCTTGTCCTTTTGAATATCAACACCTGTGTTGATCCTCTCTTTGAGGTGCGCAGTACAATACAAAAGTATCTATATAAAGGCACAGCGCCGTTATTTTTCACAATTGCGTTTCACATTCCTTCAGGAACACTTGAAATTCAGCACTCACGTACAGATTAGTTACAAAATGCATCTCACTAATAGGTGAGCTTGTTTAAAAATGTAAATAAAGTATTGCAATTAATGGTGTAGTTTTAAGTTCATATTATTATAGATAATTAAGACTTGTTTATTTTTATTTAATATGTTTTGTACGGTTATTATAATCGATTAACTTTCTGAAACAATGCGCCAATGATACTTGAAGACTCCGGTGCACAACTTGAAAACTCCACTGAAGGCATAGTTATCATATTTACACCTGCTATGTAGTATGTAGAGGCAGGGCCGGAATTTTTTAAAAAAACTTCTAGAATATAAGTATAATATGGCCCATATACATACACGTTATTTCAGTAGGTATAGTTATTAATAACTTATGTTTTTTTTAATGAAATGATGTCTTTTATTTCTCCAGGAGTATGACGTTAATAGTGTTATGCATGCTGGCGGCCCTCGTATCAGCTCAGGTGACGTTCAGCCGAGACTGGTCCGGGGGGAAGAGGTCGCCTCCCGCAGTGTTCGATTGCAGCCAATTTGCCAGACTCTGTCGACATTTTCTTGTAAGATATATTAAGTATAATATAGTATTCTTTAGCTTCACAATGTATTACCATATCATATTATATAATGGAATCCTCTTTCCGCTGGAATTTAAAGATAAAAAGATAAAATTTAAATTTGCCCATGCCAAGCCAATTCAAATTTTCTCATTTGGGAAAATGAAAATAAATCATTTGTTCATTCGGAGATCGAACCCACAGCCGGTACCCCACGATACCTTCTAAGTGTATATTTTATTGGAATTAGTGTGCGTGTGTCTAACTTTTGTGTTTTTGGTTTAAGTATGTGTTTGTAATCAATTTATATTTTTATTGATGTGTCATTTTCGATTTCAATTCATAACAATTCATTATCACAAATTTGATAAGAACTTTTTTCCTTATGTTTGATAATTATATTTATGATTTATTTTTTACGAATACGTCCTCTTCCGCACTCTGGTCAGATAAAGTTCAATACAAGTTTTTGACAATGTTTCGTTAGCCTAAATAAGTTTGTAGCCTTAATGTTAAGTAAAAATAATTATTTTTTTAGATTGATATGGATTTGGTATCTAATTGTCTATTCTAATACTATCTATAAAGGAAGGTAGGAACTGCAGAATAAAAACGTAGTGACGAGACACTGCGATCTCGGGTTTCCCAAGTGTAATACATGCAGAATAAAAAAAATGGTTAATTTTTATATTTAATATAGTAATGTTATATTTTTCCAAGTAGGTACAAGTTAATAAAAATAAAGCAAAATATTAAGTGATGTTATTTTACTATTTATAGAATCAATTGAAGGAAGATTTCAATCTAACAGATAACAAACTCAATAGCACAAGGCTGTATTGCCACTCCGTTCTCCACTGCCAGCCCAAATTTGTGACAGTGTGTTGAGTGCACTTTGTTCTAGCAGAGCGAGAAAATGTTAATCATTCCTCTGGTGTGTGAATCGAACCCACGACTATTGCGTTTAAAGTCAGACGCCCTTAGTACCGACTGTGTTACGACTTACGATGGCATTTAGAGATTAAATTTATATTTATCAACAATTTAAATAACTTGCAAATATTTTTTTTTATAGCACGAATTAAAGGAAGGTCTGACAGACGACAAGCTGAACAGACACCGGCGAGTGGAACTTGAAGACATACCAGTTACTTATGAAGATGAGAAGTAATGCTGTAATAAAGTAAATATTGTATCCAAAGGTGTAAAGATTATATTGAAAATATATACTAAATAAGCGTTTAATATGCTTGTATTATGTAAATCAAGTCAAAAATGACATATAAATTATCAAATATTATATAAGAATATGGTAGAGTGTTATGGAGTATTTAGTTTAAGGAGAACTTTAAGAAAATATAGTTAATTAATAAATTATAATATATAAATTATTATTCGTTTTATTCAATGTTGCAATTGTTCTATTGAAAATATCTATATATTAATACGTAAAGAAAAAACTTTGGTCCCCTTTTTACGAAAATTGCGCGGACGAAGTAGCATAAAATTAGGCACACTTATAGTTTATGTGTGTGTGTGTAGGAGAAGTGCAGAACGCTAATATTTTTCAATAATAATGCTTATAAAGTACATTAAATCATTTACAATAAAACATTTCACACACTACCATATGTTCAACAATGTAACTTTTGTATGAAGTATATATTAATACACGTTGCTATGGCAACGTGTATTTCATGCGTCAACGTCCTCTAGTACGTATAATTACATAATTACATATTAAATTATTTGCTCAATTACGTACAAAGAAATACTTGAGATTTTAAATACGAGTTATTTTTACTACAAGAGGCACGTAAAACATTAAGCTTTTCAATCCAGCAGACTTCACTATATTAAAAATGCTATATACATATCATATCGTTCTTCGTACTCCGCAGAAATTTAACACGCGTGTAAGGTGCCGAAGCTTAATGCCGCACGTTAGTTTAGTTTAAACGAGTCGGGATTGATCCTACAAACCATCCTCATGCCTATATGGCCTACGCCCTTCCGGCCCAGTTTGTGTCTCTATTAGTGTTGATATTCAACTCACTGTTGAAATTTTACTCCTTCCCCGACGAGTGGGAGGAAGCCATTGTGTTTGGCATACCCAAACCCGATAAGCCGCGGAATCTCGCATCTAGCTATAGGCCTATAAGTTTACTCAGCTGTCTAGGAAAAATTTATGAGAGAATAATCTTGGTTAGACTCTCTGAAGTGGTAGAGGCCAAATCCTTGGTCAAAAATGAGCAATTCGGTATTAGGAAAAAGCACTCTGCTGTCCACCAAGTGCACCGCCTCGTAGAGCATATAGCTCGTTATAACATCAGAACGACGGCACACAGTAGCACTGCAGTCATTCTTCTCGACATCGCAAAAGCCTTTGACAAAGTGTGGCACAACGGCTTGATTTTCAATCTGCTCACCGCCTGTGTACCACACTGTCTAGTGTATATCCTACGAGACTTTTTGTCAAATAGGTATTTTCGATACAAAGTAGATGGCACTCTATCCTCTCCCCGCCTCGTCCGTGCAGGCGTTCCCCAGGGTTCCACCCTTTCTCCGATCTTGTACGCACTGTACACCAGCGACATGCCTCGTACAAAATTAGTCCACTTGGCGATGTACGCCGATGACACCGCCCTATACACTACTTCTCGCTATTCTCGCCTGTTGACTGAAAGACTCCAGACTGCGGCCAACGCCCTCGGCGATTGGTACCGTTTATGGAGGATCGAAGTTAATCCGGATAAGAGTGAAGCGATCCTGTTTCCTCGTGTCAAACACGAAATGGCCTCCACCGTCTACATGTTAAACCGACCTATTCCCTGGAAACCACAGGCAAAATATCTAGGAGTAAACCTAGATTCCAGACTCTCTTTTAGCTCACACGTCAAGAGAGCCAGAAACAAAGCTCTCTTTATTCTCAGTAGGCTTTATCCTCTTATCTGCAAGCAGAGTAAATTGTTACTTAGACATAAGCTGACACTATACAAAACTTGTGTAAGACCTGTCCTTACTTATGCTAGTGTCGTGTTCGCACACACTAAGCCGAATGCCCTTCAAATTGTTCAGAATAAATTCTTGCGAATCGCGTCAATTTGCCCCTGGTTCGTTCGCAATGTCGACCTTCATAGAGACTTCGAACTGCAATCGATTCAAGAGTACTGCAAAGGCCTATCCAGGCGCTACTTCGAGCGCGCAACTAATCACGCGAACCCCCTTATCGTACAGGCGTGTGACTACACCCCGTACGCTAAAACTAAGCTCAGACGCCCGCGTAGCGTTCTATTAGACCTAGATGATCCCATTACAGTTGCTAATGCTCCATATGTAGGTAGGAGCACAAAACACATACACGACTCTCACACCGCCGTCGACGGAAACGACGACGAAGTCCAGCATATTTGACGGCCCAGCGGTTAGGGACTGCTAGGTCCCTGCAGATTAATCTAAATTTCTCCAGCTGCGTCTTCAGGTCGCGGCTGGTTTGCTAAGAATAGGGAACATCCCCCAGCCCTCTCGTCGGCCGCAAGCCGAGGCTCGAGTCCCGCAGGGGACGCCCTTGCCGCCGACGTTTCCTTTCAAGCAGACACGATAGTGCTTGCTACTTCTCAGGGACAGAGTACCCTCTTCCCTCCCCAACCGGTGTCGCTGTCAAGGCCAATAGTGCTAGCAGCATTAAACTCACAAAACAAAAAAAATATGGCCTACGATTTTTATTCATAATATATAAATCTCTGATCTAGTAAAACTAAGTCTTACGTTTTATTCCGTGATCTATACATATAAATAAAATTCGGGTGTCTGTTTGTGATTTTAAAATAATTGAAGCTTTGCGAGTACATATAATTCTTTACACATTCATAAAACAACATTTTTAAAAGTTTTGTCTGTCTGTCTGTCTTTCCGTTTGTCCGTGATAATCTCTTGAACAACTCAATCGATTTTTATGAACTATGGCTATTTTTTATCCCGGAATTCCCGCCTGCTCGAGGATAATGCGGAGATATCTTTTACCGAGTACGTATCGTCCAGATTAAATATTGCATATAATATGTACGTGTACATATACAGAGAGATTTGAAAGGAAAAAATAATAAGTACTATACTTGTATATTACATTAGAGTAAGTTCGAGAACATCGATCAAGCGAATGACGCCGTGAACGGGTCGCTAGTCTATCCTTAATTTTGTAACTATTAAAATAAAACCACCAAATGCATTACATTTATTTATTACTAAAATAAATTGATTTTATGTACAATGGATATCAATCATACATTTATTGCATAAATTTGAATTATTATAGAATATGATGAAGAAACTTATGATATATGCATGAAATATGACAGATTAAATAATAATACCATTATTAATACATACACAACTTAAATAGAAAATGCTATTTAGATGAAAGATAAAAAAAAACCATTTTGATAACAGTAGAGAACTCCCTAATTTGTATTTGTTTCTTTAAATAAAAGAAGTAAATATTATTATTTTAAATCCAAAAATTACATTGAGTTTTCAAAATATCTTATATTCTTCCTAATTATCAACACACAGAAGGAATTATTCAAAATATTAAAAAAAATTGTAAGTACAATCCATTAGCTTTATATCTGCAGTTTCGTTCAAATGTTCATAGTAGTATATATATATAAGTGTATAAATATCATAGTAAATTGTCAATTCTTGCATTGGAAATTGAATTATACCTTTTTGCATTGAATAAGTATTAATTTAAAAACATTCCAAACTTACATCTAATTTGGTTCCAGGCGGTAATGTTAAATATTAAAAATACAATCTATTTTTAGTACTGATTTCATCTTAATAGTGTATCCTGCATATAGCGGGCAGGCAGGCATAATCTAGTGTTCGCTTTTCACTTACATTACTATGCAGGATACTTTTAATGAAGTAGCGGTATTTAATCTTGCATTTTTTACCTAATACCTACCCAGATCAGGGAAATGGAAATAACCCATGACCTCCAAGTGTCAGTCGGGTATTGACCCACTGCAGAATGCAGAATGGTCTCAATGGTTAATTTATATTAAAATTGAATTATGCAAACTATGTATATGAGAGGATTATTTAAATTATAACTAGTAATTAAAATTTTATAATAGAAACAGATTACATAAATATTTTCAATTTTATATTGAAGAAATTTATTTAGATCTGTCCAAAATTTATGTTATCCAATTTTTTTTAATATAATAGGGGAAAAATTATGAAGTAAAAACTGTTTATAATTACAATTCATTTAGTGTACTTTAAGGCAAACCACAATTGGTAAGAAAATGTAAGCTGTGATAGTTATTGTAACACTTACAAAACAAGTCCTGACATGATTTTAAACTTGTTTAAAATATTTTATAAATTGTCTCACACATACACTGAGAAAATAAAAATATTTATAAATGTATTAAAATTTTAATGTAACCCGATACAAAGCCGCGTCTCTTGTCTACCGCTAAGATTCTACACATTTAACCCAATTTAGAAAATATGTTCTTATCAAACACAGTCAAAATCTTAATACGTTTATCACAAGTTATGTTTACTATTAGTATCTCTGCAAGATTTTTACACGTATTGGCTCACCAGCTCCGTTAATATTTAAAAAAAAGAAACATTAAAGATTTTATCATAATTCAGTTTCTGTTACCACTTCTCCTGTTTACACAAGTTACTAGATTCCTGTTTACTAGGTTACACAATCAATCATCATCAACCCCCGTGCACCTGACATATTCCAATGCACTGTTCAATTTCTCCAGCCACACATCCCTATCTCGGGGGGTGTCAGCTGCTAGTAGATGTCTTCTCCTGACAGTACCATCAGGGCCCTTGACATAGACCAGGGAGCCGCTGTCAGGGACAATCAGGCCGGCGGGTACTGATGACTCTAGGAGGATGGTGTTGGGCCTCGCACAGAGGTCGCGTGGTGCGCGGACTGCTCTGTCTGATGTTATTGTTGTTAAGTCGATGTCTCCGATGGGCATCTGTAATAATATTAATTAATACTAAAGTATTTTACATTTGAAATTGAAAACATTTCCCAAATAGGGAACAATTTTAAAGCTGAATGAAAGTCCGTACATACTTATGGTACGTACTTAAGTGCCTATGCACTGGCTCAGTTCCTCAATCATTCATATTCATTATCAATCAATTGGTATAGATCAAGTTCAAGATTTCTAACCCTGATACATCTTCGAACGCGATCAGAAACAGCTCATACTTCATTTCATCAGAAATTTACCTCCAGACAAAACACAACTATTACCTTCTTCTGCACATCGTCTGGGTACTTCCAGTACGCAAGGCGAGGGGGTTGAAGACGGAACCAGCGCCTGTGCCAAGCGCCCAACCCTGACACATCATCAAAGGCGGTCAAAAAGGCCGCGTGAGGTTCTGGCGGTGGTACCACCACTCGAGCCGTGATGCTCACGTTTATAGAACCTTCCAGAGGACTTGGATGCGGGACCTGGGGGTATACATTCATCTATAGAGTAATGCAATACAAATCACATTAAATACCTACTATTACTTTTGAGTATTGCACTGGATTGCACCATTACCGCCTTTAAAAGAGTAGAACATAAAGAATAGACTACTTTATTCTTAAGGCATCATGTGCTATTAAAAGATATTAAAAAGAAAAATAATTTTATTTACTGACATATGTATTATGATATATATAAATGCAATCAAATGTAAGTAAACTAAAAAAAATGGTAGTAAAAAAGGTCATCGCGGCGGAGACAGCGACTGACCGTAAACTTGATGAATGAATGGGAAACGGGGAATGAATTCTATTTTCCCGCTATGGGATTTTGGCTGAAAGTAAAATCTGACACTACTCTTAGCTCATCTTGCTTTATGCGGGATAGACGTGAACCTTTAAAACAACCCCAACCTACCTTATTCAGCGTAAAACTCTTCCTGCTAGCCTGCGGCAGTGCAAATATACAATATCCGTGCAACTGGAACTGCGGCGTGCGCACCGACATGGGGCCGGCTGGACTCTGTACCCGCGGCGCTTTGAGCTCGGACACCTTGGATTTTGGTGTTAGGAGCTTTGAATTGCCCTGGAATTTGTGTCAGAAATGTTAATTAGTAAAGGTAGCGATTAGTTTAGTTCGGAGTGTCCGTAGTGTCATTCTTATTTTTCCATAGTTACAATTTTAATACACAGAGAGATTTATAAAAAATAAAAACAAAACTTAACTGTAAAATATAGTTATATGGAAATGGTGAAGTAATCCTAACAAATATACTAAAACGACATACAGCCAAACTAAGACCTACCAAAAAGGTAACTTTAAAAAGGAGAACCTAGTACCATGATTTCCTCTATTTCTCTATTTGAGTAAAGACGAGAACCATCTCGAACCAGACTAGGAGACGATTTTTTTTATTAGTAAATTATTTTTGCATAAAAATTGTTATCAAGTATTTTATTATATACTTATCTATAAGTATCTTAGTCAGTAACACATTCAATATTCACCTTTTTATTCGAGATATGATATTTAACATCATGTGGTAGAATCTCCTTGGATGCTTGAAGAAGATAGACTTCTACTGTCACCTGAAGGAATTACAAATTATATTATTAAAATTAAAAATATAGTAAAAATACGTATTTGTGAGTATAACAGTATAAAGTCTTGTAATAATAACTTGGTCAGTCAATGCTTGAAAATATCGATTGTCAGTAGTTGTCGAAAATAAAAAAGGCAGATATCTATTCAAATTGTTTGTTGTAAACAAACCATTATTTCGAAGTTCTATTAAATCTATTTCGGAAATAAGCAAGAGAATTATAGTTGTTTGATAATTAAAATAGATATAAAAGAAGAATCAAGAGTGAGTTCCTTGATTGTTAATATTTATCACTTCTGGTTCCTAAACCATCTGTTGACAACTGTATATAACTAGATCTTTAGTTTTCAAGATGTTAAACATTTAAATAAAACTCTTTTAACAGATTATTCACGTATGTTTTCATGTACATTTAGTGGAAAATCGACGTTTTGAGTACTTTGCAGAAGTCCGCGACCACGAAGTAAAGCGCACAATAAAGGTTTCATTTAAAACTATATAAGTAATAACCTTAAAATCGCTCGTCAGTCCGTCCATGCGTATCTCGTCGGGGAAGTGCAGCGGTGCAGTGGGCTTGGTCAGCTGCATGCTCGTGGCCAGCACTCTGTCGCGGCACTTCAGTAGGCACAAGGCATGGTGACCGACGGCGCCATCTGTGGCCCGGCCGCGATTATTAGTACAAATAAAAATATATTTCTGACATAAAACGTCCAGTGAGACCGTGTGTGACTGTCAACGCGATGGCTGTGGGTGCGTTTCCCGCTTGGAAAAATGAATATATTTAAATATTTTTGTCTGTCAATGTCTTGAAAATTGGGCTCAAAGTGGGCAACTAATTAGGTTAACACTAGAATCGCTCTGCCAGGCACGCATGTATCGTGTGATAAAGGGATACTGAAATAAAAGGATAACAACAACTAAGGGCTCTGTTGAGAGTAAATGTAGATGAAAATTTAAAGTTGTATTTCAGGTACACTTATTTAAAGAAGAAAACCGTCAGATACAGACACGAGGATCTCAGGACGATCACTGTCGCCAAAAACCAACAAGACTTTAGTTTCGTTATAAACTGGTACAATAAGAAAATACAGTATCTTTTTAAATTCATTTAATAATGATTAAATAAGATAATTATATGTTTTAGTAATTATAACAAATTTTCTTAAATACTGTTATTAGTACTATAAATATAAATTAAATCTTTAAAAAGTTCACATAATGAAATAATAAATAAAAATAACTTACTTAAGTTACTAGTTTAATTCAAGGGTAAACAAAAAGGTTGAATTTTAAATTTGCAGGTAATTTTCAAACTTAGCTTTGTACAATACACACTCATTAAAACCTCACCAGCATTCACCAGCACAGCAGCACCCTCGTGATGCTAAGGAGTAGTGTCATATTGTGAGGAGGACCACAACGCCACACGTGGGTAAGTGCAAGCAAGTTCTCGATAATTAGATGTTTTGTTTGCCACTTAAACGCTTTCCATAATAGAAATGGTGAGGAAGGGAAGTGAGGGTAAGGGCGACCGCTTCTTGTTAGGGTTTATCTATATATTGATACTCGTACGTATCTAATACGTGCAGCGAAAACTTTGGATCCCGTTTTACGAAAATTACGGACGAAGTAGCATGAAATATTTTTCAATAGTAATGCTTATAAAGTAGATTAAATCAATAAATACCCACACTACCATATGTTTAACTATATAACTTTTTCACGTGTCAACGGGTCGCCTCTAGTATTGCAAACATTATGCTCGTCAAGGTATGTTGATTTAGTTTGTTATATTTTGTTATCTAAACACTGATTTTAAATACTTCTTATGAAGTATTTTGAATTAGTAGGAACACTCTAGTTTAAAATATGGTATTAAGCAGAACAACGCCATTCAATTCATAATTATAGATACACGTACCGGCATTCAGCTGTCTAACGTACTCCCTGCGCAGCGGCACCCTCAGGTTGGTCATGTGCAGGGTGGCCATGCCGGCGGTGGCGGCGGGGCCCGCGCCCTCCACCTGCAGTCGTTGTAGCTCATGGACGCAGGCCTGGCGGCGGTGTGCTGGGTGGGGAATGGAATTTTATTACAAATCACATCTTTAATACAGCCTCGCAGGTACAGACAAACCTTGTATATAGCACGTTAGGTACCGTTTGATTATAGATAAAGAATATGACGAAATGATTAACTAACGATTTGCATCAGTTATACATGGATGCATAGTTTAATAAGCATATTATTTTTTATATTTTTTTAGCTTTACGCTGTATCCAGCATATAACTGGGTAGATAGAGGTAACTTAGTGTTAAGATACACTCTCATCTTGATATTTTTTTTTTCAGCTTGATTTTTTTTTGTTTCCATAACGAGGAATATGAAAATAACTCTTTCTCTAGGAGTAGGAATCGAACCCACAGCATTTTATATACATTTTTCTAAATATAATTTACGTAATAAAAAACGATTGTATAACAAATTGTTTGAGCTTTACTTTTGATTGATTTAAATATACATTTTCAGTAATTAAAAGAAATACAACAGTAAGTCAATGCTTACTTGCTAATAACAGAAGTCGTTCCCCTTCAGCTTGTTCTGTAGATCCGCAGAACTCGATGGTAGCAGCGCAAAGATTCAAAGCTTGACTAGCCTGTAAAATCAATTATGTTAATAAGGAAACACCGGGCACAAACCTCCTGCCCGGAAGTTACAATTTATTTGGATTTTACATATTTTTCATTTTAGTGTAGATTTTTTATATTATCCGAGATTAATTTATGATTAATTATATTTTTGAAAAGTAAATTTGAAAATTGAAAAATAAAATATATAAGATTTTTAAATACAATATTTTTAAAAAAATCTAACATGGTCACTGGGGCAGTCAAATTAAGACCGTCCCTACCAATAAAGTGACCACGAAAACCAAGTCTCTATCAATCCAAGAAGCACTACAAAGTCTGTGTTAAAGTAACTAACTATAATTTTTAATTGGCTGCCCATTGTCTATGGGCCAGTTCATTTAATGATGGAAAGTATCCATTTGCCTATTGATAAATAAATACCTGCGATATAACAGTTTGCTGTTTAGATATCTCGTTCTGGAGCTCCTTGATGCGTTGTCGGACGGTCGTCACGCTGACAGCGGGGTCCGGCGTGGCGGGCTCGCGTTCAGGCGACACGTGGCGTATTACGCGTAGTGGGGTTGTGGGGGTTGACGACTGGATGGAAATTGTCCAAATAAGGAATAGAAGTTATTTATAAGAATTAAACAATAAACTATCGTTTTAATTAAATTGGTAATTGTTGTCAGTTTGTTCATAGAGTATGTTCTTGTTAATAAGATACCAGTTCGATGTACCAGTACCATATTATTATATGGTACGATTTTATTGGTATAATCTTTAACATAGTTTAATGATTAACTGATTAAGATATAATTGCCAAGTTTAATGATAACAAAAAAAATAATTTGGTGCTTGTAAAACTTTATTATATAGTAATACCTCCTAAAACTACCTATTAAAAGCGTGATTAAAAAAAATAATTATGTACCTCGAAAGCGAAAACTACAATCAAAACGTTTGGGTCAAATGTTTATCTAAGCTAATACACACGTGATAATAGTAATTTTAAGTGATAAAATAGCTAATATAATTATTATGCTTACCGCCTGTGTACGTCTGTAGAAGCTAACGCTGTGTACGAGCTCGTTGCCTCGGTCCGGTTTTCCCTGAACTTGGCTCTTCAGCGGGGATTTGAACGCCTTATCCTGGTACACGAAACTCGATGATGACAGGCTGCCGTGCTGCTGTAAGCGTACTAATATTATGGCCAAATGCATATCTCAAACAATACTCTTAGGTAAACAGAATAAAACAATATAAAACTATTGTCAAATAAACATTTTTTTTATTACAGCTTCATTATTTGTAGCCATAATGAAAATTTATATAATTATTTAATCAAGTTTTACTTTTTTTACAACCTATTTATTATTTTTATTTTACATATTTTACAACATATTTTATTTTTTTATTTTAGTGTAATAAAATTTGGCCATAATATTACAGCGCTATTTAAGACACTACTAACGTATTAATAGTAATTGATATTTGAATTAAATTTTATTGCAAAATCGGTCTTTGAATCCCATGTGGAGGAGTGGCTGTAGCTGACAGAAGAATGAATTACTGTCATATCTCTGTGTGGTGTTCTTTCTACTACTCCACACGCAGTGTCGAGAGGAAAGTGACGAGTGTGCCTCTCAACGATAGGGCTTCCGTACTTTCAATGATAATTCGAGATAAAACGTGTAAGACTAAAATCCTAAATATTAATGAACTATTATTATATTGGTATTTTGAAATATTGGTATTTATAATCAATAGATTCAATGACCGGATAGACTGTTACTCCATTCACCTTATTGACTTTGGGTGGTGTTGGTCCTTCTTCTTCCAATGCCTCGTCAAGTAGCTCATCTAGTTCACTATCACACGCGCCGGATTCATCTGAATCGCTTTGAACTGCTTTTTTGTAGCTTGTGTTATTTTTCTTAACGACCTAAAATATAAATGTTTGATCAGTATGTGTAAAATGTATGGAAGTGGTGTACTCTTTAAATATGTAATAAGATACAAATACAAGACATTAAAGTTTATTTGAAAATTAATAACAACGCTGACTTTCTTACTACTCCGCTAGGGATAAAGCGTTGAGCTTTATAAATAATATAGGGATATATATATATATATATATATATATATATATATATATATATATATATATATATATATATATATATATATATATATATATATATATGTATATATATAATAAGAAAATGTATTAATAGAAAAAGTACATGTTATTAAAGAAAATGAAAATAAAACTTACATTCATAACTTCCCTACCGAACGATGTCTCTGCCCAATTTTCAGATTTATTTAACTTTTCAGGTATATCTTCGGGGCTGAGAAAGAAATATACCAGATGTTACTAAAATATATTAAATGAATATGGCACGTGGCACTATAGATAACACATTGTTAATAATTCATTTTCCTTTGAATGTTGCTGACAATAGGTTCTTAGTGTGCACACTTGGTTTTTTATATAAAGGCGAAATAAGGGTACTGTGCCTCCCCTCCTTCTATTTAGTAAAGTAAATAAAAATATTATATACATTTTTTACTTTATAATCAGATAATTGATAAATATTATATTGGCATTTTTATCGTATGTTTATCATTTATGGAAAATGCTATTAATTCATTTATTTATTAGAATTAAAAGAAGATTTATTATAACAATTTTATAATAAAATTATAATAAATTGTAATAATAAATCTGCTAAGTATTTAACAACTGTAATTAAACTAAAAACATTGATAATATCTGGTCATCAAAATGCTCTACTTTGTTACAAACAACTGAAAGATGGTCAAATGGAGAGTACGTAAAAATAAATATTTTTCTGAAATCCTTCAAAGGACCTTCTTTCTTGGAGTGACATCGCATAGAAAAGCTATTCTGATTGGTAAATCAATATTTGAATTGGATAGTTGAAAATAAAAAAAACATACCCGGTGTTAGACATAGTATCTAGTGTTTTTAATGGCCTGAGACTGTTACTATTTTTATTTAATTTAAGCTTTTCTTGTCTTTGGATTTTTGACCCATACTCATTACATTGACTAGCTGTAGGAAGTAAATTTTTAAACCTAAATTACTGCCTTTACGTACGGTGGACGTACTCCCGGATAAGCCGAGCTTATTTTAATTTATATGTAAGAACTATTAAATTAATTAAATATCATACTGAACGATACTACAGCTATTCATCTTCTTCTAAATCGATCAATTACACATCAGGTGTGCCGGTTTGCAAAATTAATGACAACTTCTGTCCTGCACACAAAAAGTCATTCAAACGCACCTAGTAGGTAGTTTCGAATATGTGTGTGCACAAACAGACAAATACTCAAATAAAAATTTTAAACATCATACGATTCATATACCATTACTGAATTTTTTTGTTTAAGTATTTAATGAACAGTCACACGTTTAAAGAACTTTACAGTCCACAACGGAAATCTAAAAATTATGTAATAATATATCCTAGTACCTATATGTTGGTGGACGGTATTCTTGGGTGGGTATCATATGTCAAATCCAATCTAGGTATACGATTATTCCGTTATTAAATTGATTCATTTAAAATATCTTAATGTAGACAAAACATTTTTATTAATGATATAACATATATATTTATAAGTCAGATAGTTTATTATTAATTCCATGCTTAATTTCACGTCTGATTGCCACCGTACAAGTGATTTATTAAGAATAGCTTATGCTTTAGACGTTGATTAAATTATATGAATTCTTTTCATTCTAATATGTAAATAAAGAGTATTTTACGAATGATTTTTTATGTAGCAGTCTGCATCAAGAATATGTGACATCAGTGTCGTCCAACCAGTGTTTTTTCATCATTACCATGAACGAAGCGAGAGGAAGTTTGTCCAGCGAACATATAACAATCAATATATTTTTTTTATATTTACTTGAGGGCAAAGAGCTTTGTAGTAAAATATTTAAATATTATGTTATTGAAGATATCCTATATACACTGTTTAGGTATCCTCGTTAACTCGATTCATTTAGTTTATGCCAATTAAGGAAATTTATAAAAAAATCTCGTAACATCAAAACATCCTTACTAAATCATTAATTCTTAAGAAATGCACCGTTACTATTTAAGTGCGGCTTTCGTCAATGAATATTGATATCAACATACATATAAAAACTTGTATCGAACTGGGACCGCTTTCTTTAAAAATTAAAATGACTTTAAATTTATATCTACATCTCTTTTTTAAATACATAGTAACAATAGTGAACGGCATTTGACTCACACGTCTCGTATTTGGTAAAGAATATAAGTGTAGGGAGGAAAGTGAGTGTGAGTGTCTTGATACTATGTTTTCCCTACTTTTCGTGCAACATGCAAATTGCAACATAAAAGTAACAATATTACTCGTCGAATCTACATATAAATCTACATCGAAATATATAAAATGTTACCTTTTGAAAAATATATTAAAAATAATTTTATGCAGTGTGATAGTGGAATATGATTTAAAGCAGGGGTAAGCAACCTTTTAAATCAAAGGGCCAAATTTAAATTTAATTTTTGCTAGAGGGCCGCACAGTGAACAATTTATCACTTGATCAAATATACTTAACGTTTTAGGGTTAATAATGCTTATTTTATGTTGTATTATATTATGTTTTGACACAGCGCATGAGCTTAATAAGCTTAAAAAATCTAATCTGAAAATGCTGGAATGCGTTCGGCTGACCGCGTGTTGTATGCCCCTGGTTTAAAGTTTACTACTTACATTTATATATAAAGTTTAGTAAAAAAATCGAGATTTACATACATTTTACATACATCATATAGTCCACGAACTTCAATAATGTTATACGTAAACTAAATGCTAAGAAATGTTTTATCACTGGCTAGTTCCTAAAATAACGATAGTTTTAAACGTTTTAAATTTAATAATAAACATTATGTTGTTAAAAGGATATTGAATAAAAAATGTAACTGAGAGTTATATGTGCAAAATTACATTTTGCGGTGTCGTTCATTTTATATTTTAGGAAATATTTTTTATCATTAAGATTTTGAATTAAGAGATATGCAAACGTTTATATAATATTAATAACTTCAACATATAGATAGATTATTGGTATATATGTTAGAAATATTCAATATGTATATTTAATACCCACTATCATATACATCTATATCTCTTAACCCTAAATTTGTCTGGAAGAAATCGCTATAAAGCCGCTTTTTGTGTTACCATTTTATTAACTTGTTATTTTACTGTAATTTTGTTTGTTACATCAGTAGTGTACAATAAAGATTAAAGTATAATAAAAAGTAGAAGATTGCTGAAAACATTTTCACATTTTGTAAGATTCAAATAGATGAAAAAAGAAAAAAAAGACGACGAACTATTGTAGTATTCGAAACGGAAATATACGCGATAAATCCAGTTAAAGAGTTTCACTTGAAATCTGTAATAATAACGAAAATCAAATATCTTATAACGTAAGACACCACTTAAACTAACATAAATGTAGATAAAGGTAGCTTTTGGTACTTGGCACATTAACAAGAAAAAAATAACCAATATATTTGCACAGTAAGAAACCTGAAATTGTAAACAACAAAAGGAAAATGAAATACATGGATTGTCTTAATATTTTATTATTACAAAATCCGATAGAAAACATTTCTATTATCACAGACAACAACTTAAAATATAACCTGAAAAAGAAAATTGTATTAAGCATTAGTCTAGAGCAAGAACAAATATAATATTTGTAACAAACGTGTTGCTATACCGTGAAAAAATTTGATCAAAACGTATGGCAATTTTAATTGTATTTGGCACTAAAGTAAAAAATGATAAAATATAGAAGGTAATGGCAAAAGTATTCTTAATCTATATATGTATTATGTATAATGTATATATATATATATATATATATATATATATATATATATATATATATATATATATATATATATATATATATATATATATATATATATATATATATATATGTATATATGTATATATATATGTATGTCCCCTGTTAAGGAATAGCGGTGCGGCGTAGAGTGCCGACACTCAACACGCAATACGCGGAAAGCGGTGAGTGAAGTCTTGGCGCTTAGTTTGTCTCTACCTATCCTACTGAATGAAATGAAAAGAAAATATCTTTTATACTGATGTATGAATTATTCTAAGGCTGATGATGATTATTATTGGACAGTGAAACATGGTTATATTTTTGAAATATATTTTATATCGTATATATATATATATATATATATATATATATATATATATATATATATATATATATATATATATATATATATATATATATATATATATATAATTTAATTATTGTTATATAGTGCAGTAAATGTCTTTTTCATAATATGGATTTTTTTCTAAGAAATATTATATATAAATTTCGAGTTTGTAAATTTGTGCTATTCACGGAGTTAAATAAGTTCACCTAGAGAATATTTTAAGTAAATAATAAATAACGTACATATTTTAAATCATGTTTCATAAAATAATAGCTCGAGCAAAAATAATCAGATAGGTTTTTAAATATATTAGAAAGGGTATTTACCAAGAAGTCTGTACCTATACTTAAGTATTTAATTTAGGTGTTTCAATTATTTCAACAGCTATTTATTAAAATAATCAGGGACTTGAATTTTAACAGTCAGTACCATGTCTATTATAGAAAATTGTCATAATTGCTGATATTTCCGTTGGAAGCAGTCTAAACGTTTAAGTACTAATCTAGTATATAAGTTATGTACAAAATAACTACACTAAGTAGGCAACATTGCAGTCTTATAATAAATTACAAAGAAAATGTATTTAGTCTTTATTTTATATTTATTGCAGATATTTATAATTTATTCTATTCGTAATGCTATCATCTGTACAATATTACCCTCCAGTATGTAAAGATATAGAAATGTTCAAAATAGTCCCAATTAAGATTAATAGAAAAGGTTTGTACATTATTACACAATACGTAAACAATTTTTATATAAGTCAACTCTACTAATTACTTTTTTGTTATTTTAAATACAAAAATAAATTCAGAATATATATATATATATATATATATATATATATATATATATATATATATATATATATATATATATATATATATATATATATCTCAGGAACGTCACTTGAAATTAAAATATATTTTAAACTCAAAGAAAATGAGGTCACAGTTACCACGGAACCATTAGTTATTTCCATTGAACCACGCGGAAGAAAGTCGCAGGCAGAAACTAGTCAAAAATAAATGTATAAATATCTGCAACATTATCTTAATACAACATTTGTTTGCAATAGCAAGCCATAATTTGCTCTAGAAGAGTCTTATTATTATATATAAGAACTTAATATACCATACTAAGTAAGGTAGAAGATATGGAATTATATTTATATAAAGTCCACTACAATTATGCTACAATTAAAGTTTATATTTATTGGTACTGATGCCTAAATGAAATGTTATTTATATGTTGTGGGAAAACATATCTACGAGGAAAAATTCTTCTAAGAAATATATAAATATGCAATAGTCGTAGGTCAATCATGTTATATGATAAATTCAACTAACGACGATTAAGTATATTCAGATGTATCGTTATGTTAATTAATAAAAACGAATAATATGCTATTATATCTCTAGTGGTATTTATGTTATAATGTATTTTTAGCTTAAGTTGTTTTCTGTTTCTATATTTTAAGAAAAGTTACAAAATCTAAGGAAAATTTAGATAATTGAGTGGCAGATTTACCAGCAAGCTCGGTGCTTATGGCGGCAGATTCTATAGGCGGCAAATATGCAACGGTTCTTTTTTGCTACTTTATATATAATTAAAAAAGATTTCCACTGTCACATGTCTCACAGATAATATCATTTGTAAGTAGAATATATTACGTCGACTTATTAATCGTACAAAAGTGATCTTATATAAGTTCAAAAAACTGATATTGTTTGTTATTCTAAAAAAGTTGTTCGATTGTGACGATAATAATCCAGGAACTGACAACAGTAGGGGTAAAAGCGACAAATTTTGTACGCCGTATGCCTTCGAATAATATAAATCCATCACAAGTCTTTCTAGAGACTTACTTTTTATCAGCCAATAGAACACAAATGACCTATCATCATGATCATCATCATCTCATCCTATTTACGCCCACTGCTGGACATAGGCCTCCCGCGGCCTATATTCATGTCAATTATATTTCTATTCTAGTGGAAATTTCTGAACACATTTAAATTCATATAAATTGATAGTCACTAATATACGATACGAATAGGATACGAATACGTAACATTTAATTTTATTCAGACAAGATCAGCCTTTAAGACCTAGGTAATCTATATAGACAGGCCCTAAGCTGGCATATCGAACCTTATAAACATTTTATTTTGCATGTAAGTAGAATTATTAATCACTACCTTACTAACACTAACATTATTTATGCGAGGTATCAGCTTTAACATTTTTAATAACTGTCGTTAGTAATACCTGAACTGTTAAGTAAATTATAATAGAATACAAATACTACTGGTTTCAGAATATATACTCTAATAGTATCTTAAATTCTCAAGTACAAGTATTACATAAATAAACTTAAAATTGTACTTATTGTATAAGCGAAACCTATATATAGTATGAACCGAGAACGATTTAAATTATTGTGCTGCAATACATATGGCGCACCATATGGCTGTTTTTAGGGCAAGGTTTAATTATGACATATTGTTATTCCATCTGTTTGGGGCGGTATTCTACAATAGCAGGTTCACACTCTGCATATTTCAATATCCTATACTGTACTATATGATACTGGATAGCAAATAGAAATCAATATTATATGCCAAAATTTTGTCAAAATATGTTCAAATGCATAAGAAAAAGAAAACACATTCTAAAGTATAGTGCCCACACCTTGAGCCGCCGCAGTCAGAATATTCCTCTTGAGTATTAGAGTTATCAGTTTCTATGTCAGACAAATGTGGGTACAAGCTTGGTTGTTGTACGATAGTGCCGTTTTCCTTTGAATTGCTATTAACTTTTATCCTTTTTACATCGTCTAATACTGATAGCACTACTGGTGAGTCTTGAGAATCTGAAAAAAAGAGACACATATATTACAAAATATTTAATATTAATTCATACATTATTATTATATATTATTTCATGAATTAATTTATTAATAATAAATGTTGTATATTGTTATTTTGATTAGACAGGTATATATATAAGTTAACATAGCTTAGCAAACAGCCACTTCACATTTTTAGGGTACCGTAGCCGAAAGACAAAGTCCATAGATGTTCGTCATGTCTGTCTCTCCGTGTGTATGTTATTCATTACAGATTTAGGACTGCACTTTGTCACTGCATAATAGTTACTAACAAAATTCAACAGAGACGAGTCCAATTCGCACTTGGCCATTTTTTCGTTATAAGAGGAATAATTTAAAATCGATAAAACTTAAGTTTTAAGAAAAAATATAACAATATCGATAAAATTTTAGTTTCCGTGTAACTTTTTTAGATCAAATATTACTTACTTCTCCGTTTAACCGGTTGTGAACCAACAACTTTGTCATGTTCAGCTTCCTTCCTTCCGTCCTTGGGCTCAGATTTCACTTCAACAATCTTGGGGACATTGGCAATGATCTCTGGTTTCTTATTGATTTGGGATAAGCTCGTAGTACTTCCCATTAGAGGGGCTTTCTCATTTTCATGCTCGCTTTGATCGTCATCGGATTCATGTTCAGGTTTTTCAGCAGTTGGAGGCTGAAAAGAATATATATAAGCTTATTATTTTAAGAATATTATTACTAATATGTGAAATAGATATAAGGAAGTTCCGGTGATATAAAAAATATATGTGTGAACATTATTTTTAAGGAAATAAATATATGACTCACATACCATCTTGACATTTAAAATATACGTATAAATGTATGTTTGTTTGACATTTTTGACCCTTACAAAAACCAGATTTTATTTGTATTTATTTATAAATTTTAAAAGGACAAGTTTTCCAGTTGCTTTACTAAAAAGCAATCATTATTTATTTATAACTGTTCCACTGCAATAGGAATGCATAATATATAAACATATTAAAACATTTTTGTATCTCTTGGTAATCACTAGCGACGTAGAAAATTCCAAGGTTTATCTATTAATTATTCTAAAAGGAATAACTTCAATTACTCATTTTATATTGAATACATATAAGTAAGAACATAGAGCTTCGTGTGGAGACTATCTATTCTGTACTCTCCGCACAACTTCATGATATTACTATATATATTTTTATTATTTATTAGTATTATGTAGAAAGAGTCTATTGATAATGTTCTGACGAATCCAAGAATCGTTCGTCGACTATTGTCTCGTCTAGTCAGACTGAGAAAAAGTCCATCAAACGAATTTGAACCCGCAATAATCGAGTACATCTAATCAGCCATCATCACCATCACTCGAAGCGATAATGTCATGTTCAACAATATATTACGTAAAAACTGATGTGTCAGAATACTATGGAAATTATATTAAAAGCTATATTTTATTATAACATGAATATTATCATTTTTGTAACAGCTTCTATAATTTAGATTTCAACGAGTATGTACAAGTGCTGAGCATTTCGAAGCAGATTTCACTTATTTGATATATAGGGCATGGGAAAGGGAAACCTCTGACCGAGCAAAGTGTTAAAATTAACACGTTTAGATAACAAAATGTACAACTTCCCAGTTGCACATTTTTGGATGCTGTTTACATAAGTATAGGTATTTGTGGGAATCTTGCGATCTATCTATATTTAGTTATAGATAAAACATGGCATTTTTGTTCAAACTTCATTTCAATCATTTACAATTTTTTTTTATAATTTTTAACGTAATATTTGAACGATTTGGTGAATGTATTTAGTCCAGATACAATTACATATAATAATAAAATTTTATACATATCAGTTTCTATAAAAGATAATGTAGGAAACAACAAATGAAGACCTACATATATTCATTACTAAAAACCACAAATAACGGGGATTAACGACTACTTTGCATTCCCAACACCTAGGGCAAACCGCAGAAAATTGTATGGTCAGCGCGAACATTTATATAGGAAATAACGTAGCTTAAGAAAATATAAATAAATATGAGCCTATCGTGGCGTAATAAAAATCGCGATGATTTTAAATTCGATTCTTACTCAAGGTGGAAATATATTTAAATTATTTCCATTTGCCCGCTCTTATAAAAAAATAAAGCGCGGCGTTGAATTCTGCCACTCAGCACGCAGTGTTTAGAATTGGCCGCAAAATAACAACGGAGTATTTTAACACTAGGTGCCTTTTGCCTACCTTGGCTATGTGGCTTGTGATAAGCGTAAAGCTAAAAAAAATTAGGCACATTATATGTGGTAGGAATAAAAAATGTTATAATCGCTAAAGCAAACTTAATTATTTACGAACTTACTATGTAACTATAGTATGCTATATCACATAATATATATTACACCGAAAGATTAGCAGTTTCATTGCGCGCTTAGTCTAGTGTTCATTGCATTTCCATACATATTACTTTTTACTTTGTAATGTTTATAATAAATTAAACTGTATTGTTATATTTTTTGAATATTTTTTAATTGTTATTATGCATGGTGCGACTGCAAATGAGGCGTACAATCCACTCTATAGTTATGTGTGAAAAAGGTTTTTATAATAAATACTATTATTATATTATATATTTAAAAAAAAACAGTTTATAAGAAAATTTTAGACTACATAAAATTAAATAGATTGTATATGTATAAAATTTAAAAAAATGAACATAATTAAATACGCTTAAACATGTGCATAAAATAAAACACAAGTACACCATAAAAATAATAAAAATAAATACCATAGGTATTGACAATAAATATTTCTAACGAAGGTAAAACGTAATTTATTTGTATGCAGCCGGGTCACAAGGACAAGTGTACTTTGCCCTACAAGAAAAGTACAGAAGTCCCGGAATGACGACGAGAATAGCTCGAAAAGGGCTCTGTGTTTGAATAGAACATTCGAATTCAATTCGAATAGCGCGGACTGCTTTATTTGATGAATGCACAAGTTTAATACTCTAAAAAAGGGATTTAAAGTTATTTCATTTATTTTCGGTTTTACACTTTATCTCGCATAGGTATAGCAGGGTGGCCTAGCGAACCTAATGTCAAGACACTCCGTTCTCCGCATGCCCCCTGAAGTTGAGACACTGCATATTAGGTGTAAAAACTAAGCGCTATGCTTTACCTTTACTGCAGTGAGAAAATTAAGATGGTTCATACCCTCAGTTGGCGAAAACGCGGAACCCAGAGGCCACAATCATCACGTTTACAGTCAAACGTTGTCCCACTGCGCATTTATATGTATTTAAGATTAATTTTCTCTTATCATATTTTATTTTAAATACCTTGAGATGATCAAGTAAATATTATATAAGTATTTGTGGAAGGACATATTTTTATTTTACAATTTAACTATTAGTGTCTATGATTTTAAACAAAAACAAATAAAAAAGTCATAAAATCTATTTTCGGATAAGCTTAAAGAATAATACCTATGCAAATAAATATGTAAATAGCACGCTTTCTAATGCTTAAGTATCATCATGGTTATTTCCAAGTAAAAACAAATGGTGAAATCTATTGAGTCACTTCCTTAACACAATAAGAACAAAGACAGTAAGAAGTAACGATAAATCATCTAAGTGTGAAAAAACTTAAATCGGATTATAACTACATTATTATAATATATTGTAAGCAATATAGTTATTTATTTAAAAAATAATAAATGACTGTGTTGTACTTGGTTTATAATACAATAAATATGTATACCAATATAATAAAGCTGATTTGAGTTTGTTTGATTGAACTGGCTAATCTCGGGAGTTACTAGTTCCAATTCAAAAATCGCATCACATTAGTCGTTTCAATGTGTAAAGTGCGGGAACAGTTACTTCGGACACTTAGAATGTGTCTTCTGTCATAATAAAGCTTTTAGTTAATTCCACTGTACCGTGCGAGCGAAGTCAGGGGAAAAAGCTATATCAAATATAAATAATTAAAACAAAACACTTGTGATCTCCACACAAAAACTAAGGAAACGTTAAGTACTGTCTTTAACATTCCTTAACTACCGAGCTTACGCTTCTGGAGCTTCCATTCATTGTACATGAAAAAAACGGGTCTTACCTTATAATGGAATCTGTTTTGAAGCATCTCCATTTCTCTCTCTCTTTCTTGCTTAGCCTTTTTAGCTATCGTCGTCTCGCTTATCGTTTGCTCCTTACTGAAAAGTGCAGCGAGCTTTCCTTTTATGCCACCACCGATTGAGCTTTGACTAATATTATCATCAGTTAAACTATCCTTTGAATTGGCCCTGGAACTTTTCTCGGGAGTGCTTTTTGGTGTGGTTTTTTGTACTGATTTCTTGGCTGAAAGCAAAAACTTTTAAATATTGGGGTCAACGTTCAACATTATAGATATTCAGTGCCAATGGTTTTTGTGTTGCATTGTAAGCTTGTGGAACAAGTTTTTCTATATATAAGTATTTTCTGTGTGTAATGTCAGAGACCTAATAGATTTTATTTGCATATATTGTATACTTATGATCTCAAGGCTATAAAGAGAAATAAAAATAAATTCATCAAATTCATGGCTACTAGATAAGTAATAATAATTCTTGGTATTAATTACATAAATAGATCAGTTATGACAATAATTGCTTTATAAAGCCCAAAAACGTTTAGTTGCTATTTTAAAAGTATAATTTAATCATAAATAAATTCTGATAGTAGTTAAGATTTCAATACATTTAGCGACAACTATACTGGTTCTATCGTTGAATTTAATTCACAACAAAAAAAATATAAAATGTAGGTTATTCATCAGTAGGAATCCCATCATTATGCAAAGTGCGTTATTATCTAATAATTTACTATTTGAATACAAATGTTGACAGATACATACAAATGATGAGTCAATATTTCGCAATTTGTTTATTATTTAAAAAAAAATTAAAGTGTTTTTAATAATTATTTTAAAATATAACACATATTTTAAATAATATTCAATATAATGTTATGAGCAAAAAAAAACTTACACAATAAAAAAATATATTAAAAGTCCTTTACTAATAATAAACAGCATTAACCGACACTGGCAATTGATATACACGAAAATTAAATACCAATTCGTATCGTCACAAGTAGCTAAAACTATCGTAGCTAAGCGAGAATAAAAGTAAACGAATTCACGATCTGCTTAAGCGAACGTCGCGGACGAAATGGCACGGATCGCCAGCCATCGGTCACACAGATCTGTCAATATATCCATAGATCGTGCATTAGAAGTGGCATATGCACATTGTGTTAAAATTATCCGGGCCTTTGAATTATTGTAAATAAAAAAAAATGTTTCTAATGACGTAGCAAACGTAAATGCTTTGCGTGACTAGAACAAGGCCGCTAACTTTATTTGCATAGATCGATAATTTTCCTCTAAACATTTTAATCACTTTGTAAAATCTTGAAAGAAGTATTTCATAAATATATTACACCTAATTCATAATGTGCACACAATATTAAATTGAATGTAAACTACTCTTTAAATGAAATTATTTCATTTAATTTCAAGTAAAAAATTTTGTTTCATTTTATAGACTAATAATATAAAAGTGAACAATAGCTACTACCATTGCTAATATGTCCGACTTTATAAAACATATATAAGAAATAACATTAAGTGCGTTTACGTGCGTTTACTACGTTACCTTTACCTATTAAATTATCACATTCCCCTTTAGCAATGTTAAATGTATATTTTAAATATTAAGATAATAATAACAAATAATTTATTTAAACAAGTTTCTTACTATCCAGTAGTGATTGGAGCCTCCGACCGTCCGTTATTCCAGATATATGTATAGGACTCGTAGAATTCAAGTATATAGGTATAGTATATGTGTTTAGGTATACATTCAATTATTTAACTATATAATATACAAGTGAAACTGCAGTCCATACTAGTTTATGTACCACACCCGTCATTCAGCTGTGTTCAACATTTTCACGCTCCATTGCTTGTTTTTTTTGTTTAACAAAACTGTACAGTTCCGGTGATAGAATGCTTTCGTAATAAAGTTAGCTTAAATGAGAAATCCGTTAAGGCGTGATTTATACCAATGTATCCAGCTTTTATTGCTATATGTACCTACATATGAAATATACAAAACATATAAAATATAATCTTATAGTAAACGACAAATGCACTAACATTTATTTACTTAATTATTTCTCTTTAAAACAATTACGATAGCATTGGCATTTATCTTTTTACAAGCTATTATTAATTATTGAAACAATACAGGTATCAATTATAAACGATTTGCAATTTAATTTTGAATGATGAAATATCAGGTATATAAATTAACATCAAAATGAATCAAAATTATATTTAAGGTTGTGCTTTTTCATACAAATCACCAGTCCAATCAATTTACCAATTAATTTTAATATCAAAATACAAAATACGAAAATAACAGTCTCACGTAAGGATTTCTTTCTGTAAAAATCAGTTTTGGCCTGTAATATAATACGGCTACATTACAAAGGGGAAATGACGTGACTCAAAATTTTCATAGAATTTTACTTCGACACCTGATACTTTTCCCGATTGTATTCAGATTCACTTTGACATGCACAAAAATTAAACGCTAAGTAGCTTTTAAGTATACATGACCAAGGACTCGCTCTGGCTTCTCTTGGACAAAAAATATATTTTTTTATAAGTTTTTATTTAGTATAACTTGCATTTGACTTTTTTTTACATATTTTATAGTGGTAGTATATCGTACATACTACATGGGTAACTTTATAAGCGTATATTGTAGACACAATATTTATTACTATTAGTTGTTTATTTTATAGATAAATAATATTTTAAAAACATCAAATACCTACGTCATTACAACATGAAAACAATTATAGAAATTACCAAACAATGCAAATGCGATAGGATTATTTGTATTGTTTGCATTGATAAAGGACAAAAGTACATAAAAGGGTATTATAAATAAACCTGCCCTGCCTGGGTGTACCTGCCTCGACATATGGCTACATAACCTTGATTGTGGATGTGGCATTATATAATTTCGGATGTATTACGGACGGTACGTTTAACAAAGAATAAAATATTTAAATATTTTTTTTTTAATTTATTGCATTGCATTTTCATTACATTTCTGATTCGTTCATTAAGAGCCTAACTACGGAGCTTAATTAAATAAAAGAGTAATCCCACTTTTTTAGCTTTTCGCTCTATCCCAGTATTATAGCAGAGTGGCAGGCCTTGTTCTAAGACACTCCTCAAACTCAATGCTATGCTTTGCTTTACTTTCTTACTAGAGCGAATAAATGAAAACTTTTTCAGTATCAGGTTTAAATTATATGGATACATTTAATAAACTCTTTCAAATCATACATTTCTTATCGCATTGTTTGTCAACGAGAATCCATCCATGGGAACTATTGTCGATTGTCAACGAGTCGGGTGAAACGTAGAAAATGCGTTTTAAATAATAATACATTTGTCAAATACACCTTATAATGAACTAGTTTTATATACCGGTGTTTGGAAATTTTATTTGTCCGCTTATGCCACGCTGCAAGCGGCAGTAAATTGGTGACATTTTTAATATGTTTAAAATGTTATTTGCATGCTATATAATATATGATTTTTGGATATTCTTATTTACTTGTCTTGGAATATGGAAAGCAATTTATTTTTTAAACATTAACAAAATTTATAGTAAATTAATTTAAAATAAATATGTATCAAGTCAAAAACGGTGATATATATAGACCGAGCAAAGTCCAACCGCCACAAAAACCTAGTTACCGTACGAAATCTTATACAACGTATTTGTCTAGGTAGACAAAAGGCTCGACGATCACCATAGTGGGCGGCCTACTTACACCGTAACATCATTCTGCATGACTAAGAAATTCTGCATTGAAAATTTAGAGGCAATATGTTTTATTAAGTATATAAATAGTCATTACAGATCCAGAATCCTAATGTATAATTCAGAGCACTTTACTATCTTTGCAGAATTTTAGTCGCAGAAACATTATAAAGATAAAGCTTATTTAGGCTATAATTTTGTACTATCTACCGTCAGCGATAGATGAACTTAACATAATTTTTTTTTTTAATTTGAACCAGTATTTTCAGATTATAGCGATATAAATCAAACATAATTCAACTTTATAACATGAATAGTAGAATTGCAAAAATATTTAGTTTGCCAATATATTTTTATTTGTCTACTTGTCCACCTACTAATCTAAATATAAATTCACTAGAACAAAGGTCAAGCAAGTCACTATTTATTATAATACGCACTAGTTTTAAAAGCAAGCATAACGTATATTACTTATCTTTGTCTTTATATATATTATGTATGACCATGTTATAAATGCCGTCTATAAATTTTGACAGGCCATGACATCAAATTATTCCATAATTCAAGATTAATTTAAATCTTATGAATCTGAATCTTTATTATGTACTGGATGTTTCTTTTAAAAATATACTTAAAAGTATTTAGTATATGTTTCAATATTTGTAGACGACGGTTCGACGGTACGAACGACGATAATTTAAAGAATCCTTTAACCCCTATTTTACTTACTTAAGTGTGTTAATTTCCAAAATTGTTGTTCCATTTCTTTATTCATTTACGCTAAACAAAAAAGCAATATGCTAAATTTCAAGATTATAAAATTAGCTGATTTTATTTTAGACTGTGCGTAGATAGAAGACTAAGCTAACTACAATAGGCTATAAATAGAGGGTTTTTTTTACAGCAAGCACGATATCTATTCGGGCTATTGTCTCATACAAATAAAAAGATCTACATGTGATAAGTCAAAATGTACCTGCGGTATTAAAACCTGATATATATTTTTAGAATTTGTACGGCATAAAAAAATACATTGAATACATACATACAAAAAAAAACTGGGTTACAATTTTAAGCATACCAACAATTGTTTCATTACTTATTTTACGCGTAAGAAACCTTACTTTACTTTTTTTTACTTCACGCTTTTTTCGCATAGCAGAGAGAGAAGCTAATTTTAGAAATATAACGTATGATATGAATGCCGTAACTTAAAACCGCGCTTTGCCCTGTTACCAGATTAAGAAAATTAAAAAGAAACCAATGCAAAAAATTTACAAAAAAGTATATATACATATTGTTAAAGTCTACGAGTATTTTCCTCATTTCGATAGGATCAGGTAAAAAGGAATTTCCTAAAACCATATAAACGTGGTATGTGTGTCAAGCATGCTGCTAACATCAAATTCGCAAAAGACAGACAGTGTGACACATTTGAAAGTAAGCAAATAAATCGACAGATTACTGTTTCAACACCCGTTATTGTTTTCAATGAAATTAGGGTTAACACGTTTTTGGGAAAGTTTTATTTTTGTAAAATTGTTTTTTTTATGTTCCCATAAGCAGATAGTATAATTATGAGCTCACATAAATCCAACCGATATTTTATATTTTAGTTTAATTTAATAAGTTTAATGATTTTATTTGGTAAGACCTCTTTACTAATAAATAAAATTGCAGTGAAATATACGGTACATATACTAAAATATTTTTTTGTTACAAAATTTGTCTGTCTTTTTGTTTGGTCTAGCTAATCTCTAAAACGGCTGAACCGATTTTGACGGTACTTTCATGGGATTTCGTATGACATGGTTAATTGGCAAATTGTTCATCAAGATCATTATTTTTTAGGACAGTATAAAATAGCGTGTAAGATGTATTCGTAACGCTTACTTTTTACTTCCGACCATCTAAAAAGACTCGCCATCCACCTTCGTAACACTATTACATATTTTATGCTTTAAATTCATTACAAAATGGCGGCCATATAAAATTGCACTAGAATGTGTCACAATGATGAAAAAATATTATGAATTATAATATTATTCTTTTGTTTTAAAATAAAAGCCTAAAACAATACTTATCCATAATAATAACTAACCTGATGGCCGACAAAGCAACAAGCTCTATATGACATTACATGTACATTTCTAAAGGTGTGAATGCAATATTTTTTTTGTATTTACATACTATGTTTTAAATATATACAACGTATGTTTAAATAAATAGACATTATTAATTTATTTTCTTGAGCTTTACAACCTTACTATTCATGGTACTCCATATAAGGGCATACAAATTATACCTTTTAAGAAACATGTATTTAGCGCTATTATCATATTCCTTTTCTCCCCTTTTGCGATAATAGATATGTACAGTAAAACTTTCACATATTTTATTTAAATGTCTTCGTTATATTATGTTTTAAAGAAATGGCATTTATGTTGTGGAACAACATCTGGCTGTAGACGCGATATTAATGGATCTGGCCAGACAAAGCACAGTGTTGATTTCCCCCACTCAACACACAATATGTATTGGGGCGGAAAGCGGAGAACAGTGTCTTGACCCTAAGTTTTCTTCTGCTATATACAAGATGGAGGTGAAGCAAAGTAAATAACAATTACAACTGTACTGAGATTAAACAAACCAAATACACAAACGCAATGATAGATAGAACGTAAATAATAAAGTTTGAGCCGAACACAATTGTAAATGTTTAGAATCGGGATCATTAATAACGCATTAAACACGCCGATGTCTGTTTATGTTACAGGAAAAGCCCCGTGGCATGAATGGAAGCATTGATCGGACACAATGTGGAAACTATTGATTTAAGTTATATTTGAAATATGGTGTTTATTTTTAACTAATAAATTCCGATGAATATATATATATATATATATATATATATATATATATATATATATATATATATATATATATATATATATATTATAAAGCTGAAAAATTTTATTTAGTTAAGCGCGCTCATGTTAGGAGCTACTGGTTCTAATCCCTTGATAATTGGATAGTCCACTTATCTAGGATGGCTGTGGACTGTAATATATAAAATAACGTTAAGCATTTCGATATAATCCAGAGTCACCCTGTAAAGTGCATTATATACGCTATATGTACCTAAGTACGAGTATGTCATACACAATTCATTTGACTACGGGCATACATATATTGATTTATTAACAGTGATAAATAAAAATAAATAAGCTAAGCACTAAAGAAAACTTATTGTGAATTAGTTCCCACTGAACATCTAAGTTCTCTTTTCTGCTTTCTATTAAAATACGTTTTTTTTTTATTTTATAACTAAAGAAACAAAGTAAAAGTGGTAGTAACCATATTAATATTATTTCAGTTTTTTTAATAACAAAAACATGTTTAAACAATAGCTACTACAAGCATGGCATTATGGTTGACCTGGATATTGTAAATGGAGAGCGAAATTTCTTGTGAAATGAATTAAAATATTACGTTAGAGAGTTAAAGAGTTAAAGAGTTAAAATATTACTGTCAACAAATTAAAGAGCCTTTTGTGAGATATTAACACACACATGTTAACTACTGGCTTCTGTATAAATGTGATCTATGTATTAGATTTGTGTATAGCAACTTTTTTTTTCATTTTGAAGGTCAAGCGCCAAACTTTTAAACCATTTTGGAAATGGTAATGGGGGTAATGGGGATGGTTAATAGCCTATATTATATTTAAAATATGTCTATGTTATATTATATTTCAAAAGTGTTAAAATTACTTTATATTTTTTGAAACTACGACAAATGATAAAAATAACACAATGATATTTTTTACAATAAAATAACGTACCAAAAAATTTAGCAAAGAGTTTCATTGAAACAATTAAAACAAATAAAAATAATTTATAGTAAGAATATAAAACTAACTAAATATAAAACTAAACTAACTAGATTCGTTTTAAATTGAAAAAAAATATAGACTGACTTGTATTAATATCTACTATCAATATGTCAAATCGGAAATGAACCTGTAATCTCCGACAATGTAAACACGTCACGGTAGTTGACATAATAATTACTCGTAATAGATAATACTTGTAAGCAATACTTTAAACTTAGTTATATTAAACCACACAGATGGCTGTGGTGTAAGTGATACCGCTCGTTAACGACGTACATTCGATACATAGCTGTGAAGCATGAGCATTAGAACTGGTTTTGTACGTATTAGGAATATAGGTTAATGGGGCAAGGATAATGTCAATTAAGAAAATTTATTTAAAATATTTGACTGTAAAATTAATAAATTTAGTTTATAAATTTAAGTATATTTTAAATAAAAAAAAAGAGAAAAAAAAAAGTTTATACTATACTCTTTTATGTTGCACTTGAAAAGAAATAGTTACCAATCTATCAATCTACAAAGACAGGCATAATTTTATTTTATACTTTACTGACTAGAGGTCGCGTCGCTTGACGAGTGGTACCAGCATTATCTAAGTTCCATAAAATATATTGAGCAACATCCATATTGGGCTAAAGTCCACACGTGACCTTAGCAAATTGAGAGCACGTTAAGCTATCGGCTCCAGTTTTCAATTTAGTCAAAAGTCTCTATAATTTCTGATAACCAGTATAAACTAACGCGGGCACAAGGTTGCAGATGCTCGTTGTGAATAGCAACTATCCGAATTATACTAGTCTAGACTTTGATCGCAATAAATCAAAGTGGAAAGAACCGAAACCGATATCTTAGATATCTTTTCTTCCTTGATTATTTTAAAGAGAATTACGTATAAGCAAAATGTATGTATGTATATAGCGTTTTTTATTAGTAATTAAGGTTTTGTTTTAATTAATCAATTACTTAATCTAAATATTAAAAAAAATTATAGACTAATTTGATCGAAACTAATATAAGATATATTATATATCTTATACTAGTTTCGACCTTCGGCTTCGCCTAGCTGTGGAGATAACTTTAACCGCAAGTACATTGATTTATATCGAAACGATTAACGTGATGTATCCTAGCATCTAATATAGCCTAAAGCGTTCCTTAATAAATGGAGTATCCAAAACAAAAAGATTTTTCCCATTCTAAACAGCAGTTCCTGATATTGGCGTTCAACGAAACAAGACTTTTAAACTTATAATAATAATATGAACATACAATCATTTTACGAGTGAAATTCGAACTATTGTCTACTAACACTGATAGATACTACTAAACTACGCCAAAGTGGCGATAAAAAATAATTTACATTGTTATACTGATTTTCCTCTATAATTAACACAAACAGCATAATAATTACCCGGAATTAATTGCAAAATGCAATGCTGAAGTGCCAATTGTATGTTTTTCAATAAGACAGAATGATTAATACCAGTAAATCATTTTCTACGAATTATGAAACATGAGACAAGTAAAAAGTAACCTGTACATATTAAGTACGTTTTTAAGTTAAGTTACATTAAGAATTTTCCTTAAAATGTAAATTATGTAAATACCAGCGACTATTGCTGTTTTAAATGTTTTTACAATAGTTTCTTTTAAGCACTTTATTTCCTTGGAGACATCTTATGCTATAGTACAACTTACTTCTTTCTCCGTTGAATATATTTAGCACATACATATATTGAACCTTTTAAAATATACGCACATAATCCAGAATAAATAAATAAAGTTGTACATTTATATGTACAACTTTATTTATTTATTCTGGATTATGTGCGTATAGTAATTTTAAATTAAAAGCCACGTACCTACCTACTAACATTAGAAATGCAAACTATTAAACCGCACTAATCGTGGATATTTTAGTATTCAAAAATACATTATTGGACACTCGACGTTTTGAATATTTTGCAATGGTCACAGTAGAAAATGTTTAAGTAAATCTTTTCACAAATTTTAATTAATTACTATTATTAGACAACTTGACAGCTGATTGCCAGACAGAACGACCAGTTTCCTGACTGTTCAAAATAGGTTCCCTTTTTTGGTGAACTTATTGCACAACTTGTCGACTTCTTTGTACTATATTTAAAACTGGTTGTATTAAATGTAAACTATATATATCTAAAGAACATCATCATGATATGATATGGTAGGGGTCCAAATATTAATATAAAATATTTAAAGTTACTTTTTGGGTTAAAGTTACAAGTTAAATTGTTTCGGACTGTTCGAAGAACAAATTTAATTATAACGAAAATTACTTATCTTAATATTGAATATAAAAATTTATAAGGATATAAGGAATATAATTACAATTTAAATCTTAAAATCAAATTACTCAGCATTTCTGGTTTATTACTTAATTGATAAAACTTTTCGAGACATTTTGAAAGTGCTAATTAAAATTATATATTTAAAATAAATCACTTCAATGAAACCATATAAATTAACTTAAAAGTGTACGTTAATTACTTTACTTGTACGTAATTTATCTTTTAATTTAGCTAACCCATTCCTTTTATCTTGACGAGTACAAAACCTGTATTTGGTGGATGCACAAATAAAAAGTAGATATTATAGGTCACAAGCTGTATTATTATAGACATAAGCTTCAAATTTACATGAAGTATAAAATCGTGAACTTTTTATGTATATATATGCAATGACCTGTGTTAAATCAGCTAGACGGATACATAAATGTAGTTGGCGGTTTTTTTTTTAATAATTGGCGACTACAAATAGATAAAACATTTAACTATTAATATATTTAAATTATGTATATATTATTATATATAGAACTAATAGGACGTGTGAATTAAATATCAAAATATTTTTCTTTCAAAAAGAATTTACGTTCAGGGCTTAACGCGTTAGGTTTACACTATAAAAAATAGCCAATTTTTTCGAAAAGTTTTATATTAAAGAGAAACCTGTGCCCGGAATCTGCAACACCTTATAGGTACAGCCGTGCATCGTATTGATTATTGTGCAGTTTTGGAGGGCCTGACCGAAGAACTTGCGCAAAATATTAAATTTGTCATTAAGCTAAAATATTTTTTTAATTAATTTTAAGACATTATATATATATATATATATATATATATATATATATATATATATATATATATATATATATATATATATATATATATATATATATATATATATATATATATATATATATATATATATATATTATATATATATATATATATATATATATATATATATATATATTATATATATATATATATATATATATATATATATATATATATATATATATATATATATATATATATATATATATATATATATATATATAAATTATTAAAGCAGGAGGGAATCCTGCTTTCTGCTAGATTTTTTATAGAATACATTTTTATGTAAAGGCAAAGCCTTATAATATAGTAAAGGACATATTGAAGTATCTATTTTTATATAGTCTATAGCATTACATTGTTGTCAATAATTTGGTATTCATTTGTAAGCCATAAGCACGATATTGTTTGTTTACTGTTGTAAAACCACAATGTGTATTTTTTGTGTTTCAATATACTAATAGCATTATTATCTATTTGGTATGACACAAATTCTATACATATGTGAAACTAAACATTAATTATTAACAGCTTAAAATTTTTAAAGTTAATATACTTGACACTTAATTTAGCTTTTAGCTTAAATCTAATTTCGATTTTTTATTTTTTATTCAAGACAAGAAAAAAATAAAAGTTAAATATTAAGTACAGTGATAATTTCCATTGATAGCATCAAGTTCGATAAAAATTAAAAAAAAATGATTTCTAGAATTTTGTCCTCAAAGGGGTTTAAAAATGACACCAACTACCTGAATGGTGCGCAAAAAAATCTATGTTATGTGTCAAAGTATAAAAACCAGCTACCTCTCTAATACAGATATCTTCACTACCTCTACAGATATCTTAAATGAGGAATAAGTATACCTATGTCCATTGGCACTGAATAAAAATAAACATTGACTTACCTTTAGCATCTCCGTGAAGTGTTTTTACGGAGGGTGCGAGCCCGAAGGCAGCCTTGGGCAAGATTGCGGCACCCTTATTCTTTTCAAACAAAGCTTTGCGTTCCCGGAGTGACATTTCCGCGGGGTCTTTCTCCTTGGACCTGGGGCTGCCGGCCTCGAACATAGCCGCTTTAGAAAGCACCGAGCTTCTGTCAACATTGCCGTTCAACCTCGGCCCGACTCTCCTAATAACCGGCGAGCCCTCCGACGCCGGTTTGTCATCCTGCTTTGTTTGTATACACTGGTCGTTGTCGTTTTCTTCCCGCTCGACCACATTGTTCTCTTTGTCTTTATCACTTTCACAGTTTTCGTCCAATAATTTGTTCGGCGGCGTCGGCGCGCGGTATTTTTTTATGGACGGCTTTTTGGTGACCGTAGCCGGTGCGGCGACCATAGTCGCCATGTTGGGGGCTGAAGCTGCACTGGGGGTTGCCGCAGTTTTCGGCTCCTGTCGGTTATTTTCGCGTTTCGTCGGGTTGAATTCGTAAACGAGTCGCGATTGGGTGTTGGAGACGCGGCGGTACCCCTCGTCCTCCTAGGATTGGACAAGGGCGGCGGACACCGCGGGGTGAGCACGTGTTGCGTCGCAATAACGAGACAAGCTTCAACGTAAATGTGTTAGTGACGAAGTTGCATCATGACGTACTCGTTACGCAATAACTTAGGTCAGGGGAGCAGGGAACTGTGGGATAGTGAATAGGATCGAAACCGTTTGTCTGTGTGCTGTGCAGCGTGCGTGAGTCTCGGGAGGCGTCTAGCAGTCAACTGGCGTAGAACCCGGTGCCACACGTGCGGAAACCGGCCGCCGATAATAATTATTTTGACGCGCACGCGGGACGTTGCAGTTACATATGGAGAATTTGTTGATGACGTTTAAATTTTCAGTTAATGAGGACGTCGTCTGGCTAGCTGTCATCATCATTAATCATACATAATTTGATGTTTATTTAGTTATAAAAAAATATTAATTTAGAACGTAAAATTGTTAATTCAGTATTAAAATATGTAACGTCTCACTATTTCTCAGTACTTCTAAAACATCATAAACAAATCATAAAGCCTATACTAATAGAAATAAAAGAAAAGCGGAAGGGCCATTATTTGTTTACATATATTTCTTGTAGCAAACAGAGCGTTTCCAAATGCGTCTCGGCTAAACACAAAGGCCGACGCAGCCAGTGCCTACTATCAACTAAACAGCTGATTATTGACGTATAATGTGGACTCTATTGTAAGTAGATAAAGGTGACAACAATTTAAATAATGTGTGAACGTAAGTACTTACTTAGCACAAAGAACATTGTTCTTTTTCTTAACTAAAACAAAGAAGTGAATGATCAAAATCAACTAAGTGAAATAGTTGTGTGAAATTATTTTTTAGAATGTTAGAAAAATTTATAGAACAGATTCGATTTATATATTTTTTACCTATTTATCGTGTGGTATATCATATATATTACAATGTTAGATAAAGAGTACTATCGAAGGGCGATTAACGTTTATGCAGCCTTTTAACAACAATCAATGAGATTTTATTTTAATATTATATCAAGATATTTTGTAAAGAAGGCCACTGGTTCTAACGGATAAATAAAAAGTAAATCATCTATTTCCTGGACACGAACGCACCAACTTCAAGAAGTGAAATAAGAAGTGAATATAATAATAGTATAATGGATATCATAGAAAGTCTATTGCAAGTAACTATTTATATTTACATATTTTATTATTTCCATACAAAGTTATATAAGCAGTTCTTTGTGGCGCACTACGCCAGCGTCTGTGGGCGCGATGGTTGTGGGATCGATTCATGCTTAGATTAATAAATTTTATTAATTTCCACTCCGGTAAGACAAAAGGCGTTGAGTTCAGCCAGTTAAAAGCAGGGTCTCAAATTTCGGCGAAAAATAGAGAAGTGTATAGTGGAACTAAAATCAGTCTGCCAATCCTTCTATACGAAGAATATAGCGTGAAATTAACTATGTATATACAATTTAATTTTCTTTTTAATTTAGACTTTTTTGTAATAGCTTCTAACAATAAGTATTGAGCATAATGGTAACTATCATTTAAAACATGTGTTTCAGTAACAAATATGGTGACACAAATACCACGAAAGTTTAAATTTACGCAATAAATTAATAAGTAATTAATTAATCGCTTACTAATCTAAAGAAAAGAAAAACATTTAGCATACATTATTTTAATTACGGCCAGATTACAGGGTGCACACGATGCAGATTTGCAGTGCAGGTCTCCTATGTCACACCGGATAAAAATATAACAATGCAGCTTATCCATAATTATTTATTACAAAATCTTACAGATGTTAAAGTATGAATTGGTTTAATATTGATTTCTTTACCTTCTTAAGTTTTATATTATAAAGCGACCAAATTGTCAGGATATTCGTAACCATATATAATACCTACATATTCGGATATGACAATACCTAGAAACTATTAATTAAATATAAAATATATGGTTCCACTCTAAATGAATCTATTTGATAAGAGAGTATACCTCATTTCAAACAGGTAGAAAAAATGTAATAATTTGTCCGAGTCAAAGAGCGTCCTTGCAGTTGACTAATTAAAAACACGCAACCGTTTAGCACTTTGCCGAATCAAAACCAACGTACGAGGTCAAGTTATATATTAGATGTAAATTAAATAAAAATATAAGTAGGTACGAGTAAATTTAGCTGAGATGGAGGCTAAATATGCATTATATTAAACTGTGTATAATTTAAAAAAACAAGATACTTTAGTATGATAACAATCTAAAAAATCTATATGAAAGTCACCAGGGAATGAACTATTTTCATATTCTCGCTCTTACAAGATACAGTGCAGCAGTGAGTTCTGTCACTCGAAAGTGGAAAACGAAGTGACACCAATATGAAAGCGTTAAGCTAAAAAAATCTTATATTCAAAGTAAGAAGATAAATTAAAACATAAAACAAAATATAAAGTACATGGACTGTGTCGTGACATTGGAACCCCTATTTCATCTAAGCTTACGAGCGTTTATTAATGAATCGTATTTAAATTGATCCTATGTATATTATGATAGACATACCCCAAATGTTATGACGGGTCAACATCTTTATTGTGTACCAACTAAAACAAAATATAATTTTGTTTAGCTTGACACAAATACTTTCTTTAGTGGCATTTTAAGGTGTTATATGACAATATTAACTAATCTCATATATATTTGTGAGATACAGACTAGAAGTGATTAGACTCTCAACTTTCTATTATTTGGTCCCTTAAAAGACGAATGCAGCAGTGACTTTACAAAACAAATTAATACTAAATAGGAAATATTTTCCCCAAGAGGGATATAAAATTGTTCGTAGATACGTTATGGTTTTTATTAACTTGTTGTTAACTGATTACTTGTTGTTGACTTATTGGTAACTGATTGTGATGACTGATGAATACTATAGTCGATTAATTAAAAACAGTATGTTTTTCAATACTAAACTTTCATATAAACATTAAAAAATTACATTCTTGAATCATACAACAAAATCACTTCCCACTGATGTACGTTTTAATTAATCTCCCAAACGACGCAAAGGAGTTTTGGTTAATACATACATACATACATATATAGTGTAATGGGGAAAAGTCGACATTATGAAATATTTGAAGTCTTGAACGTTATCTTAAAAAGAAACGTATTTTTTTGCGCTTAGCCGCCGAATTGTAAAATAATGAAATAGCCATAATCAAGTAATACACACGAGTGAAGCCGCAAGGGGAACACTAGTAAACATTGAATACAAAAGCTCAATACAATAATGTCGAGTTCGATGCACTCACAAACAAGGACTGTTTCTCAGCATCAAGATAAAAAACTTCGCGACCGGCAACCGATACGCAAAAACTGAGTTCAACGGACTATTACGATGAGAAATGCAATAACCATTCAAATGTAGTAAGCATCATTAGATATTGCTTACGTGCATGCTTTATATTTAATGATATATTATTAAGTTCGTTATATATTAATGATATATTTTAATTTAATATTTTGATAAATTTTAATAGATTGAATCGTATGTACCTATTTAAAGAGGGTATTGATGATGATTGATGATTTGCCAAAAATAAGAAACAGCTTTATTTTTCTGCCTGCTTATGCAAGCCCTCGACCAGACCTTGCTATTAAGGTAGGCAGAGAGAGCCTAGTGTTCTATTTTCCGAATTCCAGCCATTGCATGTTGAATGACAGCACCCAACGTCACGCATTTTAAATTTTATAATCATGTTCAAGGACCACCCAAGAACCCATAATCATCGGGGCTACAGTTCAGAGCTCACATACAGGTCTAAAAAATGAATAAAAATGTTATCCTACTATAGACAGTAAAATTACGCCTAATATCGGAAAAGTGTTTTCGAACCCAGGTTAGTTATTTATCGTAATCGTAATCCGACAATGTCGGGTCGCGATTTAAAATAATCTGACGACATTACGGACGGATTATAATGAAATAAAGGAAAATGTTTATAGTAAAATTCTTCGAATGCCCCTAGTACAAACAACAAAGTTAACAGTGATGTGTTCTTTTCCTTTTTGTCTACAAAACTAACCGAGATTATAAAAAGATTATATATTACGCGGTTGTCAGATTCCTTTGAAGACGCTATGTAATTTGATGCTGTGGCGTAATCGCATGCTAATTATGTTGCAAGTGAAAAGTGTGTTGCGTCAGCGAAGAAATATTATAATTTAGAATAATATAGCACGGCCTGGCTTAGTCTTATAGTAAAAGATGCAGTAGCTTCTAGTTTAGCCAAATATTTGGTTAATAACGTTTAGATAGAAATTAAAATAACAAAATGCAAGTAAGTTCCAATTTTAATACGTCTAAAATGTACACATACATACAAAAACATATTTATTTTTGTCGTTACAACTTGTTATTGATGTTTAATTCATATTACCCGTTATATTATGTCGATACCTGTACACGTGTGGCGCGTACCTGTACCGGACACGGTACTATTGGCTGATTGTTATGGCGTGTTAGTTGCTGGCCAATAAGTTAACTTCTGCCATTTTTGCATGAGCAACGAAATGGTTATTTTGATTCACCCGAAGGAAGTAACTGGACAATACTCAATATAAATAAATTTAAACAAGAATTTAAAAAGTAAATAAAGTTTACTTTAAAAGCTTTGGATATATGTATTATATTTATATTTAAATTACAATTTTATGAAAAGTTTGTTTTCTGAATTTTAGTTTCCCTCTTTATAAGGCATGTTGTAGGATAGAAATAGACAACCTACGGTTAAAAGGCCTACTGTTCGGTTCTCTACTGTCCGCCCGAATATCGAGAAGTTGCGTGCTAAGTAGCGGAAGTCAACGCCGAGCTCTATCTTGCCTTGGAAATTGAAAATTATTAAGTGGTGGAGTGGGTACGTAACCCACCACCAAAATAAGAAAGTTAAAAATGATTATATCTCGTTTACATGTCTAAACAATCATCCCATCGATTGTTACAACAATAAATTCCAAAGATAGTAAAGACTATTGGGTAATGCAAACAATCCAATCGTCGAGATACGCCATAATAGGATAACGGTGAAGCGGAATGCGGGCAAAAAGTTCAACGAGTGCACTACACTAAGCTATTCTAACATGGCTTATATTTATTTAATAGGATCTAATAAAATTATGTTCATAAAACATAAAGCATCATAGCATTAAATAAATCGAATAAAATCTTTGTGAGGTCTTTCATAATTCATTTATATTTAATACTAGTTTTCCACGTGTTTGCTTACGTTTTACATTTTACTATGAGGTGATTTCTGGGTAGAAAGTAACATACAATCTTCAACAATCAATAAATACTTCTTTTATTAACTACGAGATTTCAATTTCAAATTAACACAGTATTTCATATTTCAATTGTATCTTTGTAAATGACATCCATACATATGTACATCCATACATACATCACTCCTACGGTCTAGAAAGAACCTGTATGTAAAATTTCAGGTTTTAAGTTTTTTCGGCTGTTTGAACTGGGCGTTGATTTCCTAAACATGTCATCTTAAATTTTCATATAAGTATATTTTAAAATAATCATTACACATGTGATTTCTGTGAACTTGACATTTTTTGACGGAGAGACCAGCCTCTTTTAACATGCATGAGGCGGAAGATAATAACAAATAAACATAATAATATTATGCCTAGGTTATATTTCATTGTCAGCATACATTAACCAACGTGGTGGTTTCAGTTGGTCACCTCTAGCAGCATATTTCATTACAGGTGTTTATAAATAAACACACTTGTGTTATGTATTTTATGACATAATATATATATATATATATATATATATATATATATATATATATATATATATATATATATATATATATATATATATATATATATATATATATATATATATATATATTTTAGAGAGCACTCGAATCTAAGAAAAAAAATTTATTTCAAATTTTTGAACCAAGAAAAGCATCACGATGTTTTATTTTTCTGTATCTACTGCAAGCTTCAGTATATAAATAATAAAACTTCTACGGCAAGCTTTTAAGCGTTTTACGGCACCGCTGTATACGTACTTAAAAGTTCATTTTTTTATTCTTTGTATTCTTTGATTTACAATGACGTGAATGATAAGTTCGTTGTTAATATTAAATTGATATTAATGTGTATAAATTAAATCGATTATAGATTTTTTAAATAAAATAAAAATATAGGCCCTCGGGCATCGTAGAGTAAGATTGCGTCAGATTGTAAACTATTATGGGTTAGATCAGCTCTGCAAGCCCTGCACTACAATGAATTCTGTCACGAATTCGGATGAAAAACGGGAATCGGAGTGTCTTAGTACTATATTTTCATGATTACCCTGCTATATGTAAGTTACATACACGTAGGTTAAAAAAATGGGAGAAAAATAAAACATTTAAAAAAAGTGATATGGTTCTAAAGACACATTAGGTAACATTAACCTCTCATGACCCGTTAGTTTAGTTTACGGTCATGTCAAAAAACGAAAAAGCGGAATGATATGTCACTCACACAGAGGTTCCGTATTCACTATCTGCCTCACATATGTATCGCCAAAATTTGTATATAATATATATAATAATAGATACGTATATAAAAATATATATGTATATGTTGTTTAGTTTATTTGCGAAGTGGACCATACAAAATAGATCTTTATTATGAATATGAATACGCTTTAGTAACAATTTATTGATAAATTAAAATAGTTTTATGGCTGAATTTATTTACAAAAATAAGCCACAGGTTTTTTATGTGTATTTTAGCCTAAGCCTTATAAACTAATCCATGAGATATCAAAATTTAAAAAAAAAAACGCCTGTCCAACGCTTTGTGACAATGACACACATGCGGAGGCCAGAAACATCAAGATAAACAAACCTCATTACCTACCCGCATTACACTAACGACCTATTCAAAAATGTCATAGAGAAATATTATTAAAAGTGGATATTTGAAATACAAATTTCACTCTTCGTAATTTTTTTACACACATAGCAGAGTGGGCAGAGATAATAATCTTTCAAGACAGGGCTTGTTGGGTGGCGGAACACAACACTGAGTTTTGTCTTGTTGCCAGAGTCAGGAAAATTAAAATATTTCATCCTCTCCGAATTGGAATCGAATCTACAACTGTTGAGTTACAGTCACACACTGTGCCACCACAACGGTTTTGAAGTTAATAAATTAAGTTACCCTGACCCGTGCTGGGTTCCACAACTCAATGCGTTTTGTTCGCTAATTGGTCGAAAACTGAAAAATTAAGTTTTCACCACCACAGTAGTCACCACTTTTTCTCGATCTAAAAAAACAGATTTAGTTTTCTTTTATCTAATAAAATTGATTATATATATTTTTACTTTTCTTTTATCTAATAAAATTGATTAATCACCAATACAATTGTACCATTACAGTAAGTCAGAATATGTACCTAGGTTTAGATTCAATAGAAAATTACAGATAAAATAACAGCTCATAACCAGATGAACTGGTAAAATAATACCACATACGAGTATGTTGTGCTAGTACGACGAGCAGGTGTTATGATAATGATCAGGACACCTAGCCCCTTCGCTTGGTTGGAACTACACTGTCCATTATTTGCACATTTGATGATATGATGTATATTATCTCATATACATACTTAATATATATATATATATATATATAAAAGAATAATCGTTTGGCAATATTGCTATTTGTTAAATATTTTAATATATTTAGTAATATAAAGCAGAAGAATTTATTATGTTGAACGTGCTAATCTTTAAAACTGCGAACAAACTACTAAAGCCATATTATAGTAAATACACTTGACGTGACGTCCATTACGGGTATTGCCGCTTGATTAACCACAATAACAATGGTGCGCGTGCGCACATTATAATCATTATTGTATTAAAATAACAACAACACTGACAAATTAGTTAAAATTTATTTATGATTTACAAAAAAAATACATGATCCTGCTATAAAGCCAGAGGGAAGGGAAGAGAATTGAGGTGCTCAGTGGCGAAACTCAATGTCACGATTGACAAGATAACATAAAAAAAACATTATTTAGCAGGTAAAAGCTAACCATTAAATAAGTACTTGATTTCTTTGCAATTAGCGAAGGCATCTTAAGCATTTATATAAGTTTTTACATACAAAATTACAACGTGTACAATGATTAAAAACTCCAAGCATTATATTACTTGGTCATTATATGAATTGCCTTTTAGAGAGCACTCGATCGAATCAAGGAAAAAAAGTATGAAATAAACCCTTGAACCAAGAAAGGCAATGTTTCATTTTTCTGTATCTACTGCAAGCTTCAGTATATAAATAATAAAACTTCTACGGCAAGCTTTTAAGCGTTTTACGGCACCGCTTACAACGCTAACAAGCTGTATACGTACTTAAAAGTTCATTTTTTTATTCTTTGTATTCTTTGATTTACAATGACGTGAATGATAAGTTCGTTGTTAATATTAAATTGATATTAATGTATATAAATTATATCGATTATAGATTTTTCAAATAAAATAAAAATATAGGCCATCGCGCTACGTAGAGTAAGATTGCATCAGATTGTAAACTATTATGGGTTAGATCAGCTCTGCAAGCCCTGCACTACAATGAATTCTGTCACGAATTCGGATGAAAAACGGGAATCGGAGTGTCTTAGCACTATATTTTCCTGATTACCCTGCTATATGTAAGTTACATACACGCAGGTTAAAAAAATGGGAGAAAAATAAAATATTTAAAAAAAGTAATATGGTTCTAAAGACACATTAGGTAACATTAACCTCTTAGTTGGCGCGACCCGTTAGTTTAGTTTTCGGTCATGTCAAAAAACGGAAAAGCGGAATGATATGTCACTCACACAGAGGTTCCGTATTCACTATCTGCCTCACATATGTATCGCCAAAATTTGTATGCATATATACGTATATAAAAATATATATGTATATGTTGTTTACTTTATTTGCGAAGTGGACCATATAAAATAGATCTTTAATATGAATCACACTCTTTAGTAACAATTTATTGATAAATTAAAGTAGTTTTATGGCTAAAAATAATTTATTTAAAAAAATATGCCACAGGTTTTTTATGTGTATTTTAGCCTAAGCCTTATAAACTAATCCACGAGACATCAAAATTAAAAAAAAAAACAAACGCCTGTCCAACGCTTTGTGACAATGACACACATGCGGAGGCCAGAAGCATCAAGATAAACAAACCTCATTACCTACCCGCATTACACTAACGACCTATTCAAAAATGTCATAGAGAAATATTATTAAAAGTGGATATTTGAAATACAAATTTCACTCTTCGTAATTTTTTTACACACAGCAGAGTGGGCAGAGATAATAATCTTTCAAGACAGGGCTTGTTGGGTGGCGGAACACAACACTGAGTTTTGTCTTGTTGCCAGAGTCAGGAAAATTAAAATATTTCATCCTCTCCGAATTGGAATCGAATCTACAACTGTTGAGTTACAGTCACACACTGTGCCACCACAACGGTTTTGAAGTTAATAAATTAAGTTACCCTGACCCGTGCTGGGTTCCACAACTCAATGCGTTTTGTTCGCTAATTGGTCGAAAACTGAAAAATTAAGTTTTCACCACTTTTTCTCGATCTAAAAAAACAGATTTAGTTTTCTTTTATCTAATAAAATTGATTATATATATTTTTACTTTTCTTTTATCTAATAAAATTGATTAATCACCAATACAATTGTACCATTACAGTAAGTCAGAATATTTACCTAGTTTTAGATTCAATAGAAAATTACAGATAAAATAACAGCTCATAACCAGATGAACTGGTAAAATAATACCACATACGAGTATGTTGTGCCTAGTACGACGAGCAGGTGTTATGATAATGATCAGGACACCTAGCCCCTTCGCTTGGTTGGAACTACACTGTCCATTATTTGCACATTTGATGATATGATGTATATTATCTCATATACATACTTATATATATATATATATATATATATAAAAGAATAATCGTTTGGCAATATTGCTATTTGTTAAATATTTTAATATATTTAGTAATATAAAGCAGAAGAATTTATTATGTTGAACGTGCTAATCTTTAAAACTGCGAACAAACTACTAAAGCCATATTATAGTAAATACACTTGACGTGACGTCCATTACGGGTATTGCCGCTTGATTAACCACAATAACAATGGTGCGCGTGCGCACATTATAATCATTATTGTATTAAAATAACAACAACACTGACAAATTAGTTAAAATTTATTTATGATTTACAAAAAAACATACATGATCCTGCTATAAAGCCAGAGGGAAGGGAGGAGAAAGGAGGTGCTCAGTGGCGGAACTCAATGTCGCGATTGACAAGATAACATGAAAAAAACATTATTTAGGAGGTAAAAGCTAGCCATTAAATAAGTACTTGATTTCTTTGCAATTAGCGAAGGCATCTTAAGCATTTATATAAGTTTTTACATACAAAATTACAACGTGTACAATGATTAAAAACTCCAAGCATTATTTGTTTACAAGTTATTTATGTGGGCTGATGTTTGTCAGTTTATAAATACTAATGTGGGCCCGTAAGTGGGACAAATGGTTTTACGTCAGTTTACGTAACATCTGACACGTAACTGCGATGTGGGGCGCATCACTACGTCAGATGCCGCCATCATATCGTAAACAGCCGGTTATATTATTTTACTTTCTTAATACATTCACTGACATACCATGTTCTAAATCTGTAATAGTATAAAATAATAATAACTGAATGCTACATACTATATACCTTAGGAACAACTGGATTTTAATAAAACTTTTATTTATATAAACTTATTAAGCTTAGAATAGACATAGGGAATAATTCTATTTAAGACTGGAAAATCTGATGTCGAATCATAATAGACAATCTAAACTATAAGAAATAAAGAAATGGCTCCATAGCAAACCGTATGAAGGTCAGTGAGCATTTTCCCATGACATAAAAAAATCAAGGTACGGTGCGCTCCAAGAACTCTAGACATCTAGGCTCGCTAAATGCAAATTCCAAAAGTCATAAAGTTCGCAGACAAAGTACGGGGCATTAACTAGTAATGAAACGATACTTATGATTGAGGACTTCTTATAGATGTTCTCTATTTAGTATGAAATATGCGAAATTTGTATGCGAATATGAAAAAAAAAAATTCAGAGATAAGTGATGTAATATGTACTTAAGTAACTACAATGCTTAGTAAGTAAATATAATATTTACGAGTCACACTCGTGGGAACACAATATTCAGTGTATTTTTTGCTGGTTGTATTCCTAAGATATAAAATTAATATGTAACTGGTATAAGAAATTTATTAAATATAAACAAATTAATAAAATTGTTTGTTATATACGACAATTCTTAAAGCTCCTACTTTTCCTATAAACATACAAATATCAGTGTAGATTATAAATGAAAAAAAACTTTAAGTAAGTAAGTAACTTTAAGTAACTTTAAGAATTTTAAGTACCAATAAAAGCATCCAAAAAATAAGCCGAAATCTAAAAAAGCAATGAGCAGGCCAGCCATACCATTGAAAACAATGGACTTTTAAGGTATTTAGAACAAAAGCTATATTCAGTGAAATCGTAAAATATCTGAAAATTACTGGTGTACCTTAAACAAAAGAAACACTCAAGCGCATATTATGCGAATATTATAGCATGGAAGAGTTTGAGAGCTTTGGGAGTTTACGACCGACGTCCGTGGAACTGTTAAATGTTTATGTCGAAAATTTAAGTTCAGTCGTAGATTAAAATAATATAAACACACTTATATTTAACGTTATTTAATACCTTCTTAACGCTTCAATCCCCATAGAGTATGGTAGGCAGGGCAGAGTGAAGTTAAGTGTTAGGGACACTACTCTCCGCCCAAATTGACTTCTGCCCTAACGAGGATTGAACTCACAATATTCAACAGATGCAACTTGGATGATAAAACTTGAACGCAGGTGAAGTCACCAAGATAGAAGACCACCCAAATCGACGGCAAAACAACGTATTTAATGGTATCGTAAAAACGGAAACGTATACTGTTTAAAGTCAACAAAAAAAAACTGATTTAACTGTGACCAGCGTGTCTTCATTGATTACGAGAAATGGTGTTAGATAGATTTAATGGGAAATATTGTATTGTATAATATTTGTGGAATCCAAGAATTAAGATAAAGAATATCAATATGATACTAAAGTATAGATGATAAGGATGACGTAATGGTTAAATATCCATGTTTAGTGTTTTGCTTTGTTACCTTTAATATTATTGTACTATAACAATAACGTGTACAAATTTAGTGTATAAATGTCCGTGAGTCATTTTGGACTCATATCTCAACAGTAATGAAACATATGCCATATATAGCATATGTTTCATTATATACCGTATATATGTATATATGCTTCATTATTGTCGTTTTTATAATTTATTTTTATAAAGTGGCAGCTAAAGTTAATATTTAAAATGTTTTTATTTATCTTTTTAATGTCAGTTATTTTAGGTCTGATAAAAGTTATATTCACCAAATATTAAAATAAAACCAGTTTTTTTCTTAATATATACGCTGTTACTAACTTCCAAAAAAGGTATTTATTATATTTTGCTACAAGATTGCGCTTAATTTCGACTTAGCTGCCATTTTATATATCAAAAGGCACTTCAGAAGCTTTTAGATGGCACGACCTTTATTGCTATAAGGCATAGAGCCTAGACTTAGTGAAAATAGATAAGTTGTATGTCAACTTATCTATTTTCATCATTCTTAGTCCTTTGTGAATTTTATGTTTTTAATATTAAAAAAAAGATAGAATTTTAAAAAAATCAGATATTTTTTTATTTACGTACTCGTAATGTCAAGTAATTTAGAATCAATTATGTAAATTAATTTTTTTCTTAACTACTATTTATATAATTTTGTGTATTTGAAACTAAAAAAATATAACCAAAAATATATACCAACTTATAAAAAAAAATAACAACTTCGAAATTTTTTACACGGTCTTAAGTTGTCAAAAGGACGAGCTATAAAGACACGGGTCACAAAATATCAGATTAAAATGTTACAAGACACGATCGAAATGTCCTCGTTTGTATTAAGATTCCTCTTTGTTATATATGCTATATAGTAAAATATTTTAAGCCAATCTTGTTGTTGAATACGTTGATGTGTTTAATAGAAATGGTTTCTTATAATATATCAATCAATATTAATTTTGTTTTAATGTTATCACACAAAGAAAGTAAAAAAAGCGTTTGTAAAAAATAAAAAGAAATTGAACTTGTGGTTTTTGAAACGGGAAAATCATGTAGCAATTTTTTTATTACTTATGTAAAAATATGTATATGAAGCAAATGTGAATGGTAAGAAAGGTAAGGGGAGACCTCGGATGACCACCGAAAACACAGTGTCGAAGATACCGGAGGAAGGTCACGTAAAAAGCATGAGGACGCCCCGGAGACCATGTATGAAGGGGTTAATGACAGTGGACGAGACGAAGGAGGTATGCAAGGACCGCAACGTTCTCTCTGACTACCCCGCTAGGGATAAAGCGTGAAGCTATGTTATGTTGCTGATGTAAAAATATATACAGTGCACACACATTATTACTGCGAAAACTACGATCTCGTCTGCCTTAGCAAAACTGCGTCATCGAGGCGCAAGTAGAAATTATCAGTTTTCATTATAGATTTATATTTTATTTTTTACATAAGTTCATTTCCTACTCATAAAAATAAAAAAGAACGTTTTTTTTACTGATCTAGTGAGACAAAGTATATACATAAGCCTCTCACACAAAAAGGCACTTTGAACAATTTACTTATAAAGGATGTTTAGCTTTTGCTGTCTCGTCTGTGTGGTCTAATTACAAAGCAATAACTAAAAAATATCTTTGGTACAGTGGGTAATATCAACTTTTCTGTTCTTTTTTCTAAAAATCTGTAGCCCCTGAGAATATGGCGATCTCAGCTTTATAATATTATAGATGATATAGACTAGTATAGATGAAACGTATATTCATAAAAAAAAACTTTCTAAACGTTAAAACAATTATCTGTCCTAAGTGTGTCAGCTTAACCATAGAAAACTTAAATTTTCTTTAAATCTCGAGCCATTGTGGTATTGAAAACAAAAGTGTAGACCAATTTGGTGCATGCAAATGCGGGATGCGTAATTTAGATTAGCCTACAGTCGTACACTATACCAATACGTTTAGTATTCTGCGCGCGCGCAACTAAATTGTCTACAGTACGTGGAATAAATTGAGATTAGATGTACTGAGGATAAGATGTCTGTAGAACTGTCTTGTAAGATAATAATATATAATTATTATACATTTTAGCCGTTCTTGCAAGGACTGTTTTTTTTGCTCCAGCAAACAGCAGCAGAATATGCTATTATATCTCGAAACAGTCCGTTATATGCTTAAATCCCAAATTCGAAACATTGCGCGCTGACAGGAGGAGCTCAACGCCGACTTTTATTTTCCTACGAGAATGAGGGAGAAAATTATAAATTTTTCAGATGAAATCGACCCCACACCCATGATGTTTACAGTCAGACGTCGGTGTTTATATACTTCGTCGGGTCAGTGGAGACTGGCCATTGATTGTTCCATATACTCTTAAAGAGGTCCAGCGACTCTCGGATCCGGTTGTGCATGGACTCCTACCGCGACACGATTTCTTATTTATTTAAATAAAATAAGACATTTGTAATATATTTAATACGAATGTTATTAATAATATATAAATATTAGTTTTAAGTAACAGTAAGTAGTAATACCAATTAAATAACTTGGTAAAATTTAATTAAAATTAGAAACCTTACGAAAACATTAAGTTGTCAATATACTTATAATATAAAAAAAATAACTACCTACTCCACAGATGCCATCGTTCCTAGTATAGTAGTAAAGCATGTTAGCAAAGGTCGAATACGCTGTACATTGCATATGGACATGGCAAGGTATTCCTAAGCTGGCGCCAAAATAAGCTATCGGAGATATAAGATTACACAATGGATTAAAGCAATCTATAAAACTAAAATTTTTGTATCAATATTTAATTTTATGAGGCTGAAGAGCTTGTTTGCTTCGACGCGTTAATCTCAAGAACTACTGGTTCGAATTTAAAATTCCTTATTAAATTGAATAGCCTAGCCTATTTTTTAGACAAAATGAACCCACTGTACCTGCTGTCAGAGCTATCTCAGGCAAAAATATGTCATACACGGCTCTTATTTATTTACATTTAACTACAGAACTCATAATAACTCGCAGATGAAAGAGCAAATTACAGATTCAAAAATGTACTAATTTTTATTTATTCACACTAGACCAATACAATTTAAATGGACAAAAATGGGGAAATGGGAAAAAGGAAAAGTGAGTCAATAATTTTTCTGGGTCACTTAAAATGTGCCAGTGATATGTTAAGATTATAAAAAGTAAATTATAAGGATGCATCGTTGTTTTTGAAATACATATGGGACAATTAGATTGTGTGTAATTATGATGCAACTTTGTCACTTAAACTTATGCACCAACCAACACCTTTACTGACCCTTATTCTATTGTATTATAATATCCGCCACCCTTTGACCAGTCCTAAGGTACTCGTTTGTTATTAACAATGTATAACATATACATATTTAAATGCATATATAATAAATATAGAGAAAATCATGAATTCTAAAATCAAAAATAAAGTAGAAAGTTGTTCATATAATAATATAAGTGCAATGAATTAATTTATTTATTTTAAACAGAGCAATTCAGAAGATATGCAAAGCAAATAATATTATAATAATAAAAACTAAATTAATATGGACATAATTAATAAAATAAACAAGTAACAAACAAACAATAACTTACCTTCCATTTTGTTTTAAATAATTGAAATTCAATTTCTTAACACACTAAATTTGAAATGCTAAAACATACATAAATTGATATTTCTCTTTAATCTATGTACTATTTCAATAGTATTCAACATATTGTTATATAATCTGTAAGAAAATAAAAATAGTTATTGAATCTTACATATCTATGACTTACCAATTCAGCTACAATTTGTCTCTCGAGCCGCTCGCACTCGTTCACAGGTTTCTTGAAGGTGTTTGTGTTGATGGACTACAAAATAGAAGAAAAAACTTTTAATATAATCAAAATCTTATATTTCGTTAGCAGTGAGATGAGATTAGAGAGAGAATATAAAAGAATATATAAAATAAAAAAGAAAACATTTATATATAGACATTAATACTAAGTAAACTAGTTCTATACAAACATGGAGCATTTTTTCCAATCAATAAATACATTAAAAAGGCTTTTTTTGATACAAAAAATAACATCTACAATTAAATTTATTAAGCAGTAGATTTATATTTATTAAAAAAATGCATATTTAAACGGTGATCTTATTGGAAATAGAAGTCTATAAGAAACTTTGCACTTTGGATCCAGCTAGTTAGCCTTTATAATAGTGTATTAAAGTTAATTACTTATACCTTAGTATTCTTGGTAGTTGTTTGCAGAACTTTGTTTATGTCCCTAAGCGAGTGGATAGACACATCAAGTGTGGATGAATCCAATTTCTCTTGTTTTGTTTTTGTAGCAGTTTTCTTTACTTCTGGTTGTTGCTATAAACATTAAACAATGTATTCATTTAATATAGAAATGTGAATCAAGACTAAAATGTAAGAGACAGAACAAACAATTAAAATGGTGAAGCCTGCTTATAATACAATTATAATTTTTTATCAATTTTATTTGTGCTGACATATACTTAGTTTTTCATCACATTTTTGTCAATATTAGGGATTAGAAGTTGTGACCATCTACTATATAGTAAGATTGTCCCAACTTTCCAACAATAGTGTTTATACTACTTTAATTACACTATTACATAATTACTATTCATATGAATAAGAATCTATACTAAAATTATACAGCTTTAGACTTTCTTTGGTTGGACACACTGACTAATGTCAGTAATACTTGTTTGAATCCAAAAATTATTTCATCTTGGATATATTTTGTTAGATTCTCTGTTACACGATGTGAGCGAAGCTACAGGTAAAAGGTAGAGCTTATCATAAACATATCACTTACAAATGTGTGATGAGATAAATCATCCTCCCAATTGTTGATTTCATCAGCTAAAGCAGCAAGTCTCCCAAATTTCTTGCCACCAGGTTTTGGTTTCCGTGCCTCTGGGACTAGTGGAGGAGTTTCTGAAGTGAATTCTTGCTCTGTACGATGTATGGGTGATGAGAGGTCTGGCTTATCTGTAATATAGTTAAAAAATTATATTAGAAAACATATTTTTAGGAAGAAATTAACAGCAATCCACAATTTTCTTAAAAACTACAGTTTAAAAGATAATATTTAATAGAAACATTGGTTATTTTAGTTGTATGACATATATGGGGAATAGGCAGATGTATACATGCTCAAATTAAAATTAAAAAATATACTATCAATTGATTAATTGATTTATACTTCCATTATAAATATTGACTTATATTTTTTACGAAATCAGTTTATTGTTAACTTATAAAAAAAACTTTTAATTTTTATCATATTCATAACTGTACTCATTCTTTCTATTCATTACTGTTATCTACAAGGGATGTAAAATACTAACCATAGAAATTATCAAAATTTAAACCTTAACCCAAATATAGTGTTGTTTCAAAATTTAACATAGGTCTACAAGTACAACTGGCTTAATATATTTAAATTCTAAAGAAAATAAACTAACATACCAGAATATAAGTTGCCAAGTCTATCCAATCTTGATTTAAAATTGTTTCGCACTGTTGTTTTGTCATTTTTCTGTTCAGCCATATCAATAGCCCTCTTCCCTAATTTTGGGTTGTCATCTGAAAATAAAAAAAAAACCTTACTTAAAACCACCTTTATGAAATAGTACACTAACTATAACAAAAAATATTAAACTACCTAGGCCAACAACATCAAATAAAAAGCAGGAGAAGAAATGACAACATTAAAGCTACTAATTATGGTTTCAAATGAGCAAACATCATTTAGTAGTTCATTGAATATTATCTTTTGTGACTAATAGTGCAAAATATACAGGAAAATATTTGTATAGCCATTTGTGCATTGACCTCTACATATATAAGTAAATACATTAATTTATTTTTGACTGTTAAAAAGCTTTAATAGTTAATTCTTACATACTTTGTTATTATATGTACATATAATCACTTAGTAATAATTAATAATAGATATTATTAATAAGTTTGTATGTTTCTCTTTCGAATGTAATGGTAATAAAATCCTAAATTGTTAAAATAATATCTTTTAAGTACTACTACTAACTAATATGTTATTAAATCTTACTAATACTACTAATTTTTAATAATATCTTATAATATATCTCCTTAAATAATTGTACCCAAAAATATTTAATTAACAAAAATATCCTGTAAGAAATAGGACAAAACATAAAAATGGTACTAAGAAAAAAAAACTATTGTAAATTAGTTATATAGTAGTCACTAACCTTCGATTTCATTAATAACAACATTACTGCTACTGCCCCCTGAAGCATCGTAAATAATGCTGATGGGCGCATCTCTTTCTTCAACTTGAACTTCAATTTGAATGTCATTCCTGTGAGAAATATTAATTTCCACGGAAACGTCGGAATTGCGTCTATTTAAACTGGTTTTAGGACTTTTAAATTCTTTTCGTGTTACTACAATATCGTTACGCTTTTGAGGAGATGCAGTAATTTGGTCACTTTTCTGAATAACTTTTTTTATTACTGGCGTATCGCAAATGGGATCTTTATATTTTTTAGGTGATGATATGGATTCTCTTGAACTTTTAATAGGAGATTTAATGGGTGATTCGTTTTTAATTATATTCTCCGTCAACGGTTTCCGCTTAGGTACCGCTTGTCCAGAATTAGCCAATTTCTGGTCAATTTTTTCTTGTCTAGCTCTCGCTCTTTCTAGCATTCGCTGAAATATAAACGATTTCAATTAAATTTAAAGTATTTTAATTTCCACATAAAGTAGCCGTTAAGGAAACTTGATCTAAGCCTACCTGAGTGAAATGATCCATATTTGTCAATGATGTAAAAATGAATTCATGTACACTATATAACTAAAACACCATAACGTTATTAACTTTTTACGGATATTTCATGTACTCAAACAGAAATACAATATTTTAATATAAAGCTCTTCGCTTAATCTCACCCGTTAAAAGTTTGACATTATCAACAAACTGAAATTTTTGAATTGACTTGCTTGTTTATGGATAGAGTAGGAAGCTAGTGTGTGGCATGTGCACAGACTATAAAAGTGTTAAGAAAAAGATTACACTAATTATCCAAAGACTAGTTAAGTGACTAATTATTACAATTATTCTTTCCTACTTGTTGTAATAAAAAAATATTTTTCTTAATAACCATAACAAATTGTAGAGCTATAAAGAAGTTTTTATAGCTCTACAATTTGTTTTGTCTCATAGGAATTCAACTAGTTTTGATCGCATTTTTTTGCAGTTTTATGATTCAACATATAAATAACAACTAGGAAGATTCACCTTTGCTCGTTTCACTCATGAACCTTTTCCTTGTTTATTTTCCTTTTTTATTGCGTTTAGGTGTAGCTGTTAAACATACTTAGTATCAAAGACTCCACGAATATTGGTCAGTCAAATTTACAAAATTAAATACAAAAAAATGATTAAAACTATAAAATTGATGGTCTCAATAAAAAAAACGTGGCATTGAGTGAATCTCAACATGAAATGTTTTAAATTTGGCAGGATTGTCTTTTTACAAAGTTTCCTTTGTCTACTTTGCTTTTATGTCTGTTGTAATTATAAAATTGTACTCATTCTCAGAAAACATTAAAAAAATTTAATAGGTGCATATAAAGAAATCGTTAAACAAGAATAAAAATAATTCAAAGAAATTATGTGCCTGAGAATTTTCTATCCAATTATCAATTATCATCAACTGCCCATCGATACTATTTTAGTTATAAATTATATTATATAAATTGGCCGAACAAATAATTTAGTTAGGCTCTACAGTGTTTCCTCATACCCGATATACTTGGTATGTCCATGCTTTGCATGGATTCATATCTGCTAACCGCCGGCCAATTTATTTGAATATTAAAAAGAAAAGAAAATCTTTCTACAATGTTGCCTACATTAATACTTTTGGTATAATAGTTTAATACTGTTGGTACTTTTAATAAATATTTTCACTAAATTGCTTATTGCTATTTACATTGAACAGGCGTTAAACACAAACTATAAGTTATGTTTGTATAAAAGCTTCTTTTCTTATTTTAAATTAAGTATATAATTAAATATATAGTATCCACTGCACATTTAAGGTACATAGTTATACAATTATATATATCCATATACATTATTTTTTATACAGTAGCATTTTTATTTAAAGTAAAACAAAAAGGATATAAGGAATTCAATACTTTAATTTAAAGCAGGCCTAGTTAAAATAAGTGTTAGTTGGGTAGTGGTCATAACTCGTCGAACAGAGAAACATGACAACCAGCAAAGGATCAATAGTTTGTAAAGAAAAACTAAAAAAATCCACACAAAATCCTTTCTCAATATTAAATCCAGACATTTATGATAGACAATTATAAGAAACCGTATAAAATCCCTGGGCATATTGCTCTTTCGTTATCCAGACCGGAATCGGAATCCAGAACGCGTAATATTGGCAGAACTTACAGTTCCGTAGGAAATAAATATTCAAAAAGTCATAACTTCAAACTCTACAAATACTTAAAGCTTTATAACGAAGTGACTAGGAATAAGTTTAGAGTAAATTTGTATGCGGTTGAATAACAATAAGCGAGAGGAATAACAGCGAATCTCTCTATAGTTTGCTAAAAGATCTCGGTCTGTCTATTATTACTAATTAATTTCTAGAATATACATCGAAGACGGCGCTAGTAGAATCATTTCGAATTTGGTTAGGTAGTAAGACGAGTTCGGACAGTGGAGGCGAGTGTTAATGCATTTCAAACCTACACTTGGATCATTAAACCTCTCAGCTCCTGTTGGTGAATCCTTTTAATTCCGAGTCAGTTATTTCCATCAAATTTTAACATTGCGAAATGTTAGACATACTTATGTTATAATAAATATTCATCTGACAAAGCAGATAGTCGCATCAATTTTGAAATTTATTAAGACAGTTTAATTTAGATTTTTCTTTTTCTACTCCAGACGGTGGCTTTGGATTCGATTCCCACTCGGGGGAATATATTATCTTCATTTGTACCCTTTGATAACAAGAAAAAGCGCTGTGTTGAGCTCCACCACTCAACACACAATGTCTCGAACAATGTCTCTGTTTTTTTATATGTGACTATACATCATGAATAAGCTTCATGATGTCCACTAAAATGCTTAGAGATAATAAATCAGACCACATATATGATAATTAAAAAAGAGATCTATTTTAAGGACATTATTGCTATTATTACTATCGCACAAAAACTTTAAAGGGTTTAGATAAGTTATTGTCAGCGGAACAAGTTTCTAATTATTATAAACATTAGCACAATTAGGTACAGTAGCAATATAAACTAAAGATCTAGTACACATGTACAAGTTAAATTTATTAACATATTATTTTATAAAACAACTTATGTATCCCGCATATAGCAGTGTAGGCAGGGAGAACCTTGTGACGTGACACTGCGTGTAGACTGGCGAAACTCAACGCCGCAACAAATATTTTATTAGTACTAAAAAGCACTGTTTTTAATTACTATTTAGAAATTAAAAACATTGCTACACATTTTCATAGAGTTGAAATCTAATACTTATTTGAAGACAAATGGTAATAGGGCTCTTCATCCAGCGATTTCAACTTGCACCTATCAAAGCATACACGCTCCAACTGTTCTATACAAGCGTCAATAGGTACTTTACGCGTATATTAGTATAATATGTAGAGAGCGTAACCTCATAACCAGTATTGCGAGGACGCCCGAGGAGAGCGGTATTGGATTCTACAACATACTCGTACGTACGTGTACAGGAAAAAAAACAATGGGCAAGTTGTTTACTAACATTTTATATTACTTTCTGGGAATTTAATAATTTCCTAATAAAATGAATTTATTGCTGAATTTTTGTTTGTTTGCTATATGTACATATGTGTGAGGTGTCTGTGTAATGCTTGTAGCAACGAGAGAAATTGTATGACGTTTTTATGTTGTATTTAAGAGTATATATAAAATATATTTAGTATGTATAAAACATATATTAAGTCTTGCATTTAGTCGGTTTCAATAATTTACGTAAAAAACTATGCATATCATTGACAACATTTGTGAAATTAATGGAATAGCAGGATTTCTTTTTTTCTCTAAATTTGTTTGCAGTAACAAAAGCGCATCATAATACGATAAAATGTATGTGTTCTTGACTCTTTTTTTTTCAGTATTTCTATCAAATTATTTTTCATACTTTTCTTTAAAAGAATTATTGAAATAGCTCCACGCTGTATCCCGCGTAAGGCAGGGAAGGAACAAAGAACCTAGTATTAAAATAATCTGTTTCCTGCCTTATTGAGTGGCAGAACTCAGTAGTGTTTCTGATTTCTCGAGTTTCTCGAGTATCTTGAGAAATTTAATTTTTCTACTAAATTCGATGTTATTTTCAAAATTTTGATTTATTACAATGGGCTGTCATGAATGAGATCAACTAAATTAAAAGGACACATTCGTGATTATCATAAATTGCACTAAATAATTAATAAATCTGATTCAATCTATATTAAATAAAACAGTTTAACCGGATTAATTGCGTATATTGACATTATTTTTGGAAACCCGACGTTTCGAACACTTTGCAGTAATCCGTGATCACGGGTAGACTGACCCCGTCTCTACCTGATTAATCCGGTTAAACTGTTATATTTAATATGTGGGAATATACTTCGAAAACTTTTTATTCAATTTCCTCTTTCAATTCTCAATTTTTTATTTTATATTTTTTTTATTTTATATTTTTTTCTTATTTGAACGGCTTGGAGTGGTTCAGTCTGCCTGTCTGTCAGTTTCAGTCAGTCTCAATTTTCAGTTGTCTAAGTGTCCTTTTATAGTTGCAGTTCAAATAGTTTTATGTCGAGTTCAAGGTCCTTCATCTTGGTTCACGATTACAAGAACTAGGACTAGAAATTGAATACAATTTATTAATATATAAAATTTTTTTACTAACGAATTGACCAGGAATTAGTGTACAGTTAATTTGTATGCAATGGAAGTTAAAGTCTCTACATAACAGCGAAATATTTCAAAAGCTTGCTAAAAGATTTCAGCCTGTCTTGCCTCTATTTTCAATTAGTTTCTAGAACATACTTCGAAGGCGGCACTATTAGAATAATTTGGATTTTGGATAGGTAGAGAGAGAGGGGCTACAGTTGAGATGATCTTTAATGCACGTTTGAAAGCCTATACTATCTTGTTTTCATATAAGGAATTCTCGAGCAGAAACACTAGGAAGGACCCTCACAAAGAAATGCAATTAATTGAATTTTCCCTGAATAGGAATCGAACCCACGACTGTCATGTATACAGTATGACATTTTAAGAAATATTTAAAATTATTTTGAAATCTATTTTCCTCAATTGCCTTACCTACCTATATCTTATATCATATTTATGAAAAACAAGATTGATTTAACTTAAGATTTCTTATACGATTGTTGAACCGGATAGTCCAATCAAGATTTTGTTACTAATTCATGTCAAGGATATGTTCTCACGGTAATTCACTTTGTGAAGGAGCTCGCAAAAATCTATTACGTTACATAAAGATACCAGCAGTGTAAACCTTTTTATCTTTTTTCAATCTCAACCGGTCTAATCATTTTTATACATACACTTATTAATTTCATATCCATTTAAGATATAGATAGAGTCATCATAAAATAATACACAAATTAATTCTTATTTGAATATTATATTTTACTTACAATTTTTTCTCAAGTATGTTAGTATATTACTCATTTTGCGAATAGTTATTTATTTAAATATTTTTACTAGCTGGTGCGGTCCAGCCCTTTTGACATGGTATTTAGATAACCTTATACAAAATTCCTGCGTTCTACGCTTTTCACAATACAAAAAAATTGCATTTTGTAAGGTGAAACTGAACGACGCGCGTTATCAGGCCAGACCAAAAAAAAACAAACATGTTTTATAAATATAAACATTTTTCTAGCAGAATTAAAATAATTCTGATACTTTAGAACGCCATCATAAAGTGAATTAGATGCTTAAACGAACATAATACAAATTTGTCATAACATGATCTATCTTTTCCTTGAAATTATTCAATTGGCGATGACCACACAACGATAATAAGGTACTCGTCATGTCTAACATACCTTTATTAACTTAAAGGAACAAACAATTTACGCTTTGTACTACAATACAAAGGAGGATCTAAGCTAATAATAATATGATTTTTTTGCAATATGTATTGTATATATATCCTTATAGCTTCAAGTACTCGCCGCGTTAGTTTTTTATAAACGATTTTTGACGATTATCTGTCATGGCAATCGTATAAAATTAACTGATATTAACAAGGATATTATTTAAGGATTAATATATATGTAGATATGAGATGTTGCCGATTGTTGTATGAGATGTTGTAGTTTGTTGCTGTACAGCAGGTGTACATTTGCTATTCACAGATCCGTCTACTACCTTACCGTTAGACAGTATACAAAAACTTGTTTTACCAATTAATCACTAAACTCATTAAATAGCCAACGATCTTGTAATATAAAAAAAATGTGAAGATAAAAAGTAATAATGTAGTTGTTGAGATTTTTTTTACATTTTTCACTTACTTATTTTGAACATTAGAGCAAGAAAGCGGAGGACAATTTTAAACAATTGACTTCGAGAAAAATTATTTTATAAACTCTCTTAGTTATTTTTAAACACATGTATTATATTCTACATTCTATAGATATCACGTGCGTAAGATATTTTGAGCATGGAGTCCAAACAAATTAAGACAAAATGTTTAGCACGTAACACTGTTATTTTTTAAAACGTGCACAGTGCTTAAAGCTCTGCCTTGGCTAAACTGCTAGGAAGCGTTTTTAATAAAAAAAAAAACATTATGTATAGAAGAGGAAGCAAAGAAATTGCGCCTATAATATGTAAAGTATTGTACGTGAGTTTAGTGATAAATTTAACATGTTAACGATTTTAATGTTTTCTAGAATTTTCATAATTATTATTAGATGAAGATCGTAGTTATTCAATTTTATCAATTTAATCGTGTTTTTTTCTGTATGGCCATGCTTTTTTAAAAATATACCTATAATTCAATAGTAATTGTCTAGGTACAAAGAAGGAAAAATATAAAAAGAGCAAAATATAGAGAAATAATGATCTCAATATATTAAGAATATTATCTTAATATATTAGTATAACCTTTTGTACTTTATTTATTTACAAAATAAAATTAACCTTGAATATACTGGACGACCCTGTGATCTCATTAAATACCAATCTTGCTCCAATGATTGGCATAGGGATTTTCCCTAGACTTGTAAGTATTTAATATAAACACTATGAGTTCATATACGGGAAAAAATATGTTTTATTTCATCATTCATTTTATTGAGTATTTTATCTATAACAAAAGCGTTTATAAATATATAGGTATTCATTAAAATCCATTATTCTTTAAACATAAATGAAATAGCATAGCCTTTGGATATACCGTTTTATTTTTTATAAGGAATTTGAATCGGTAAGTTAATTGGTATGTAAAATTGTGTAGATATTCTATTAAGAGGCCGTTGCGGCGTAGCGCTACAAAATCTCACTATAAACGTGACGGTTGTACGTTCGATTCTCATTTGGAAAAAATAGTTATTTTCTTTTCTGGTATTAAGAGAAAGCACAACGTTGAGTTCTCACTAATCAGAGCGCAATATCTCGGACTCTATTAGGTACTAAATAAAAACTCTCCTCAATTTTGGAGACTAATCAAATAAATATGAGCACATGATTTCAGGTTCCGTGACATTAGTGTGTACTGTCCTTGCTGTAATATTCGTCATTGGCTACACAGAAGCTGGTAAGTACTTAATTAAGCATATATGTACATACATTTTAAATTATATTATCGTCGTAGCATAGAGGCACAGAGTCTGTCTGTTTGTGGAATAGATACAGTTTGTGGAATAGATACCCACTCGGAGAACTTCCCACTCTCCCACTTGCATTTTCTTCGCTCTGGCAACAAGGCAAAGCGCGGCGTTGAGTTCCGCCGCTCAACACACAATGCCTCGAAAGGCGGAAAGTGGGGAACGGAGTCTCTTAACACCAGGTTCCTTCAACATACGGTTAACTCTGATGAATGTTAATATATAATAAAATAATATAATATTACACATTTTACAAAAGGACAAAAAATCATTGTATTACATTAAAAATTCTATTCAAAAGGCATGGATTTTTCCAACGTAACAGGACTAAGCTACATGAATTATAGTATATTAAACTATTTTTAAATATTTATCTACGCTATATATACTATGTATACTTCTTCTTCTTCTTGGCATTAGTCCCGCCTTCGTTTGCCTACAATATACTATTTCGACAATATCTCCACAATCTCGACTCGACTCGAGATAAAATATAAAAAAACTGTTGCTATCCAGATACCTATTTAAAAAAATATGATTATACGCAGATATCACCTTCTTCTTGCATGTCATAAAATAAATAATCGTACCCTTAACATCGTTTCAAAATAATTTCAGCTACAAGCAGCTGTCCATTGCCATCAAAAATCTACAGTTGCAGTCCAAAATGCCTTCAAAATTACGACTGTTCTCACGGCAAGGTGTGCTGCCCGAACTCCTGCAACGCCAAGTCTTGTGTAGACCTGGCGGCAGTTGGCGGTGGAAATAACAAGGATAAAAATTCACAATGTAAGTATATGATTAAGAAAAAAATCAAGACTTTTTTGGGCCGCCAGGCTATTGTGGTATAACATTTCATTGGACTCTATTTTGCCTGAACGTTCACTGGTTCGAAAAAAATTTTCAAATTTCGTTATTTAGCATGCTCTCTGTTGAAAGACAAATAAAAAACAAATGATTTGATAAAAAGATTGCCTTTTAAAAATGACCTGTGTAAAAATTTTTTTTTTGCTACATTTTATATTTTTCTGTCTACATTAAAAACATATATGTAAGTAAGTAAATATTTCATTCCAGCGGGTGGCACCGGCGTATATTGCAACAACCAGAAATGCAATTCGTTCGAAGTCTGCAAACTTGATCCTTCCACCAAGAAGATGAAGTGTATGCGAGCTTAGATAAGGCTTTCCTTAGGTCTTAGACAGATAATATTTTTATATACATTTTATACATATTAAAAAGAATGTATAGTAAAGGGACTTGTCCAATACTCTATCTAAACTTGTATTAATTCAAATTATAAACTGATTTATACCCTAATAGCTTTTATTATAAAATACTGTATAACATCTTGTTAGATAATTAAAGGCCAGAGAATATCTTAGGGCAGTTCAACAGCATCTGATTTTAAGCGCGATGGTAATGAGTTCAATCTTCATTCGAGGAAAATTATAGTTTTCATTTTCTTGACCTGGTAAGACGAAGCGTTGTATTCAGTAACTCAACGCGCTGAGTCCTGAACTTGGGCGGGGATTGGCGGAATGTTTTGTCACCAATATCCCTCTACCTACCCTGCTGTGTATAAAAAAAACAAAAGCATTCTTATTAACTATTTCTACAATAATTAAGATATTAACCTTCGCTTTTGCTTTAGCTGTAAAGTGAAATCAAATTCTTAAAGATAATTTATTCTGCTATATTTACTAAGATCATATTATGCTTGTGCTATACATTTTATACTTTAATAGTAAATATTTTTTACATGATTTGACTTTGATTTTATTGCTCCTTTTTTAATCTTATTTAAATGAAACGTGGAAAGCAACCAAGGATGTGTCGCACCAACTTCAAGTTATTGTTAACCGATGTTTTCGACAAATTATTCATATTCATTGGCCCGAGAACCTAACAAGAATATTTGTACTGATCAATAGATCAAGCATGGTTAGTGGAACTGGATTAGCCATCAATCACACTTCCTCCAGGTCCCGGCCATATACCGAAGCAGGTAATGGATTGAAATCGTGGTTGCCTCAAGTAAACTCGGACTTTCAGTTTTAGACGAGGCAAATTCTCAATGGACTCCCTCTTCCCCAAATTGGGGACATAGTGATATATATTCTTCATTGCATAAAAAGTACAAAATAAGAAATATTATATAGTAAAAATTTGTATAAAATGAAATCTCTTCCAGCCAACCAGTGTAAGTGGATGAGAGTAGAACAATGAGCAAAGTACAAATTTTATATACATATAATGTATATTATTTAATATATACATATAATGTATCTATTTTTAAATACATATTAATAAAAAAAATAACTCTTGAAACCTCTCTAGTATGTTAATCATAGAACATAGAATCGTATGGAATAGATTTTATTGGTATAGCTTAATACCATATTCTGCATAAATAAATACGAAAACGAAAATTTTATTAAATATAAGCATTCCTTCTACTGAATGGTTAGGGGTTCGGTCCCCACTCGAGGGAATGAACTGTTAATTAATTACCCGATTGAGTTCTGTCATTTAACAAGCACTGTCTCGAAAAAAGAGTGTCTTTGTCTTCATATATTTGTTTTTTTTTCATGTTCATTGATATTTGTGGTAAAATAAAATTGGCTTTTCGTCTTTCGATAAAGCTAGAAGTGGTTATAAATTTTACAGGCCGTAGGTTTTTATTTTTTTCTGTAATCTTTCCTCCTTTAAAGAGTTTCAAAAGGCCTATACAAATATGAATATTTATGGGGTAATTTAATTGAAACAAGCAAAACAAAAAAACGAAATTCGCTGGTAAAGGGCAAACACCCTCCTTTGTATAGTCGATATTTATTAGTAACGAAACCGCGCTCGACGCGATCGCTTGGATACGCGGCGTGTTTTACTAAAATACGACATATTTAAACGGAATATATGGTAAAACTTTAAACAAATAAATGCATTATTTAATTTAATTTTAATATTACACCTAATTTGTAATAACTTAATTTTTTACATAAAATGTTTTATAGGTAAAAAGGTATTTTAATAATAATCCTCGTTATTACAATAAAATCAAAAAAAGTCATTATTACAATGATATTTTAATATTATAATTTTTTTTAATGCCAACAAAACTCTACAAATATAAAAATATACACTATAATTATAATTTGTAGTCAAAAAATATTTAAGAACAAACTTATAACAAACTTAAGTGAAAATATATATATATCAATTTTATTTATATCTAGCAAATAATAAAAAAAATGCTCTTAGCAATAAAAACGGAAGTTAATTTTAGAAGTGACATTTGAACGATACGATAATTTTTTTATCGCTAAGCCGTAGTACGCTTAGTACGCTAAGTTTCGAGCCGTGAGAATGCTCGGGGATCCACACGGAACCCTTAATACAATTTATTTACTATAAAGTTCAAAAATAAGCCCCATTTATAATACATTGAAAAAACTTATGAACTAATAAACAAATATAGCCAATGACGTTCTCACAAATAAAACCAGTAAGTAAGCTCAGTCAGCTCAGCTAATAACATATGATTATTCACAAATTACTCTACCTACCTAGAGACTCTAGCAGACAAATTCGCGTTCACAATTAAAAATGATGCTTCAGATATAAATTAAATAATTATATCAATATTAGATCAATTTGTAACTGTACAGTTGCGGCGAAGAGAGTAATTTTTATAAAGATACGTCGGTGTCAATTAAATCATAAAAAAATATTTTAATTAGGATAATATAATAATAGAGCTTAGTTCACGAATTTTTATTTACACAACAATATTTTATGGCTTTTGCTGCATGAAATAAAATTTATGTCTATTGGGATTTTTAGTAGTTAACTATGAAAGTTATTTTTTTTATTTATTAACTTACTTATTAAGATTTACTAAAGGTTACCCGATGGGAATTGTGTTATATGGACACTTCGCCACTGATGAACATATAGAGCTTTTTAATAGTATATACTCGCAAAAGTCTATTAAAGTTACGATTATTTTGAATATTTATTATAATAATATTTATTATTATAATTTTTTTTTAATCAACAACTTAAATTATATACTCGAGTAAAATTTAAAACGTTAATTACTATACCTACTTACTTTTTATCTTCTTAATAAAATGTAAATATCAAATAACCTCCATTGTCAAGTAATGCACGTGCATTGGCTAAATTGTTGATATAAATATGTAATTAGATTATACGGGGGTGGTATAGTCAATAGTGTGACTAAAACTCCTTTTCAAATTATAGAATAAAAATTAAAAAAAAAAACATAAAAACAAAAAACCGCAGGTGCAGTAGGTTAAGCACAAAGTAACGATTAAGGTAATCTAATAAGATATCCTACAACAATCCTCGATAAATGTTCATATCAAAAAACACTTTTAAAAAAATCTTTAGCTTAATAATATTACTAAACAATAAAAATTTTCGGTACCTTTGTCAGTTAGATAAAGTGCTACGATGAATTTCACTACTCATGCTTTGAGTGTATAGTGAATGTTTTTTGATGAACGAAAAGTATTAAACAGGCCTTTATCTTCGTTTTCTCTTCCTCCCTTGAATAACGCGAAATGTATACAAATAAAATATGTACAATAATAAAGTACAAAGGGCACCCATAAATGATCACTGTTTACTTTGTTATTAATTTATATTGTACAATGATCGATATCGACTTACGTATTCTCGACAACTGCACTATTATTGTACTAATTACATTGCGCCAATATTAGTTCTTGATAAGGACTAGTCATCATCTACGAGGTAGTGGGTGGGTGTATCTTATAATTTTGAAGTAGGACTTCAAAATTGGACTGGAAAATCTGAAATGCATTAATAACATCTGTCAACACTAAAGTTTAGAAAATATTCCGAAATGTGGTTTAAAATCTATTTTTAAAAATATACATATAAAACAGTCAATATATTAACATATATATTATATATATTAAAAACTGCCCATCTATTAATAATGTCAGTTTACTTTAGTTGCTGTGAAATTAACGACGATAACTTACAATGACAGAACTAGTTCGTATCTACAATAGTGGTAATGTAACATTGCTATTGTGATGACAACCTGTCCGTATGTTTATATTAGAAATGATTTGTACCCGGAAAATACATATATGATTTTGAAATATATCGTGCCATACCTAAAGAGGAGAAGTATTTTTTTAATATAAAATGTCTTTATTACATTTGAATACCATAAACTTCCGGTTTAACTGTTGTTTAAAAAGAAACGATAAATCTTCTAATTCATTTTGTTAAATCAATTATTATTAAATATCGACAAGTAACGAAATTTAAAAACTCATAAACGATATTGATGTAAACAAATTCTAAATTAACGTGAAAATAAACTAGTGAATTTTACCAAAATATAATTCTAAATATAACCTTGACAAAACTATGCTAACAAAATGAACGGCAACACACCGGAAGAGGTAAACACACGGGAAGTTACATGTCCTATATGGGAGAGGCTGGGATGCGTACGCGCAGCGCGCTTTTGCAGACGACGGCTAAGACGAGTGGCACCTGAAAGCAAGACAAGGTAAAATTTGATTAGTATCATGTTATTATTTATAATAATTTATTTTATGCTAATATGTATATTACCGTTATTAATATACTTTAAGAATATTTTAGACTATTTCTCTATTGTATCTATTTAGCTCAGGAAATGCTTAAGTTGTTCTATATATGCTTCTTTTCATAATTTTTTTATTTAATTTAAATTTTTTCACAAAATTGTATCATCATCGATCCTTGTTGTGTTTGCAAAAAAAATAATTAATTCGACAAAATTTGTCAATCACGTTCCGTTACACATCAACATACCAAGCTAATAAAAGTCTACTACAAATCTTCTGAATAAGGTTTTAACTTACAGTTATGGCGTCTATGAAGTAGAGTCCAAATTTGAGAACTGGCATGACATGCTCTGTGCCCAAAAATAATATATAATCACCCCAAATTAAAAATGTCCTCGAGGTCTACAAGCAGCGTAATATTAAAATTTATTACCAAAATCAACATAACTGCTACCTCGAAATGTGGCAGTAAATGTTTATTACTGCTAATTTTGGCTTTCAGTATATACCTACGTAATAATCTGGCGCCATGACGATATATGATGGTGGCGGAATCAAGATGGGTCCACTCATGGCAATCTTATACATACTTATAGTAAGTGTAATTATGTAGACGACTCATCGACGTTAAAATTGTAGCCCAGCACGGGGACCAAGTGCCAAGACCTACCCATCAGATATGTAGAAACTAAATTTTCAATTTTCAGTTTAAATTTTATACAATATAAAGTATTTAACCTTTTTTAAAAGGAATATATTACACTACTTACTACTAAAAATTAAAAATATTAGAAAATTATGTTCCACACCACTACTGCATTGAAAATTTTAAGTATACATCTTTAAAAAAAATTAAAGTAAAATAAAATTATCGTTCTTAGGAATAATCTTAAGACAACGGGAGTTAAAAGGAAACAGGAGAAAAGTCTCCTTACTGAGACGCTAACAACAAAAATATGGTCATATGAATTTTGATGCAGCTCGAATAGAGCGTATAATTTATTGGCTACATGTAGAACGCTTGGACGGTGTCCAAAAACGCAGATTCGAATCCCGCTACTGTATTGTGACTCAGCTTACAATATAATATCAAGAGCGCGATTGGTAAGCTCTATCAATCTTAAAAAGTTGCATTAAGAATTGATGAGGTCTGAAGTATTTATAAACTTATTCATATTAATAGCGCAGTGGGGAATCATGTTTTACTTTATACATATTTTATGTTTTCATTCCATTTTCCACAACAAAAACTTGAAAGCGACAAGTTTTCTACTTCAGTTTCGAATAATCGTAAGGATAAGTTAATTTAATTTAATAGGTTTGAACTTAAATATTTAATTGCAAATTTCTATAATTTTTTTCCGATTTTGTTTCAAACATTTTAGTAACTAACTTTTAAATTTTGGACCAATTTAAAAAAAATCTATATATAGTCTACACGGCAAAATATTTATATTTAAATCATGCTGTCATAGTGTTGTGCTCTTTATTATGTGACTTTAAAAGTGAGCTAGTGGCACAATTTACTTTTGCCAATATCACCAAAAACGAAAAAAAAGACTCGAAGGAAATGGCCAGTTTATTGAAAATAATTCTTTCTTTTATCACTATATAAGATGGAATGTCTTATAGTACGAAACCTCTTACACAAAAATACTATGCGGCTATTAGTTCTTCAAGTCTTTTTCCTATCAAAATTTTAATCGATCGATATAGCCTCAAATTGGTATTGTATAAGAATATAATTAAGACACAATTTTCTTTAATTGAAATGTTTTTGAAAAAATAGTGTATGTACATTGAATAATCTTACGAAATTACGCATACGCAATACGCGTACGCAAATTACGCATTTACATTTTTATAATTAATATCAAGGATGTAGGACACATGATGTACACCAAAATAGATAAATTAAACTAAAAAATAAAAAAAAGTATCTTTAGTAATAATTATTGAGCGTGTTATGTAAAAATCTAACATGTGGAAAACAATCTCATTAAAAACGATAGCAGCTCTTAGAGTGGTAAGGACCATAAAGTCCACGCCAGAGAAATTAAGAAATAATAATATTAGCACAGATAAAATAATCTTATCTATAGTCATACCTGTTTTTTTTACTTGTAATAAGGCACCATGTGTAGTAAAAGCAATTTCAGTTCTGAAAACTAGGACTCCCTCCGCGTGACATTTATGTTCGACGTTAGAGGTGATAAATAATGTGGTCACGCAATTTTATATTGCGTAATGTTTTTTTTTTATTTTCTTCATACAATCGTTTATATATATAAAAGTATATAATACCAATTCTACTATTTGTCTTAATTTTGATTTCATTAGGCACAATTTTCTATGTTAAAAATGTCTAAAGCCTATGTACTCGTAACTTCTGCAACAAAAGCCGCCATATTTCAAGATTACCTAATCGTTTATTAATTTATTTAAAATTACATATTATTACACATTTATATTGAAAAATTAATACATTTTGTTGTTAGGTGAAACGATAACGAACCAAATCAACATAAACTACCCCATTCTCCCCAATAACTCGTCACCATTACTAAATTACAATCCCTCGTGTCGCGCGTTTGACGCGTATGTGTGTCGCCGACAAATACGTAACTACCGTTTTATCTATTATTATTCACTTTTTTGTAAAAAATATAGTATGTAGGTATCTTGACACAGCATATCCTATATATGTATATTCGTAAAATAATAAAAACATTTAAATACGTCCTGTAAATGTCGTTTTTTAAATTTTGTTATTTCATTTCAATTTCAATAGGTGCAGTTTCGGATTGTAAACGCGACGGTTGTAGGTTCGAAAATGTAGGGGGAATGAAGTGGAGGTATTTCAATTTGCTCTGGTCAAAAGAACAAAGCGTAGCGTTAAGTTCCGCCACTCAACGCAATCACTCAACGAAGTCTTCTCTTTTATTTAAACTTAACTTTTAAATTTAAATAGATTCCATGATTTTATATTAAACATATAAGTTTAATATTAATCCAAGCGAAACTCAAAATAGCAACAGTGATTTGCAATATAATACGACTCTACAGCACCAATGTATCTAAATAAAAAACATTAATGATGAGAATTAAAAAAATATTATTACTATATATTAAAAACCGAATATATGTTTTTTCTGTCGACAGTATCTTGACCATGGTTGAGCTTAATGTTTATTTCATTTGCCACCCATTATAATGACAGTATAAAATAGGCTCTTCCTGCCGGCGGACATATTGTACCTATACTATATATCTTATAAGTTTAAAAAAAAAGAAATATATCAAGTGCAAGTTGATCTATGGATTTTTTATATACATATTTACTTTGACACTATTTATGAATAGTAATAATCGTTATGTTATAATCTTTTTAATAATCTGTATGTTGTATTACTTATTTTAAATCATATTCTAGTTATTTAGCCCATAATATTTTTTCAAGACAAGTGCATGCTAATATTTCTGCTAGATGATAAATACTAGTATACTTACTACCATAATAAAAAAATTTATAATTAAAACTTTTAAATTCGCGTTAAACTTTTACTTAAATCGCACCTGAACTTCCTGAGATAAATGCAGTCAACTAAACAGACTCTTGTGTTTTTTTTGTAATTAGGTCAAACAACCATTTACCCAAAAATAAAATAATAGCCCATATTTCTGATTATTATAGCCGCCACAACACTGTTTACCATTTATGAAATTGAAATAATCGAAATCGTTACGTGCGTTATACCTTTTTATTGTTCTTAATTACTTAAACAGTTTTTATAATTTCATTATGCATTATGAATCATTAAGAAATTTGTTTATTGTTATTGTTTCTATATAAGTATGGTAATTTAGATACTCGTGATTTAACTTTTCCATAATGAATGTTAATGTAATATCAATATTTTCTTTTACTTCGTCGTCCGGTGTATCAAAGACTTATTATTATTTATTATTATTATTTATAGTGACTTATTATTATTTATAGTGATCAAACTCAATGCTGCTCTTCATCTGATTTAGGCAGGAAACTCTTGTCATCTTCAAGTCAGTAAAGTCAGACATCACAAGAATCTTAAAGTCATTCATCAAGTATTTAATATAAATATTAAATAATGTAATAAAACCATTATAAACATCATGTCTAAGATAATGTTTGACAAGAACCGTCGGAAGTCAAGTATAAATTTAATGAACTACCATCGATTCCATTTCTTGGACAAGTGAGTACAATTATAGTTCTCTATCAATAATACTTTTGCGAAATCATAATCCACTACTTGAGTTCTTATATCAATATCGCGAATCATGTCGCTTGTTTTAGATTGAAGTTTCCCGTTTAATCCCGTTCTAGAGAGAACATAGGACACTCGGTAGTGTTTTGAGTGGCGTAATTCAACGCCGTGCTTTTAACAAACCTACATATCTATCTACATATATATACATATCTGCTTGTCCTACATATCTACCGTTTTGACAGCTATGTATTTTATTATGTATAAACACAAAAATATATATATACAGTTTTAGACTTTACTATGAGGCCATTGCAACGACAAAAATTATAAAATTTGCATTAACATTATATAAAATTCTCGGCAAGTCACGAAAAGTAAAATGTCCGTATGTAGAGTTCCATTTTGTAGTTTAGTACACATATGTTTTATGTATATTCGTAATAACAATCTTTACCTCGCACGTCATATGCACATTAATGGGATAGGCTTCCTGTATAAAATTCAAATTACTTCAGCTTTTTATAAAATTGTCCTTGTTGTTGTTATTATATTAAAGTAATAGTTAAAATATATTTAGTTACTATAATATATATTTTGCATTTTCGGGATAATGACAAATCACTTATTTCACCCCGCTCTCGACCATTTTGGAAAGCAGATTTTTTTTTAATTATAAATAAAAATCTTTACATCTTGTGTACCTAGACCAAGAAAAAACAGTCCGTCTTATTCTGTCTATTACTAATCCATAGTAAAATTCAATATAATCTAAACGTAAAAATTTCGTTAGCAATTGTATACACCACGAGCTGTAGTCCGCAATTTCATTTGCGTGAAATATAAAACGTATAGTTTCCGCTGTTTCCTGTTCCCGTTGGAGTTTCGGGAAAACCTCTCTTAGTGTTCCCTTTTACTCCCCAATGACCCTACATGCCGAGTTACAGGTATCTGTATCTGTATATCTCAGTAGTTTCGGCTGTGCGTTGTCTGTCTGTCAGTGAGTCTCTCAGACTGACGCATATCATGCTGACGCTCATGCTGACGCATATTAATTTGAATCCCATATTATTATAATATATATATATATATATATATATATATATATATATATATATATATATATATATATATATATATATATATATATATATATATATATATATATATTATAATAATATGGGATTCAAATTAATATGCGTCAGCATGAGCGTCAGCATGATATGCATCAGTCTGAGAGACTCACTGACAGACAGACAACGCACAGCCGAAACTACTGAGATATACAGATACAGATACCTGTAACTCGGCATGTAGGGTCATTGGGGTCATACTGAAATACTAACTATATATATATATATATATATATATATATATATATATATATATATATATATATATATATATATATATATATATATATATATATATATATATATATATATATATATATATATATTTAGGAGTTAGGATTATATTTAAATTATTTTCACTTTCCCACTTTGGTATGACAAATTGCTGACTTCATTTATACAACTTAACATGCAATATACCTCTGGTTCCCGAGAGGGAGCTTGGGTTCGAACCCCACACCTGACAAATCTTTTCCAGGCCGTCGAGCCGAGGCTCGAGTCCCGCAGGGGACGCCCTCTTCCCTCCCCAACCGGTGTCGTTGTCAAGGCCAATACTGAAATACTAAATTGAACTTATCTAATATACAAAAAACCTCATTGTTTTTACTTCCAGAAGCCGTGAATCTCGTCGTCGTATCAATCGTCCGCCCTCGGCTATATACAGCACTATAAGTGAGCGCGTGCGCACTAACACGCCATCTGCGTTACAGTGTGCGCTGTTCTGTGGTGGGTCCCGGTGTCAATACGAGCTGTCACAGAGATGTGGGACCGCTATACAAGGACTATATTCTGATTGGTGAGAGAAATTATCGAATTCGTTGGCATATATATATAGCTATAGTTCCGCAGGGTTTGTCTCTCTGTTCTCTCTGGGTACCCCGCCAAGGATAAAGCGTGAAGCTATGTGTGTAACTTTAATTTAAATCTTGAATAAAATAACATATAAACATACAAATAACATACATACATTATAGACATACAAGATATTGGCAACTTTTCTAACGCCAATAAAATTATTTAATCAATCATTAAGTCAGATAATTAGTAAAAAAATATTTTTATTTTCTAATATAATACGCAACAGCTTGAGAAGAAAATCCTTGTGAATAAAAACGTAAAAGCTCGCGTGACCACCACAATGGTGGTGGCCACTTGTTCATTAATTTATAATAATATTATTCATTATTTAATAGAACTAGTCACTAAAATATACCGTAATGAGGTACAAGTGCACGCTAACATGCACGAGTTTTGTCTTTATACTTTTCTAGTAAAGTTAGTTATTTTTTAAAGAATTTTTTATATGTGATTGAATATTCTTAAACTTTGGGATTCAATAAATCGATTAACTGTTTTGGACATTTTTCTTTATAAATTAATAAACAAAAAATTGAAATATCCTTTACAACGAAAATAAAAGAGCATTCTTTAACAATGGCCGCTCACCCTAATAATACATTGCAATTGAAATTCAGAATATTTTTTTTTACTTTTTATAATAGTTACATGTCTACTAAACTATGTCAATCGCCAGGGTCACAGATGATATCCTCGCGATGGCGCGTCCTAGCACTGCGAGCATAGCCGCTAGAAATATTATACAACAATTCCATAGGTATGTCTAAATTTATGGGAGTTTTGGCTGGTTATGTATCTACATGTGCTTTACAGCTGTTCAAGCTATATTATATTTTTAAGGCGCTATGGCGTGTGGCGTTTAACTGTTAAAGTGACGGTACTGGGTTCGATTCTTGGTATTCTGCTATATGCAGGAAAAAGTAGGAAAGGTAAAAATCGGTAAAGCGCAACTTGAATGCAGACCCCGTCGGTCTGCATCCGTCATTCCGTATAAATTTCATAATTGTATCTGTAAACGAAAGTATAACTTATATAATATTCACAATCTTAAAGTTGCGTGAGTATGCACTAATTGAACTGAACTTTATGAAATTAACTATTAATATACGTATGTTCTAATGTAATTTTTTGTGATACACATATAAATTACCAGTTTTCAGATTTTTTCTTTATTTTTATTGTAAATTCTATCTCCTTGCCAAATTTCATAATTATAGGTCAACTGGAACTACCTTATAGGATTGGGAATCACACAGGGAATTTAAAAAAAACATAAACGCTTGTTGTTTTAATTGTGTGGATTAGAATTTTGATTTTTTCTATGGTCCAAGTTTCGTATTAATATTAATTTAATAAATCGCATTATCTTAAGAAAAATATATATCACAGATAAACAAAATACACAGATAAACAATACACACAGATAAACAATAGTGTGAACCTATCAGGGTTCCGTATATCCCTTTTAAGGTACGGAACCGTAAAACCAACACCAACACTGAGACACAGTTCTAAGCATATCGAAAACGCGTATCGTATACAAGTCAATACCATAACATCATCTCTGTGAAATAATCATTGCCTAACGTCTATAGCAAAACTTTGTAAAATTCTACATAAAGAAGTTAGCTTTTTCACCATACGTAATCAAATGAAGCCGATATAAAAGTCATAATTTTTCATATCACGGCTATAAAGAAAACGAATTCAGTTAGCATTATAATAGTTCTAATATTATATTTGCATACGCACCTAATACTCGTATTATATTCATTGTAAAATATTACTTATGAAACATATTTAATAAATATACTCGCATACCGTGGGTTCAGTACCAATTTTATGATTCTAAGTCAACGTAACGTAGTAATATTTACTTACAAAAATTTAGAAACTTGAATTTGCGGTCGCGTGCGCTCATTTTGTATGAAATTAACTATATAAATAAGTATTTTTATGGTTTTTATTCGTCATATACCTATAAACTTCCTTCTTGTCCAATTTTCGAACATTTCCTTTTTTGTACCTAGAGCTTACAATATAATATAAGTTCTAACTTACTGCCAGATTTCATAACTCTAGTCAATGGTAAGTACCCTCTATAACTTTTACCCTCTATTAGGCAGTGAGTTTCACACAAATGTGGTCAAAACGAAGCATAAACTTTAGTATCTTTTAATGTTGACTTAAAAGTTTGAAGTCTTTTCTGTGTTTCAAGGAACCATTCATCAGCATATTTATATACAATTTCAATTCGAAACCTGGACGTGATCTTGAGAAAATGGTTTTTACGGACAGACAGACACATTTGACAGACGGACGACAAAGTCTCCTATCTCAAATCCTATAAGGGTTTCCAATTGAGGTACAGAATCCTAAAAATCCAATCTTATCTTTCCATTCACAAACAGTTGGGGTATCCGCTCTGTGATCAACCTGCAGATGCCCGGAGAGCACGCGAGCTGCGGCCCACCACTCACCAAGTCCGGATTCACATATGAACCTACCATATTTATGGCCAATGACAGTAAGCTATAATTTATATAGATAAGTAAAAGTACATATAGTGTTAACACGTAATAATAAGTACCTAGTTTTAACACCCGTCTATTTACGGTTTTGTGATCTGTCATGTCGCCCGTACCTTTACTAGCTTTTTCTGGATTATTAGTTACATATCTTTTAATTTTTTTCTTCTAATTAATAATAAAATGAGTAAGGACACTCTGATCTCCATATTCCACCAGTAACCAGTAATCGACGTGGAAAAACGATATATACAATGTGTATATATGATATGACTGTCTTACCTGAGCTAGATCAAAATCATTCTTTTCATTCACTAGAAACGAATTGCGAGCCGTCACGTCTAGTCAACAGTGTCTCTCTGCGACACAGCGATTTCAATTAATAAATACTAATAAAAAAAAATCATTTGTAAAGCTGAAAATTGCTAAATTATTTACTCAGGAGCACCGGTTATTTCGATTTCCATCTTCGTCTCTAAATAGATGGATACATATGTATACAAATAGAAAAGAATAGTTGTCTTTCAGCCATTTGCCTGATCCATAGAATGATGATCCATGATTCCCGCATGACCTAAGAGTGGCGTGAGGTGCCTCTTTAAATCCTCTCTCTACTTAACCAAATTGGAAATTATTCGACCAAAGCCACCTTCGTTCTACATTCTAGAAATGAATTAAGAATACCTCTAGACAAGCCGAGACCTTTTAGTCAAGTATAGGGAGAATCGCTATTATACCTTTCACTAAAGACTTCTACCGCGTACAAATTAGCGCTAAACCTATTCCTGATCAGTATGTTGTAAGATTTATTTAATTTAACAAAAAATTTTTTTTCATTTAAAGTCTATTACATTTTCTTAGATCTCTTATGTATTTGTCTTGATACATTCCAGTATACTACTACAATTTCGCGTGGCCTGACTACGGAGAAGCAACACTCAGTGGATTATTGGACATGGCGAAAGTATTGTCATTTGCTTTAGAAGAAGGCCGCGTAGCAATACACTGTCATGCAGGTAAATATATAAAGTAATAATTAAATTTTCAAAGTATTAAATAAAAGAATCCGTCATGGCGCAGCAGCACAGCGTCATACTGTAAACGCGACGGTTGTGGATACGATTCCCATGAGGGGGGTGAATGGATGAAGGAGGTGTTATTTCATTTTCTCGCCCTGGTAAGGAGACAAGAAAGTTGTAAATTATTCATATATAAAACTATATATAACGTAATAGTCAAAGTAATGGGAAATAAGCTTATTATTATGTTAAAAACACAACTGATTAAAATAAATTGACAAATTACATTTTTTAGCTTTACGCAACTCTTGCATACAATAAATAACAGGGTAGATATTATATTATTATTTATTTAATCATCATGCTGTATCCCGCACATAGTAGGGTAAGGAGAGGGAACCGTAGGCAGAAGGAACCTAGTGTTAAGACACTCCGTTCCCCGCGTTCTGCCTTCTGAGGCATTGCTATGCGGGACTCAATGAAATCTATATATATATATATATATATATATATATATATATATATATATATATATATATATATATATATATATATATATATATATATATATATATGTATATATATATATATATATATATATATATTTTTTTTTAAGTGGGTACACCAAAAAGACTATAAACATCAAGATACATATATTTGCATCATGCTGTATCCGCACATAGTAGGGTAAGGAGAGGGAACCGTAGGCAGAAGGAACCTAGTGTTAAGACACTCCGTTCCCCGCGTTCTGCCTTCTGAGGCATTGCTATGCGGGACTCAATGAAAATATATATATATATATATATATATATATATATATATATATATATATATATATATATATATATATATATATATATATATATATATATATATATATATATATATATATATATATATATATATATATATACATATATTTATATATATATTTTTTTTTTAAGTGTGTACACCAAAAAGACTATAAACATCAAGATTTTAACACCATAGGTACCATAGCAAGGTAGAAAAATAAAACCTAGAGACAATAATTTCCCTTTACCGTTTCATGCGAAATTGTGTTGAGTGGCCTAACTCAACGCCAAATTCTATCTTAATTAGAACTAAAAAATGAATCCAAGTGACGAGGTAGAGTTTCTATAATTTCGTACTTGTCAACAGAAAACGGTTAATATTTTTATCAGGTAACCTAGATATGATCGATCTTCGATATTGAAAGTTTTTACAATTTTTCTTTACCAGTTTCCTAAACTCAGAAAAAAACATACTCGTGACATAATACTGGAATATAACAGGTTTAATTTTTATTTTTGGTTAACCTAATAAATACTATTAATATTGAGTTATGGTAATGAGTGATATATAAGTGTGGAGGGGAATACGTTTATAAAGTACATTGTCATTGCGTCGAACTGAACGATGTTGTCGTTATTTTTATTTGTGTTTTGTTTTTGTATTAAAATAGTAGCCGGTTTAGTCACTATACTCTTTTTAATAATATTAGGATTTCGACTAAGCGTCCATCCTATCAAGGGAGTGTGCAAGTGTAAAACAAGGCTGGACGGCAAAGTTGCTCTTATAACTGGAGGAAACTCGGGTATAGGGTTTGAAACTGCCAAAGATTTAGCCAAGAGAGGCGCTGCTATCATAATCGCAAGTAGAGATGATAAGAAATCTGCAGAAGCCGTTGAAGAAATTAAAGCTGCTACTGGCAATAAGAATATTGAATACCGTCACCTTAATTTGGCAGTAAAAGAGAATATTAGAGAATTTGCTGAGAAATTTAACAAAGATTACGATCGTTTGGATATTTTAGTTAATAATGCTGGTGTTGCTGGTGGGAAGATATGTGACAATGGAATAGACATAATTATGCAAATTAATTACATAGGACCGTTCATGCTAACTCAGTTGTTGCTTGACAAACTTATTGCTTCTAAGCCAAGTCGAGTAGTCATTGTTTCGTCTTACGCTCATGCTTATGCTAAATTTATACCGGAATATCTCACGAACAGTAAGATAGAGAGTGCTTGGATCAGATATTCAAATACAAAACTTTGTGATGTTTTGTGGACAAGAGAATTAGCCAAAAGGCTACCAGAAGGTGTTACTGCAAATGTTCTGCATCCAGGTTTAGTTAAAACTAATATTTTCAGCAAGCTGAAGCCCTGGATAAAATGGTTTATAATGCTTGTGATAGATGTATTCTACTACAAAACGCCAAGTGAAGGAGCTCAAACTATAATTCACTTATGTGTGTCTCCAAAATTGGAAAATGCAAGTGGTGGTTATTATGTAGATTGCAAAAAACATGAGCCAGCCAAAATAGCGCAAGATGACAATCTTGCAACAGAGCTGTGGGATAAAACAATGAATCTGATAGAAAACTAGTTTTTGATTCTTCTTTACTTTATTTTACATAAATTGTTATAATTTTTTAAATTATTTACAGTATATTCGTTTACTTTGAGGCGTAGTTAGATAGATATTTAAAGTGAAGTTGATTTGTTATAATAAATGTTTTGATATAAAAATTTATACTACGTATTACTTATGTTCCATATAATTATGTATCAACAGCATGTTTCAAGGATAACTCAAGATCTGGTGATTCGTTTGACCCATTCGAGGGTATTCATTAATTATTATAATTTTCTCATTCTGCTAAAGTAAGCTTTGGATGAAAAGTTCAAAGTAATCTACTATATGCCGTTTACAGCGTGAACCTGAAAATTTAATTATTCGTTACAGAGTATATTTTTAAATTTAAAAACATTTGTAGGTTATATATGGCATAAAATAAGCTTTCTAATAACGATACACTTTAACCTTTAACTTCATTGCTTCTTTGTTACTAGTCCATAAAGTTTATTTAATTTAAATTTAATTGATATAATTTTTATCTATTTTGATATTTACTATAACTACTAAAAAATAAATATAAAATAATAAACTAATTATACTAAAACATTTCCGTGAATTGCAAATTTTATTAGTAATTTATTCTATTCTAATATATTTTTACAAAAGATACGATCGTTTTGTTCATTATGTATCAATTAACAAAATTATACTATTATTCAAATTGAGCTTGAATGCTTTCTTATGTATGAATATTTTACACGTAATTTATTTATTTAATAATTTGTTGAGTGGGCAGACAGCTTACTTGTGCACTATAAGTACAATTTAGAAATGTCAGTTGAAAGATAGAAAAGTAAAAGTAGCTTTCTTTCTTTTCTTATCGTTAAATCGATATGAAATGAGAAGACTTAGGTGTACAGATCAATTTAGTCTAACACTGAGTATGGCTGCTATTTTTTCAGCTATTTTCAGATTCACGATATTTATTACATTTCATGTGTATATATAATATTATAATGAACAAAATAATAAAAACAAACGAACAAATTTCACGAAATATTTCCGTGAATTGCATATTTTATTAACAATATATTCGAATCATTAACATTACAATTTACATTTGCTTATCGAGTACAAAGTCATTGGCTTTAGGTATACCTGTGAACTTATCATTATAATACTTACAACAAGTACTATATATATGTACCTAGCATATACATATGTAGGTAAAACATTTTATAGTGTAAATATTAATATTACACTATTAACATCAATATCCAGTGTTGTTTTAAGATTCCCAAATTGAAATCTCAAAATAGGCTTAAAAAGTGGAGAACAGAGTATTTCTCAAATAATTTGAGTAAACTCCCAAACAATATATAACATTGATTGTCGATGAACCAACATTCTAATCACAAAAAGGGTCACAACGCTTGCGATAAATTAACTATGCAATTAATATGTAACGACTTCTTTCGGCCTTAAATAAATGTGTCTAATCTATTTAATTCTGCATATTGATGAATCTCATTATTAATTTTTTTTTTTTAGTTTATTATATACAGTAGAGTCTAATTTTTTGCACTTGCCGTGTTAATTATTTTTTACTTATAATTATTATTTACAGAATTGGTTTTTATTTTTATCTGTGTTGAATTGACGAAATAATTGTTACGTATATTATTTAGCTCTTAAAATCTAATGAATTAAATTACGTTTACACTAAATAATGTAAAATATTCTCATAATAATTTAAATTTAGATTTTTATAATAGAAAGAAAGAAAAGAAAAAAACATCTACACGCTTATTCTCTTATAGCAAGGAAGAGACGGAGAGACTTGCATTAAAACATACCGTTCTCCACTTATTACATTTTTTTTATTGATACAGACAACCAGACGGGTCACAAAATGTTTATATAGTGATTGCAATTTTCGCTTTTGTTATACGATATCCTAAAAAAATCGACGCCTCCTTGTAATTATAATAATTATAATATAAGTTTTTAAGGTAAAACCCTTAAAAACTTATCTACATTTAAAAAAAAAATCAATTTCAGGGCTCGGCCGCACTGGAGTCTTGATCGCTTGCTACTTAGTATACTCGCTTCGAATCCGAGCGAACGACGCAATCCGTTTAGTAAGAAAAAAACGACCTAAATCAGTACAAATGAGCGGGCAGATACTGTGTGTACAGCAGTTTGAGCATTATCTACTGCCGCAAACTATCGTGTTTAGTTCTAAGTAAGTCTGTCCTATTTATTTAGTGGCGTGTATCTATATAATATACATAGGATAGTTGTTCCAGTGAAAGGCAGAGCGAACCTGGTGAAAATTCAGTCCTTACTTTTTCTTTACTTTACTTACTTTGCCACTGTGCCATAATAAGATTACTTATTTTCGCGATTTTTACTCATTGTAAATAAAACAATTTTAATAGATTAATCACGTAAGTTTATTGAATTGGAGATTTTTTGGAACTCGACATTTTGAATATTTTGCAGTAGTGTGGTTATAGGTACTTCTTCTTCTTCTCTTTTTTATATGGCGTTTGGAACGTGCAGGGTCATAGGTAGACTGAGGTGACATTCATCTATCAGTTAGTATATCAAACTACCGTCAATGCCTGCCCTCTAGTGTTGTGGGTTTGAGAATTTAATTTTCTTATCAGTTTAGTCTCACGTAGTACAAAGTTTCCAACAGTCTTCTCTATTGAAATTTGGATGTTTTGGTTTTTCTATAGCCTCACGGATCTAGGAATATATATATTTTCTTTAACGAGTATATAACGTTTATCACTAGTACGGACTACTGCAAAGTGTTGGGAACGTCGGGTTTCCAAAAAATCTCCAATCCAATATACGCGATTAATACATTAATTTATTTTCCTTTAAGTAGGACTTGAACCGAACATAATCACTCCTTAGGCAGAATGCCTCAAAAAAAGCTGATCAATTTATTGTCATAAATTTATTATCTATCATTTTATTAAAAATTTATATGTTTATCATTTTATAATACCTTTAATAATATTTAATTTTATAAATATGTATATGTACATAATTAATAATATTATTTATGATAAATATTAATGTTATTTCTATATAAAAGAATTTGATTTTTTTAATCCATTCTAGAGAGCCGTTAATGCTGACGAAAGATCGTAAAACATCAGAATTTACTCTAAGGCAATTCCTATATAGACAAAGGGCAACGTTGCATGGTATAGAAGAAAGAGCGTTTAGGGAGCTACCTAAAGTAAGAAATTAAAAACATGATTTAAAAAAAAATATACAACAAAATCTTTACGGAGACATTTCAAATGTAATAGTATTGTTTTATTATATTACTATTAAAGTATAATTTCAAACCCAAATTTAAAATAAAGTCAAATTATTAAGGTACCATTTAGATATTGAATTAAAGAAAAATGTAGAAATCTAATTTATCCCTTAAAATGGAAGTACCTACTGCATTTATAAAGATCATTACATTTACAATTTACATTGTAATTAATATACTTTAGCCGACATGATACATATCAATGTAGTTTTTTTATAATACGACTTTTCGACGATTGAAACTCCTTTGGTTGTACAACCTTCTTAATGTGCTCTCCATTGAACAAAACGTGATATTGGCAAAATGTTTTTTGTTCAAGAAATATCTAAGAACTGAACTGAACTTCTTTCCTTATTAATGCTTGATATTTATTTTTTGAAAGAACTTTTTTCTCCCTTTATTTCTCTTCTTCACTCATATTCTATATTTTGAGAAATAAATAGATTAAATATATCGAATTAAAATAAATCTGGACTGTTTTTGATACTACTTGCTAAACACCCTCTTGTGTCATCTTAGAAATATTATTTAAGAAGTCAAAATAATATTTTATCATTTCAGATAGTATATTGCTTGTGTGAACGACTTCTCAAGCTATGCGGATGTCATCAAAGCGGTGGATTAGACTTAAGAGTACGGAATAGGCCGTTTTATAAGTCCTTCTTGGCTTACAAGCTGAAACAAGGCCGTCCTCCTGATCCTCAAAGTCCCGAAGAAACTGTCATTAGTAAGTTTTAATTCGATGATGAAACTATATATAACACTATATCTGGCAGTGTGTTGTGGGTTCGATTCTCGTTCGGATGATCGAATCATTTTTGTTTTTCGATTGTAGACTCCAGTACATTCTATTATTTACTTTTTAGTTTTGAAGTGCTTGAATCCTGCATCACGAAGTATAACTTTACGAAATACTATTAGGTACTACCTTCCCATGCTAAGTTTTAGTATTATAGGTAGATGAAATCTTATTTTTTGTTTACTATTGTCTTTTAGCTCAAGTGTCAACTCTACCGATGGTAGAATGGAGAGACCCTATTGAAGAGGATATAGAACGCAACTTGGAGTCAGTGAGTAGGATCACTGGTAGCAGCAATGGAGGAAGTATACCTGCTGTACAAGTATACGAGGTTATTAAATTTTTATCGTCGTCTTTTTACAGACCAGATAGTGGTAATAAAGAAAAAATATTTTAATAATTCTAGTATTCTGCTACATTGACATTTCATTTATATCTAGAATCTATATAGGTGAGTACTATGTAGGTACTTATTATTTTAAAACAATAGAGTATTGAGCGCACTTGTCACAGTATGTAATGGTTTGTAAAAAAAAATTGTGTCGAGGAAGGTTATCAATAGATATCGCTTCGATACAACCCTCTGTATCTGCCCGCAGTCAGAATTACCTCTACCTAGAGTTTCTCTTTCTTAGAGTCTTTAGGTTTGTCCATTTGACCTGGAAGCGAAGCCGCTAGTAAAAGTTCCAAATCAACACCATCAATAAATACAAGCGTTGTTTTTTGCCGCATATCGTATGAATTTCCTATATGTGGTGAGAAATATTTTGATATAGAATTATAAAATTTTGCAAAAAATTAAAACTTACAGTATAAATAAAAAAAATTATATGAAAATTAATAATTTATTGTTAAGTAACAGAAAAAAATATTACAAGCTATCATACAAAATGCTGAAAATTTATTGCCAGCTTGTCAACTATTATAACTTTAACTTTTAGGTGATTTGACACACAAAAATCAAAACCCATCACAAACCGCTGAAAATAGTATATAAAAATTTTGCAGATAGGCTTAGATTCAAGAAAGTGAAAAAAAATTCGATATATGTACCTCTATAAGAGTATAATAAGGGTATTAGTTCGCATGAAATCTTGTGTTTTAGAAAATATACATATAAAAATTTATTTATTTTTACTCTAAAACGTCAGAAATATAAGATTGTCCATTATTGACGGTATTTTTATATATATTTTTAAGCGCGAGAAAATATCTCACAGTAAAATCGAAAACCAAGCGGACAAAATCCCGAGCGGAAAGCTTCTGTGTTAATATAAATAGTAGATAGATATATTGGGATGCAAGAGGACATATTTGTTATTTATACATTTCCTAATACATATCAGGAAGCACAGACACTTTTGTGTAATGTGCAGGATACAATCAACCAAAAAGTATTCGGTGTAGGTAGAACTTCTTGCCAACTTGCCCGTGTGCGACACAGGCACAGCGAACGGGACGCCGTTGATATTGACGCAGTTGATTTGCCTGTAAATGTTGAGGACGCCGTCTATATTTCTTCATCAACTTACATCGTGAAACGGACGGAAGACCAGCAACGAATTGTTACCGGTGATGGTGTGGTGTGTGGTTAGCAGTGTCTAGGATTAAGTTTTGTGCAACCCCTTAATACACATTCGATTTGGCAGTTCGTGGCGCCGAGGCCACCTGTCTGCCTATACACGCGACGGTTCTTGGGTTCGAATCCCACTCGGGAAGAATTAATTATTTTAATTTACTTCACTCTGGCAACAAGGCAAAGCGTGGCGTTGACTTCCTCCACTCAACACACGATGCCTCAAAAGACGGATAGTGGGGAACGGAGTGTCTTAGCACTAGGTTCCTACAACCTACGTTTCCCTCTGCCTACCCTGCTATGTGCGGGACACAGCGTAAAGCTAAAAAAACAAAAAATATATATTAACAATGAAATAAAATATCCTATAGAGCCGTGCAGCTGGGCGTCCGACTGTAAACGCGGCGGTTCTTCGATTTCCACTCGAATATAGCGAATTATTTTCTTTATCTTCACTCTGGTAACTAGAGAATCGCGCAAAGCGGGCGTCGGAGTGTCCTTCCACTGCTTACTTTTGCTTACCATGCAACTTATAACGTGAAGTTAAAAAAATGTCTCGATTATCACAACATGTTGTATCTTTTAAAACACGCAGTTTTATTAAGTATGTAGCTTAAAATATTTTTACGTTATTTTCATACTATGTTAAACGTATTACAGGCTTTTATAACGGATCATCAAAGTCTTCCAGATGATAAACTTAAGCACCTTAAACAAGTTCGCGCAGCAATCAATCAACAAAGAGAGGCCATTGCCAAAATAGAAGATGAGGTACTTAAATAAAACTAATTAAATTTAATTAATTAATTAATTAAGAATTCAAATCATTAAAAATACTCTAATAGTTTTTTTAAATATTTGACAATTACCTATATACCTATAATAATAAATAGAAAATAACCTATATACGAATTATCTAATATTATACCTACAAAATTTTCAAAATATTTTATAACGTACATTTTCTATTTCAGGAGGATCCCATTATACTAACAGGTCTATTGTTCGAGTGGTTAGAAGGTTTAAAACAGCCTGTGTTGAACCGGGAAGACCTCACTGCTATCGTAGGCAGAAGTAAACATCTAGAGTCATGTATTAGTACTTTAAACATGGTATATAATTTTTATGATCATCGTTCTTCATGTTTTATCAAAATTTCAAATAGTAGTGCCAACAAGCGGTAAAGGGGGTATCTCCCTTTCCGCTTTCCCACTTTGTTTTGCTAACAGGGAAATATAAATAATTAACTACCCTGAGTAGATATCGAACCTACGACTATCGCACTTACAGTCCGAATTGGTATGCCTTGTGTGACATCTTAAACACCATGTCAACTAAATAACGTCTGAAGGCGTGGCATTGTAGGTTCAATAATCTATTCGAAAAATATTATGAATATTTTATGTAAAATAAAAAAGAACTATGAAATAATTTAAAGGGTGTAACTGTGCAAAATATGATTCAATTTTTTTTTATTCTAGGAAGATGTAATGTTGGTTGAATATCTCTTACGTTTCGTTATACGATTACGACCTTTAGCAGCACATAAAAAAATCGACATTATAAAACGCTTCATAGCATCTTTAACACAACAATCAGTTACAATAAATGGGCAAAATCTTCCAGATAAAAATTACTCCAAGCTAAGAGATGGTACTCGAAGCCAATTGGTGAATTTTATGCTAAGTATGGTTATAGAAATACAAAAAGATGTTATGAAACCAGGACGAGACGATACTGATGTAATTATGCCACCAAGAAGATTAAAAATAAAAGCATGGAAATAACATTGTATTTTTATTTATTAAGATAGAATAATACATAATAATAAATAATAATAGAATATCGCGGAGTGCTTTATATAAATTATACAAGAAAATTGCGGTAAGCAATGCTTCTAATAAAGTCAAGTAGATATATTTTGAACCAAAGCACTAAAGATTATTCTAAATACAGCCAAATATTTTGCGTGGTACAAGTATCCAAGTAAAAAGTTTTTTTACGTGACTTAGCTGATTATTTATATTTTTTTGTTTTATCTACATTCTACAATCCAAACTTGCTGCGCCCGTGTCACTGTCACGTACTTTCAAGTTACACGTTGTCAATTTAGATTATATTTACGGTGATCTTATCAGAATTCACGTCCTCGTTTTCTTATTAATTCAGTAATCATTTTTATTAGTATACAATATGTCTTCCCCCGAAGAAAGCTCTCAACTCAAAGCCGGTCATCCTCCCGCGAGTGAGTATTTTGGTTTGCTTTGTTTACGTATTCGTATTCATTGCAACAATACTGCGCTTTTATTATAAACTTAAGCAGTAAAAACATTTGTGATACTTATAAAGCAAAGTGTTGCGGAAACGTTAACTTGAAACTCACAATAAAATAAAACATTCTTGAGCAACCTTGAAATTGGCCACTTTGTTTTTTATGTCCTACTTTAGGTAACTAATGATATTATGTTACTAAACACAATATGTGTTGCTTCAAGGTCAATAGATGTATTATCGGGTTACATGCATGAAATAATATTTTACGGCTTTTCTTTTGTTTTAAGAATGTGAGGTATAGTTCTAATTTTCAATTTAATCATTGCCTGATATAGCATCTGTATAAGTATCATGTTTATGAAAGTATATTTTTACAGTCAAGGCTGGCGGTATGAGGATTACACAACACAAAGTTCCACATGTAAAGGATGCAAAGGAGATACCAAATGAAGATCTGACTGGTCTTGCTGGACCATCTCCTGTTCCTTCAAACCCAGTAACAATTGCAGGAGCTCCCAATAGAGGTAATGCGGATTTTACGCCTCAGGCTGCCCAAATTGCTCATAGTCCTAAGCCTCCTGCACATATCAATATTAAACCATCTGCAAATATCCAACAACCTAGAAAGTAGACTGAAATGAGTGGTTGTGACAGGTATATCAACATCATGTATGCTTTGCTAGGTGTTTTGTGACAGTTGTTTGATATAATAATATCTTTAGTCACATAGTACATTTAGATTAAAATATAAAAATAAAATCAATTTGTAAAAAAAAATAACCGAGAAGGCAAATTGAATTGAATAAAAAAAAAGTCTAACCCATTTAACCAAATTATAATTTAAATTATTGTTTGGTTAAGTGTTCTTACAATTGTTTAAATAGAAAGTTACAAAAACCGATGCCTAGCTGCATTGTTTGTTTAAGCCTTGTGATAACTATATTTACTATCTATATGATACAATTATGTTGAAAGTTGAATTAATATCTTGTTATATCAATTAAATAAACAAAAAATATCATTCAATACATTATATATTTTATTATATTATATCTCTATGTTGCATTGTAATATTAAAAATAAATATTTATATAAAAAAGTGTCTATAAGTATATCTTTTAGGAATTATTTTTCAACAATATTCTTTTACAAGCTAAAAGTTTAAGCTTCAAATGAACATATAAATAATAATGTTGTGATGTGGTATTCAGCAAACAAGACTTATAAATTATTATAAGTTAAAAATAATGACTATATAAACGTTGTTGGTATATAAAAAAATATAATCGTTTTGTATTTTTTTTATTTGTAGAAATATTTACATTGAATAACATTCCCATGGCATTTAAATAAAGTTGTGTTGCTTTTCTTATTTTCATTTATTATTAAATTATAATATAGAGTGATGAAAAATTTATTTTGTATTTTTTTTTAATTGGTGCTATTCTTACATTGGTTGCATTACTAACATTCCTACAGGGTTAAATTAATTTTAGTATGTTTTTCTAAATACTATTATTGGTCTAAATATAATGTCATTTGGAACCATACAATTTATAAATTTTTTTTTCTTAGTTTTAAATAAAAAATTTAACAATCTTTTTGTGTTTTATTTTGTTTCCTACTTAAACCCTTTGATAATATTGATAAAAAAATGCACCCAATTTATATAATTCACAAATCTTTTAACATTTGTGTAATCATTCTCTGTTATATTAAATTATGATTGAAAATATTATTTATATTATATGTTACCTTGTCATACTACTAGTGGTAGATAGAAATATTACCTATATTACCTCTTAAAGGTTTAATGGTACTATTAAGTAAATTATTGATTATTTATTAAGGTAATGATGATTTAATTAGTTCGAATTAATAGCTTAGTAGTATTACATAAATATTATTCATTCTAGTAAAAGTACTGCCTATTTACAGCACTTATTAATTTAATATAATCTTATCACAGTATGATTAAAGAAGATTAGTTGATAAATGTATATCTAGATATAATGTTGCCACTATCAAGTTCCTATATAAACAATTTTGCTTTTTTGACGATAGTAACACCCGTGACAGATGTTTACGCGCCAAACAATATAGACAATGGTTGCTGGCAAACGTTGGATAAAAGTTTTTTCAACTAGTTTTTGATACGTTTATTTGCTATTTGTTACTTATTTTTTTAGTAATAGTGACTTAAAACGTTTACTTTATGAGTTAATTATAAAATTCTGTGTTATACTTTCAAAGATTTTTATTTTCGAGTCAATGAGTAAGCGCCCGCGACAGGTGTTGTTACTTGATTCATGCGCTTCAATGTTCTTTACCTTTAAGATCACTTTTAAGTAAAATAAGCAATGGACATGGCTGCGACGACGCCACGGCGTTCATTTCGAACTCCACACACCCATACTCCGAAAATGTCAGACCGGAAAAAGGGGTTATTTTTGGCGGAAAACGAAGCGTCCCGAGATTCTTTAACTCAACATAGGAGGCTACCCGTAGTTGATAGCGAGAGTGACAGTGATGATTGTGACCTGGGCATCATCAGCACTCTGGACTCAAGTTCTGGAGATGAAACTGATCCAAACTTTCCTAAGACACCAGAAAAGACGCTCTGGCGTAAGTTCGAACCCTATTATTATTTATATATTAATATGAAATGATGAAACTAGGTATTATTCTTTAAATTTAACATGGTTTATTAGGCATAGCTTGTACAATTTGCAAAATATCATTTAACCTTGAATTTTGGACAATTGCTTGTAACGTTTAGCTATTATAAAGTATCACTTTTATGATTTTGGCATATTCCATTTTTTTCCCAATTTCTAATGACATTGTCTTAATCAGTTATAACATATGTATTTGTATTTAAATTATATATATTCAAATTTAGCTAATATGTATTTTATTATAGATGAAACAAGAAGCCATTCCAAAAAACTAAGAGAAACACAGGACTTAAAAAACTTTATGAAATCACCATTTACTTTGAAAAAGTATCAAACAAGATACTCATGTCCTGAAACTAGATGTTCTATGTCAACACCAGCAACTCCACACTTGCAAAATCATCCAGGGACTCCATCTTCTACTCACTCCTGTGCAAGTGTTCACACAACTTCTTCAACTTCTAGCAAAGCTCGTAAAAGTCTTGCTAGTTTGATAGCTGATACAGAAAGCTGCAGCAGTTCACTGAAAGACCTCAATTTTGATACAGATTCAGGCTCTGACTCTAAAGAAAATACACCAACTAAATTTTTGAGGAGGTCTTGTAGAAAACAAAAAATGACAACAAAATTTCAGAGTTTCAAAGGTGTTCTAATGGAACAAAAGAAAAATATATCGCCAATGAAGAATGCAGTAATATGTCTTACTAAAATGGACATGAGTAGTTATATATCTCCTACTCAAATGCAAAAGACTCCCCATAATACATCAGAAAATAAATCTCCACCGAAATTAGGGCATAACCGTCGTTCGGTTATAGAAATTGGTGAAAGTCCTGAATCTATATGTGATAGTGAGAAAGGTCATAAAAGACTTCATTATGAAGACATGATTGACTCAGGTCCAGTATCTAAACATCCAAGACTAGAAACAAATGTAGCTCCTAAAGCTCGTCTTTCCCTATTCAATAGTGACAGATTGAAAGAAATTCTGTCAACTAAATCATTTTATGGCAAAACTAATCCAGAACTTAATAGTACTATATCTACAAAGATTTCAAATGCAATAGAAACATCAAATAATAGCCGCAGAAGGTCATTAACACATTCACATAGATGTAAGAGGAAACCTGGACAAATCAATATGGGAGTAAAGCATAGGATTCGCAAACCCAAAATGAATAAAAGTAAAATTATAATGAAAAATCTTAATAATTCTGCGCCCAGTGTCCTAAATGGGACAATGGCATTTGAAAAGTCAATGGATAATGATGCTTCAATTTTAAGTCAATCTTCTGTTGATGGTGTGTAAATGCTCTTATTATAATTGAGAATATTTTTTTTTAAACAAATTTAAAGAAAACATTTTTAACATAAGTAATTTACCAAACAAATAAGTATTACTTTTTTTTATTATTTCTATAGTTGTTTTTTTAATTTACTACTTGTAACTTTTATGTTGAAAAGAGCAACTTTTGAGATTCTTGCTGGTTTTTTTCAACAGAATGCCTTCCAAGGAAGTAGTAACTTTCATGTTCACTTGTCAATCCAAAAGTGCTTGTAAAGGTCTATTTTTACAAAGATTTTTTTAAACTTGCTTTGCCTGTTACTCACATTGCAGTAGGGATTGTTCATGCTGATTCAGCCATATTAATTATTAATCTGATGTACATTTACCTTTACATAGTACCATATATTAACATATATACATATCATGTTAATTATTTTGTAAAATTTTTAGTTTTGTTGTATAAGACGTTTTTTTTTAAATAAAATAAAATAATTTGATTCCACACCTTAGATAAAGCTGATCCATTTAACAATGAGCAACAAACAATAGCAAACTTACTAAGTCAATGGGACGAAGAAGAAATACCTGAATCAGAACTCTTATACAGCATGCCTCGACAAGAAGTGCCTTGTTTCAACAGAACTGTTATAGAAGCTACAAGTCAAATATTTGAACCTGTTACTGCTGTGCCAGTGACCGATGACAGTGTGAAACCGCAGGAAGAAAGTGTTGTAGTTGAATTGGGAAACCAAATTAACATACCAGTAAACACTGAAACTGTAGTGAAAACCATTTTAAATGAGAATATTAATAATTTACAAGAAAATATGGCTGATTTGCCTAAAAATATAATACAAGTGGACAATGTAAATGTGGATATTGTAATGGAAGATGGTCACAGAGCGAGTCATGGTGTTATGAAGAATGGGGAGTTTCTACCAGTTGAAGGAGGTTATATATTTGTTGGTGGTCAGGAAGCACCAGGTATGGCTAAAGAGTCAGTTTCTGTAGCACTGTTAACAATGGTTTTGGGTTTGATTCCAGCTTTAATTAATTATTTTCTCTCGTAAAAATGAGCAGCGTAAAATTTCTCCAAATGAATTTAGTGTCTTGAGTAAAATTTCTCTGTCTATCTTGCCAACCGTCTTCTATTTACAAGAACTGTATAATTTTTCTACTAGACTCAGTTATTCCAGTCATTGATATGAAACCTAGTTTTTACATTTTGCTTCACTGCTGTGATCTAATAGAAATAACTAAGAATTGTTTGTAATTTCCAAATTTCCGAGAGAATTATCGTGAGATATAGCTTATAGCTTACCTCGGAACTAAATGGATTAACTTAATCGATTTTTTTGCAATCTCTTCAGCTTCATAATTTTAGTATATATAATTTAATGTACCTTCCAGGTCAAAAGGAAATTCCTGACTTAGATGAAATAGAGCGTGAATTAAAAATGCTGGACGAGCAAATATTGCAAATGGCTCAATCCAATAACATTGACGCGAATGCAGTGCTTGCTTCCACAGAATCTCTACCTGTTGCAGGTAAAATACACAAACTTATAAATTTAATATTATATATTGTTACAACTTGTATTTTGTTTCATGCTTAATAGGAAAATATTTTAAATTTCTTATGTAATTTTAATGTCTACTATTTTTGGGACATAAATATTATATATAAGCCTCTAAATCCAAACAAACAAAACTATAAATTATTGATATATATATAAAACATTTCGGGTACAGACAAAGAATGCAGCATAGAAACCTGAAATTTGGCATGTAGAGTTTAGGGGAGTACAGGAGACCACTAAGAGAGCACGAAGAGAGAAAACAGGATTTTATGTTTTATAGTCAACACAAATAAAAACTGTGGGCTATACCTCGAAAAAATATTAGTGTGAATATATTTACTACCAGAAATTTGAGATAATGTTTCACTTTCAGATACTTCAGCTGTTCCAACAGAAACAAATGACAAAACACAAAAATTATTTTCTATATTCAATAAACCCAATCCTGGTATAAATACTACAAGTAGCTCTAAAGGTAAACTAATTTATATATTCATGAAAAAGGTAGGGAAGGGTTCAATCTCTACATGATGGAATTTATTATATCTATATGACTGTCATTTTCTTGATCTAGCAAGATAAAGCCCGGTGTTGATTTTGGACACTCAAATATTAAGCTAATTATTTATATTCTAAATATTTTATATATATTCTAAACATTTATATATATTCTAAACATTAATTATATATATTCTAAACATTTTAGTATTAAAGTCTTGCCATTCAATTATCTATTCTAAAGACAAAAAAAAAATATTATTGATTATTGATTAGTATAATATTTCTTCACAAAATATTATAGATATAACAGATATGAAATTTACAAAACAAAAAGGATATACAAATAAGTAATCTTTAAACATTATAAACCTACATAAATAAAAACAATGAAGCATAGCATCTAATTGTAAAGAAACTGAGCTGACAGCTGACAAAAAACAACTGTATAGATTTATATACGTAATTGTATATTATTAGACTTTTTATAAGCAGTAGTAGTGTATAAGTAGTCCTAAAGGTGTATACACACAGACCCACACACATACACACATAGAAAATTGTAATTTATATATTGTCCGAAGCATCCCAACACAAGTATTATAATTTATTTCTGGGATAGTTTCAAACTTATTGTTAATGTATGATCTGGGAAGTAAAATATTTTTTAATTTTGATTTCTTAATTTTTTACGAATTCGCAAGTATTAATCATATGTATTATGTTGGTGTATATGAATAAGGTATGATTTGTAACTATATCATATTCTTTACATATATATGTATGTATCGATACACAAATAAAAAATGTACATATACTTCATATACTGGATTCATATTCGTTTGTCCATATGTTACGATAACAATTTAGTCTAGTTAATAGAGTATTCTACTATTTTAGATGCTTAAATTCAATATATATTTTACAGTGGAAAAAGGCAAGAGGACCTTACTAAAAACTGGAAGCAATCAGTATGTGATAGACGCTGGACAAAAGAAGTTTGGTGCGACACAGTGTACTGAATGTGGTGTCATATACGAGGTATATAATTGTATAATTGTTATTAAAAACAATATTATTTCAATACAAACCGGTAGAAGACAATAGTTTTTTACTTGTCGAGAAGCAACACTATTTAAAAATTATAACTTACAATGTAATAGTATTTTTTTTATTAAGAATTCTATGTTTTTGATAATATATTTTATATACGCGCTGGAAAGTATGTTTAGTGACCCCAATGTATTTCACTCAACATGCAATTATACTATAAGTAAAAATGGCGGACAGTAGGAAAAGGGTAGAAACAATTGTGATGTAGAGGAATTTATTGTGATCTGCTCTGGCAAGACCGATAGTTTCTTCACAATGTCTCGAAGTCAGGCAGAGAGCGGAGAACAGAGTGTCTTAACACTAGGTTCCCTCTAGCTATCCTGCTATGTTCGGGTCTTCATTCACATCTGCCTTGCTGCCTTAATAAGTTATATTAATGTTCATCTCCCAATTAAAATTACTATTGCTATTATTTTGTATCGTATCCCACTGCAGGGCAAAGGCCTCTACCTCCTTTCCATTGCCTTAGATGTTTGAAATCGTCCCACCATCGTCGTGGTGGTATGCCGCATGGTCGCTGCCCAGTAGGGGGCCCACTGCCCAATAAGAAAATATATTATAGTAAACTTCTTATGTTACATACAGATATTGATATTTTTTTAACTATTTACAGATTGGAGATCCTCAAGACGAGCATGACCATTTAGTTCATCACAATGCTACAGACATACTGAAATTTAATGTAAGTTGACTAAAACTGTATTTATATGTTTATAATATAGAAAGTATCATTTTCACCGCTCTGGTAACAAGACCACTACTCTACTCGTTTACACTAGTACTCTGCCTACCCTGCTATATGCGGGACATGGAGTGAGGCTAGAAAAAAATTAAATATAATCACTTAATGTCTTAAAAATTAACCATAATCTAAAAGAATAGTGTTTAGACACCACTACCTACCATTGCTATATAAAACTAAAACCATTTTAAACAACCAACTTTAACTTAACATTATTAATTCAATTGTCAGGGCTTCAAAGAAGAACATGTAGTGGACAAAACAGAAACATCTCGCTGTATCAAGTTAAGGGGAGGGGAGGCCAACTGGAAGAGGGTGGAAGCTGTCCTATCAAGGGTGGTGCACCCGCAACTAGGGTATGCCACTGAGCTGCCGAGGGAGGTTCATACGTATACTGTTAGTATATTATTAAATTTACTTATTTTTGGTGAATGTAGAATGTTTCATGACACAAGCCCAATATTACAACAAGAAGGTGAAATTACTAATATATAATATAACTAATTATTAAAGTTAAAGTATTTTTTGTAAATTGTAGTATTTGGAAGTTGTGGGTTTAAATTTCGTAGGTGTTTTTTTTATTTAATGCATTATTCAGATGTTTTGTGGCTTAGATATAGAGAACTGTGTGTGTTGTGGCTGACTAACTAAACTACCTAACTAACTCTGGCCACCATGTTGGATAAAAAAAATTTAGTTTTTGTGTAGTGACAGCTAAAGATAAGAAAAAAAACACAAACATTTGTCTAACTATATATAAATATTCTTCTAGTATTTTCTATTGAATATTCTATTCTCTAGAACTATGCTACATACTTATACTTATACAGTGAGATCAGGTTAGCTTTATCATAGTAACATGTCTTAAAGTAAATTATATATGAATGTATGTATGTAAAAGCATATTGTGTCGCGGAACTCAACGCCGCGTTTTATCTTATCAGTGCAAGATATATAATTCCCCCGAGTTGGGATCAATGCTACAGACATCTCAATTACAGTCAGATATTGTGTTATATATGTAATTTAGTATTCATATTAATTAAAAATCTTGTTAAAATATTTTTTATTCTGTATTGCAGGCATATTTGTGTATAGAGAAAAAAACAAATAGTGGGATGTTTGATAATGGAGCCTAAAGCCAAAGCATTCAAGCTGATACCGGGAGAGCCTGATTGTTGCAGCATTGAAGAGTATCCAGTCAAGTGAGTAATTTAATACAGAGAGGTCTATATTTTACTGTTCTCTCAGTCTCCACAGGGGTAGATGACCAGGCTCCTGCGAAAGAAAATATTCCTGGAAAACGGAAGATGGTACAACAGACTTTACACACAACCCTGTTAACAAGACGTAGAACTCAATCATTAGATAGACATCTAGACACTGATCTCATCCTCAACACTAACCCTAAATGTACTATACACTTGAGGCTAATGCAACACACTTACAGCGTGAAACTCGACCGCCTGAATGCCTGTAAATCGAAATAAGAAACGGAAAAAGTGGTGATAAATTAAGTACAAGTAACAGATTCCGCACACTGCCAGTAGACCAGTTAGAGAGGATAGAACCAAAAGAAAAACGACCATCCAAACCACGGATCATCCTATACGGTGTTGATGATATTAACAAAAAAATTCAGTCAGTTCGTTGCTTGTGGCAAATGGAGATGATATATACTTACAAGATCGTGAGCAAAAATCAGTTGACTTCTAGACATCGGCAAAGAAGATATTGTCAATAATTATAGAGAAAGGCCTATTAGGAAACACATTCAACCAAAAAGATCCAAGATGCTACAGAGTGGGCATTAAAAATCTCTATCATTCGACGTCACTTAAAGAAAATACATCTGACATCGAAAAGAACACTCTATATAAGCTCACCTCTACATTCTTCTGGATCCTTCTATTGGAAGATAAAAATAATGCAATCAAGGAACTGAAATACATTTATCATAAAGCTGTTGTGCTAGAAGACCATACGGAAAAGACAGCAATTTTACAATGTCAGCGTGACAGCGCTGGTCTGGCTGACAATATGATCACTCTAAAAATTATTGTATGCGTCCGTACAGATGTATAAAATGTGGACAGTCACACAAAACCTCTCAATGTCCCAAAAAGGACCGAAGCACACCCACAACACTGTGCCCTCTGTAATGGACCCCATCCTGCAAACTATTAAGGTTGCGATATATACAGACAAATTCTCAATAAACGGCTTAACCATAGGAAACCACCACCGAATGAGCGACTCCAAACTGACTTGTAAACTGTAACCTATGAAGTGACACCTACAAATATTGATATTATCAGGTTAACAAAACTTACTGCAGAGTTATACGCAAAGTTACTATAAAGAAATTCTCATACAACAAAACGATAAGTTTGAGCAAACCCCGCAACAAATGGTCACCTTGATGGGAACACCACATAGTAAAGCTTGTTGACCAGCTTACAAAATGAACGCCTATAGAGTACCTGGCATGTTAATGGGTTAGCAGCCCACAAATTGGAAATTTAATTGCTTATGGTGGAAAACAAAATAGACATACTTCTTGTATCCGAAACACATGCCAAAAGTAACACAAACTTAATATTTAAGGTTAAAGTCCTACGCTACGCTATGCTACGTGACTAGCCATCCAGATGCAGATGAATAGCGCATGGTGGAGCAGCAGTCATTTTGAAAAAGAATATTAAACACTATTTTATCCCAGAACTTAAGACAATCCACATACAAGCCGCAACCATTTCAGTGGAAGATAACATGGGTCACATAAATTTGGCGAGGCCACATACTGGCCCACAGACCCCAAAAGAAAACCTGACTTTTTTGTTGCAAAAGGTCTATCCAATCCAAACACTACCTAAAAACGGAATCATGTTACGATAGCTCGTCAGACCACATTCCTGTAATCTTAACAATGAGTTCATTCCTCATAGATTTCGAAGATAAAGAAAAGTTGACTAACCGACAGACCTACTGGGAATCTTTTAGGCATTATATAGAGACCAATATTCAGCTAAATATCCCCTTAAAAATCCAGATAACATAGAAGATGCAACTTGATATATAACAGAACTTATCCAAACAGCTTGCTCAATACTCCCGAACTTAAACTAGACGACAGGCATTTAAATTACTCAATGGTAATTAAAAGGTCGCTACTAAATACACGTAGGCTAAGAAGGATCTGGCATACGAGTGGACTGGAGGCATCCTAACGACCTTGCATCGGCCCTTGTGACTCGAAGTTACACTAAAAGATTATAAAGAAATGACATACTTTAAAATTAATAAAAATACATATATATGGTAGAGGCTCACTGAAGTCACGCCTTCACTTGTCGATAGCTTAAAACAAATTTGCTAATTTTAGAAAACTGATGGCAAATCATCACAAAAAAATATATATTTTACTGTTATATAAATGACTTTTTAATGTTTTAGTGGAATCAATAAAATTAAGGTAGAAAAAGAACTAGTCATGAGTTCATTGATTGTATTATAAATATATATATATATATATATATATATAGATATATATATATATATATATATATATATATATATATATATATATATATATATATATATATATATATATATATATATATATATATATATATATATATATATATATATATATATATATTATATATATATAATTATGGAACATTTAAACAACTTACTTTATATTAAAGAAGCTTCTGTTTTAAATCAATATTTATATTTTTAGTAAAATTTAACTGTTTATTTTTTTATCAGATGTGGTGTTTCAAGAATATGGACACACGCTGGCCACCGACGTCATGGTATAGCTACACGCCTTCTTGAGTGTGCTAGAGCTTCACTACTCCATGGCTGTGGAATCCTAAGATCAGAAGTCGCTTTTAGTGCTCCGACACCTGGAGGAAAAGCCTTGGCCACTAAATACTGTGGCACACCCAACTTCTATGTATATTTGGACTGAGTAAGTGAAGAAGAGAAAGAAAATTCATATTTTAATGTCTAAGGACTATTTGAGTCAAGCAAAGTAGGCGGAGCATACACTATTACATAGGTGTTATTGTAATTTTTTTACAAGAACTTGCTAATTCCTGTGTTTAATTTAATTATGTATCATGAAATTGAATTTGCTAAATATATAAGGACTTTTTTAATAGTGTAATGTCTATATTAACTATATTTTTTTTAATGACTTAAATTTTTTTAACATTTTTTATACAATAAAACATATTTTTTTATAAAAATTGTTCTGTCATGTTATATAAAAGAAAGGCTTGGTTTGGAACAGTTTTGTTGTCAGAAGACTGTTTCATATGTCACAAAAGTTATCTAAGTTTATTTTATTTGTTTATACATTTATTATTATATTATAGATATTTGTTTTTTTTATATATAAGCTGCTTATATGAGCAAAACATACTCGTTTAAATGAGATTTGGACAGACTGGTTTGAATAATACTGATAATACAAAGTAATGTTTTAATTTAAATTTTTTTAAATAGTATCATTTCTTATTTTAATATCGCAAATCTTATAACATTTAAGTAATTTATAAAAACATACTTTTCTAAAATTACTTTTAATATCAAAGTAATTTCTAAATTTGTTGTGTAATATTTTTGCTGAATATTTTGTCTGTCAGTGAAAAAAAAGTGTAACTGTAAAAGTGGAGAACGGAGTATCTTGACACTAGCTTCTTTCTGTTTACCCGTTATATTCAGGATAAAGTGTGAGATGAAAAATGAATGATTTTCTATAATGTGACTTTTTTAATAATAATTTCCGAATGGAATTAGTGAATCAGCTCCACTTGTCCACCCTTAGTGATCTATCACATTATTTCATTTTTAACAAACTTTCTATTTTTAACTGTATTTTAAGTACGTGTTATTTTTGAGTCATTAAGGCATGAAATTATTAGTACATTGTAATGTTTAAGTGTAATACTTAATTGTTATAATAATTTGCAACGAGGGGACCATTTTGAAACAAAAAGTGTATAAGTTTAAAATTTTAGGTTAAAAGTGCCAATTTTTTTAGTGTAGAGCTAAGTAAAACTCCTAAGATATCATTCTTTACCTCGAAATTTCCATTTAATGGGATTTAATTTAATATTAATAGCATAAGATTTGTGAATAGTGTTAAGCAATAATGTGCCTTTAAGCGTAATGATAACATGTTATATTTCTATTTTGTGTTCCAAAAGGATCCAAGGTTCAAATTTTGCTATTTTTGAAATTCTTAAAACGAAATATGTATATTTCTTGTTTGAATTAATATATAAGCTGATGTATTTAAACATTCTATATACATACAATATTAAATTATCCACTTCATACCCAAATGAATGTGAATACCCATTTATATAAAAACGTTTGTCTCGAAACATCTCTACCACTCACCACTCACCACTCACCACTTAACACTGATTAATGTGTTTTATCCGCATTTTGTTCTCAAATGTTGCCAAATTGTATTTTAAATAAAAAATTATATTAATTCAACAACAGTAACTTTAATTTAAATTTAAGTAACAAAAGTAAGCAAAATAAAAGTGTTATTACATTATATAGCAGCCACGTTTTATTTGTAAAAAGTATCAATACATTTTCTTTTTCTTCTATTTTTGATATAATTGTTTACATTATAAGATTTACAGGCTTTAAATAAAGTTGTAGAATTTCTTTTAAGCTCTCTAATGCCAGTTTGTGCTATCTGATTGTATAGTTTATACACATATATATATATACATATATATATGTTTTGAAGCAACTTACTTTTTAATTTTAAATATTTTGTTTTTTTTTTATTTTTAATTTTCTGAGCGACTTTGTTTATGATTTTAAAAAATTAAGACATGATCAGATAGTATTTTTTTAATACGCTTATTTGTCATTTTTTTAAGTTGTATATTTAGGTACAAGTTGACATAGAATAGTTTTAAACGTAATTTCTTTTGCTTTTAAATATTATTTTTATAATTTTTAGATTTGGATTTTCTTTACGATAAATTTTGATAAAAAATGTACTTCCTTTAATCTGTATTATACCAATAGTTCTATTTCAGTACCCAACAGTACATTTTTACATAGTTTTAGTTATCACATATCAGCCGAGTTCATTGCAGTACTCAAACAAAACGGTCTAACCCGAATTCTTATAATAAAAATACTAGTAAAACTAAAAAAATATATTCCATTCTCTTAAACGTAAACTCTTTTATGTTAAAACAATAATTTGATTATTTTAATACTGTTTACTTTGTTTGAAGTAAAACTAGTTGAGTTGTTAGTTAGGCCATTTTGTCTGAATGCACTGTCTTTTTTAATTTAATATAAAATAAGAGGCGAGTCCAAAGAGTCGTACCTACATGCCATATTGTACATAAATATTTATTTGTAACTTGTTGTTTTTGAACCTGTCACCTGTGTCATACAGATTGATGACTTTTTGTTTCGTTTAATATATTTTTTTTGAGAAGTGCTTATGTCAATTTGGTTTTAATAAAATATTTTTTTTTGGAATAGTTATAGTTTTTTTGTCCTTATTTACTAAATATAAATACATAAAATGTAAATATATATTCGACTGGCAGTGTGTGTGTATGTGTGTGGGAGTAAGCTAACAAACGTCAGATAAGATATATTCTTTTATTTTAATTGTTCATTTATAGAATCTGTCTGTCTGTCTGTCTGTCCGACAAACTATAGGGAGGTTTCGCTGTTGTTCCTATCGCCCCTACTTCTACCGAATACAAATTCACTCTCAACTTACTCCTGGTACAATATACTTTTAATTTAAAATATATTTTTAGGTATATTTGTTTCCTTTGGAACTAAGTTCGACCAGTATTACGCGGTGAAGCTTAAAAACTTCTTGTGTACAGAAAACATCCGGCCTGAATACCACCGATACCCTCAGGGATTGACTGTTTCTCATACCCATTTCAATGAATCACACGGATCAACTCCATCAGCAGTGATATACGAAGAGGCTATGGAGGACAGCCACTCTTCAACAAAGCTCTTTAAAATTATAAGAGGTCTTCTCTTATAGTTCTCGCACATTCGTAATAATTTGTTTTGTAGTTTTTCTTTATCTTCCCGATGTATCCCTATTTCAAAACACTCTGTTCTCCGCTTTCCATTCCACGGAATTCGAGACATAATGTGTTGAATGACCGAACTCTACGCCGAACCTTACAAGAACACGTCGTTCCATTCATTTATATCAATAAAAAAATCAGGATACAACAAACGAGGCGTAAATAAAAAATCACAATTTAAAACAACATTTATTTTTACATACATTAAGTCGGATTCAAAATGCCTGAAACATACTGATTTCTGTGTACACATCAGTTATAGATTATTAATTTCATGGACAGTAAAAGTAAATAATATATTCTCTTGAAACGATAAAAAAATTATAAGCGTTCGTTACTGACATAACCACCTCGCGGTAAACACTACTATACACGTAAATATTAAAAATTTCATTTTTAATCTTTAGGAATTTCATTAATTAGGTATAGGTATTTTTTAAATTAAATTTGTTAAAAATATAGATTTTTTTAGTATATATTTAGACGTAGATATTAAACATTAGATGCGTCACGATCGCAGTACGATTGAAGGGCCGAGTGTCATCGAGCTACGCTACGGAATTTATAATTTAAAAAATAAAACTACCAAGTCGGGAAAAAACACGATGGGGAAAAACCTATGAGCACTAATTTAAATGCCATCGTTTTAATGTCTAGAGCGAGACCGATGTGGTACGGTATAGTGGGGTAGTGGAAGTGGGGGTTAGTCGAGGGAGGGGAAGGGCGTGCGGACAGCGACTCCGGCCTACGAGTAAAACATTACCAAAAATATTTGCGGCGACAGCTGCTCTTTGAAAGTTCAAACTAAACTAATGTTGCCAGGTGCTATTATATTGCTATTAACTAATAACTGATTAAAAATTGTGAAACACTTAATTTATATAGTTTGGCTTTATTTTATAATATGTAATATAAATAATATAAAAAGACAAAGTTTCATTATATATAAATACCATACAAAAGTAACGTAATCGACACACACCTGGCAACACCACGCACCGTCCTCACATACACATTGTGCGCAGTACATTCACTTACCTACCTACTATGAAAGATATATTAAAAAAGGAGGAATCGTTCAATACTATTTGGTTATTGGCAACGGACGTTAAATTACGCGAGCTAATCGCTACAAACGCTATATGCCTCCAAGTTCAAAAAAGCTCCCAAAGCTTTTGATTCGCCGAACCGAAACCAAGAAAGTTATTATACATACGAAATCGACATCGACACTGGCAGTATTTAACTACGATAGATATATTACATGACTCACTTCTTATTGCGCATTCTTAACCGTACAGTCAACAGGGACAGTGGACAGTGAGTGGGCTTTGTTCTCATACAGACGTTGGTGTCGACCCCGTGGGCGCAGTGCAAGCCTCGACCGCGGTACAATCGAGTGAGATTCATGAATTTGAATACCAAGTCAATTAACAAGCATAACTATACGACCCGCTCACAGTATGTTCCTGCCTACCTTCATTATTAACTGGTCAAAGACTATGAAAGAAAAATAAAAAGGAAAAAAAAAACCTCTTTTGTAAATCCTAAAAAACCGACGTCACGTCGAACTATTACGTTACATCATATCATTATATCCAGTTAAAAATGAATATATAGGTAGGAAAAAGTTTGCATCCGACTACACGTGGACAATAGATCTGCAAGAAAGGATACCTTCACGAATTTAGCAGTCTACTTTATAGTAAATATTATTATTATTATTTTTTTGTTGCTTTTGCATTCATTTCAATATCGCGATAATCTAAAACTTAATTAAATAGCTACCAAATATTTTTTAAGTTACATATACAATAAGTATATAAAGACGCCATGTTATTTCACAATGATTCTAAACCAGCGCGGGGCCGCTCTTATTGCACGTACAAGTATAAATATATATGTATATACATATATATTAGAAAAAGTTATTATATAAAGATTATAAAGCCGTACAAACTATAAGTTTGAATAACTTTTAAATCTCAAGAGCATCAAAAAATAGTATAACTACAAATATAAATTATAAAATATGTCTATTCGTGTCAAATATGACAGGGCTACCAACGCAACAATAATAATATCTATAATATATTATTCACTAATATTATATGATTTTACACAGAATATAAAAAAATGAGCGACCCCCGACCGCCATATTAACATGGATGCATTAAACGTACGTTATAATTCCCTACTTACAATCAAAAATATGTAAAAAATAAAAGAAAAAAAATACAATTTCAATAGATTTTCTTTAAATATATATATATTTAAAAAAAAATAACGACAATAATAATTAGAAAGCAAAATAGCGTTATATTACAAGTTACTAGGAAGGACTGGCTTACTTGTATATTAGACATGCCTTGATTTGGTAACATATGTATTATATATGGTGTTTCCGTCACTTATATGGCACAAGAACTAACCGACGATTATATTAAGGACCATACAACCTATATCCATTCACTAAGCGTGTTAGGAAATGCGAACAAAAAAAAATAAAAAAAATTAAATCTAAACCTAACAAAAACATATTCTACTTAATTATAGATCTTTAAAAAGTATTCACCAACACGTTCTGTAAGTACATGAACCAATTGTATAAATAATTTTATATTAAATAAACGTTAGGAATTATGTTAGAAACATTTGTACTTAGATCTAGACGTGCTTAAACGTAAATGGGGTAATATATTATTATATAAAAAAAATGAACAATCAAAATCGAATACTGCTACTCTCGACATTGTCAGCCGCGCATCGAATGCGGCGGCCATTCTTTGGATCTTAATAATAATAAAGAAAAATAATATATCACTACATGTAAGTTAAGCAAAGCTCACGCTTATTGTTGGTTACATAGTTTAGTCAAAGTAATGTAAACAGCTTAAAAAATAATCACATAAACTTAAAATAAACAGTTAATTAAAAAAAATTACATAATGGAAGACATTCATAAAAACTAACGACGTAACGCGTGTTCAAAAATATAATAGCAATCTCTGTGGACGAACATAATATACAGACAGAAATAAAAAGCAAACAATGTTCAAGATCGAAACAATGCTTAAAACAAAATAAGCCTAAGCTTGTGTACCAGACGTTGTAATCGTATTCAATTAAATATTTATTAAATAATTCACATTACTTCACAAATACAATACGTATCATGGTGTCACTTAGCCAATGTTTGTTAATGCTTCAACAAAATATGACAACAAGAAACAAAATTAGTCAAAATAAAATGTTCTATGAATACTACGACTCTAGCCTCCTGTTATATCTTTCACCGATGATCCTTAATATAAAATAGTATTCGTACGTCAGCCGCTTTTATAAAATTATCATAGATCAGAGAAATTATATTTTATTATTTATACCAACTTACTTTGGTTTGTAAAACCTACTGCGAATATTTGAAGGTTGATTTAAATTAAAAAAATCTTCACAAAATACAAATAGTGCTTAAGTTTTGTAATATTAGCTAATGTTGTGCAATGCTATTTACGCAAAAGTCAAAATTCCCGCAAGGAAACTAAGTTAACTGTCATTATGACATTGATCATAGACAATAGCTTTTTTTTTGCAAATAGAGCCAGTTGATGTTGAAAGCGCGCTGAACGTTCGGAAACACCATAGAAAGGAAATCACAGTGACACTGGCCACAAAACGAACTATAAACATTTGAGCCACGCGACTTATTTAATTTATTTAATTAACAAGTTATATTGTACACATAGAATATTTTAATAATATTATATACGTATTTACTTACTGTATTGTGCGACAAAATATTTATTTTGGTTGATTAGCTATTGCTATACAATGGATGTCTTTATACAACCGCGACTATAACGCCACTAAATTATGAAAAACAAATGGAGTCCAATTGACGATATGGATTAAAAAAATGGCATGATTTCGATTTGTCGTTTAGAAACGAGTCTCAAAGTGCGTGTCTAAATAAAAACATATTGAATTCCGCTTTACCCATAAAGTAATACGTATTACGAAAAAACTTTTTTTTAGTTCAATCACAAACAGACGACACGGTCCTATATTACAGTATTTGTGCGAAGAACGACTCGTTTTTGCTAAAAGACAAATTGATAAAATGATCAGTATCGCAGTGGCGGTGCGGGCGACGGTCGCGTGGCGTGGTTGGTGTCGACTGTCAAGCCAGTGTCAGCGCGGATCGCGCTTTTCTTTTCGTTTCTGAAAAAGATATATATAAAAGAAATTTAATTATATAAGTATATACTTTCGGAAGTATTATAAATGCATACTTTCGGAAAATTAAAAAAGTAGTAGTATTTTTTTGATGAAAATGATATTTTTTCCCTACTAGCATTATTTCATAGAATGTTGAAAAATATCCGTTTTATCAATTAAATATTGTAATAATGGTGGTCGCCGAAGTGAGAAGTGAAGTGGCGTATGGGCGGATACGTACGTCCGCGTTAGAGCAGCTCGTACTGGCGCAGGTGCATGCGCTGTATGATGTCGCGGCAGTCGTTGAACACGCGCTTGATGTTCTCGGTGTCGACGGCGCACGTGAAGTGCGGGTAGCAGTAGTGCTTGCCGTCGCCGCTCGCCGTGCTGATGCGCTGCGCACACACGCTCAATTATACTATACATTATTACTATACATTAAACACGCACGTGTACGCACAATATGAATTTTCAATATTTTGTTCCACACATAATGTATAAAACTTTTAATTTTTAAAATACTTTCAATATAGAGGTGACCTTTCAATCACACGAGGCTCGAAACGGAGTTAAGAATAAGGAAATAAACACGGCACATCCCAAAGGAAGATAACAAGTGACGAGAGAGATGAGAAGATGCAAAATTTTCGTCTTTACAAATTTCATCACGACGATTTTTCTCGATAAATCGAGAGATATATAAATAAACATTCGTCACGTGGTCAATGGCGACTCCACATTTGATTGTATAAATATCAAGCTTCCCTATTTCCCTGTTCTCTACCAACAAGCGGACCCTCACCAAGAACTCGTCCCGTATAAAGTACTTGGCGCGCGCCACCTCGGGGTGGTCCCGCGCGTCGGGGCTCGCGTCGGGCGGCGTCTGGTATCGCGCGAACTCTGCGAAGTACTCCTCCAGCCGGGACTTGCCCAGCAGCACCTTCTCCGCGAGCAGGTCCTGCTTGTTGAGGAACAGGATCACTGATATCGTGCGGAGCCATCTGGAATTTGAACGTATCTTTTTAATAACATTTGCTTCACAATATTATTATCAAGTTAAGACTTTACATGACAGTGATAGTTTCATACTTTGAATTTTCATTAAGTTCAATAAAATATTCAGTCGCTATTCAAAGACGATACTTGTTCAGTAGCATCTTAGAAATGTGTAAAAAATATGATATAATTATATATTTTTTAGTTTCAAACGATATTCTGCACATAGCAGGGTAGGCATAAATTACGAACCCACAATCATCGTGTTTACAGTCAGACGCCCTGGCGGACGGTGGATTATATACGTCGTTGGGTCAGTGGAGACTGACCTATTATTCCATATACTCTTGAAGAGGTCGAGCGACTCCCGGAGCCGGTTCTGGGTGGGGTCCTCCCGCAGCACCATGTTGTAGGAGGAGCAGGCGGTCACGAAGATGATGGCGGTCACGTCGTTGAAGCACTGGATCCACTTGCGCCTCTCGTCGCGCTGCCCTCCCACGTCGAACATGCTGCGGAGTGGAACCGAGTCATTTGACACTTAGTTTAATTTATCCATATATTTCCATTTATGCTAAGTACAAACAGAAAGTCTGATAGCTTACAGTTTAGCATTGATTATCTTCGGTGGTTAACCAAAATGTGTCGACCATTACCCATTGGTAGATGTAGATTACTGGTGCCAGTATGATAGTATTTTTTTTTATCGTAGCACTTATGACAATACTTCCTCGTACATGGTATTCTTAATTTCACATGGCTACATAAAATATAAAATTAACTTTACCCTTTTTCTCTTTGGCTATGACTTTTCTATTCGTTGGTTGAGATCACGTGACTTATCGTTAACTCCATACATTTTGTAAGCGTAAGCATTCGTTGAATTGCATCTTGGCTAAGGTCTCAGGAGGGAAATGTGAAATTAATTTTCCCTTAGTGAGGATCGACCCACAACACCATGGTTACAGTCACACGCCTGGCCTTTTACTGAGCAAGAACAACGTATACAAATAAATAAAATCTCACTGGAAATTGACTTTATCGACGACGAACTGCGTCTCGAATATGCCGGAGGTGAGCACGCGGCACCGCAGGATGTCCTGCTCCGTCGGCGTGTAGTCCGCGCGCTTTATTATGTGCACCTGGTCCAGGAAGCTGTGGAGGCGTTAATATTGTTTATCTATAGAAAAATAAATCGTATAAAAATATTAACGCAGTGGAATTTGAACCTGCGCCTCTTGGATCCCATCCAATGGCTTCGAACGTATGGCATAGTGGGCTTGGATGGTTTCTAAGAGGCGTTTATAAGCAATATATTATATCACGTTAGTCATTTCGCTGTGACCCACTGTACCAGCGCGGTGCTCAGAGATGCTTCGGGTATTAAGAATATGTCATGAGCTCAACACATAGTCATTTCTATTGGACCATATCGATGAAGCCGCATTTGTAAGTTTCCAGTGGAGGTGTGTTCATCAGTATTCAATTGATAAGTGTAATAAAAATATATTTTAATTTTTTATTTTTAAGAATTTCTCCATTTTTGGTATATTACCAATATCAGAACTTGTGAACGAAAAGTTTTACGTATTTATATTTTATTGTATAGAGTAAAATATCAAAGTGAGTCTTACAATTATCTTTATCTATTAATATAGTAAATTAAATAATTTCTCTATGGTTCAACTGACAACTGCATTCCTCAAACAAAAGTTCAAGCACTCACTACTTAGCACAGTCTATGAGCTGGTACTCGTTGCTGCGCTCGTACGTGCGCTGGACGCCCAGGTCCTTCCACAGCTCCTCCGTGTGCTCGTAGAACTCGGGAGGGTAGTCGAAGTCGGGCTGCGATGCTACATCCTGTGATAAATATATTTATAATTAATACTGTTGAAGAAACTTAATAAAAATTGTACCAATGGATCTCTTGTATTAAAGATAGCGGCGCTCTTTAGCTAAGCAGTTCAAGAGAACACTTATATAATAATTGGAGGCTTGCAGAGGTATACAGCTTGGGTGGACAGCGTACAGAATATATCGACAAGTCTTTTCGTCACCTGTACCACAAAGAATGTTTAATGAGTGCGTCCTGCCAGTTGTGCCATACGGAGCCGAGACGTGGACACTTGATTTTGCGACTGATGCACCAGAGGTGCCCCAATAATTACAAAGTTGAAGAAAATAAAATGGACGTAAACCAATAATATATTAATATTAACTGCGGCGGTTTTGTAGATAATAATCAGAAATAATACTACTTATTCTTTACCTGAATGTAGTCTACGCGCGCCTTGTTCTCGGGCTTTTCGAGTGGTATAGGCGGCGTCAAGGTGCTCATCGCGCCAGTGATTGTCTGAAAAGGTACGAATATTACACATTTAACTAAAACAATATATATTTTCTTCTTCTTCTTCTTGGCATTAGTCCCGGCTTTTGCCAGGGTCTGCCTTCCGACTAAGCCTACTCCACTTTGCACGGTCTTTAACATCCTCAGTGGACAATCTATTGGCTCTCATGTCTTGTGTCACGACATCCAGCCATCGCTTCCTTGGGCGTCCGGGTGGTCTAACTCCAGGGACAGACACGTCAAGGCACTTCCTTCCGACATAGTTCTCAGATCGCCGCATAACATGGCCACACCATCTCACGCGACGCTCTTGGAGCTTATCCGCTACGTCACGGACCCCAAGACAACCTCGAATGAATGTGTTGCGTATGCGGTCGGACCGCGTCACGCCACACATCCATCTCAGTATCTTCATCTCCGTGACATGAAGCTCCCGAGTGTGCCGAGATAATGTTGGCCAACATTCGCTGCCGTATAAAAGAACCGGTCGGATAATGCTCTTGTATATCAGTCCCTTGAGCTTGGGCGGTATTCTGCTATCGCAGACTACACCAGTGACCTCCCGCCATTTGGCCCAGGCAGCGTTTATACGGGCATGGATGTCGTGGTCGATGCCTCCAGACTCATGCATAACGGCTCCAAGGTACCTGAACTTCTCCGACTTAACGGCTGGCTCAGGCCCGATTGGATGGTGCTCGAGTCCGGGTTCCCGCAAGCCATGTACTCGGTCTTCGACACATTCAGTTTGAGACCACCTTTCTCAAGCGCACCCTTCCAGGCGTTCACTTTACGCTCCAGCATCAGTCGGTTCTCGTCGATGAGTACTATGTCATCGGCATACATCATCAGCCACGGAGGCTGGCATTGGATGTGAGCCGAGACAGTATCCAGCACTACATTGAATAAGAACGGACTAAGAGCTGAGCCCTGGTGAACCCCTACTGTAATCGGGAAGGGCTTGGTGTCGCCAACAGCGGCCCTAACCACTGAAGCGGAGTCGTTGTACATATCTCTGATAACCTCAATATAGGCTGCAGGGATCCCCTTGGATCGCAATACCCACCAGATACACTGACGTGGCACACAGTCAAAGGCCTTCTGCAGGTCCAAAAAGGCCACATGCAGAGCTCTCCTTTTTTCCCTGTAAGCCTCCATCAAAGTTCTGAGGGCAAAAATGGCGTCCATAGTGCCTGATCCTGGTTGAAACCCATACTGAGACTCAGAGACAGTACATTCTTGGCGGAGCCTGAGGCCGATCATGCGCTCAAAGAGCTTCATGGTATGGCTCATAATCTTAATGCCTCTACAACTACCGCAATCTTGAACACTGCCCCTTCCTTTGTAAATAGGGATAATAAAGCTTTGCCGCCACTCATGTGGCATCTCTCCAGTATTCAAGATACGGTTAAACAGGTCAGTAAGTATAAGCACACCAAGAGAGCCCAACGATTTCCACGCCTCGATCGGGATGTCGTCAGGTCCTACCGCTTTTCCATTCTTCATGCGTCGGAGACAATTACGAGTTTCGTCACGGGTTATTGGAGCAACAAGTCCGAGGTTAGGAGATAATTCAGGAGGAAGACTACAAGACTGCTGAGTGTTCAGCAGCTCCTTAAAGTAGCTTCTCCATCTCTCCTTCACAGAGGCATGACTACAAAGCAACGTGCCCCGAGAATCTCTGACGCAAAGACATTTTGTAATATCCTGCGTCGCTTTATCTCGAGCACGAGCCAGTTTGTATAGGAGCTTCTGCCCCTCCACAGTTTCAAGTTTATCGTACAATGGCGACAAACTTTCTCTGCGGGCTCTGGCTACAGCTCTTTTGCTGGCCCGTTTCGCTGCAATGTACTCCAGTCTGTCTTCAGGAGAGTTGGAATGCTGCCACTCTTTAAACGCAGCCTTCTTTTCTGAATCACCCCCTGCACCTGGTCATTCCACCACCATGTCTCCCTGTCGATGACACGCCCACCCTTAGTAACACCAAGAACTCGCTTGCCCGCCGCTATGATTGCTGAATGAACTCGATCCCATGCAGTCTGAGCGGTCTCGGTGTTAGTCAGTAGATTTTGACTCTCCACCTCCGCCAAGAAGTCTGTCTGCATCGGCCCATTCAACAACCACCACTTAATCCTAGGCTTGCGTTTCTCAGCTACTTTCTTTTTCGGGGTAACATTATAGTCCATGACAAGGAGGCGATGTTGGGCCGTCAGGCTTTCGCCGGGAATGACCTTACAGTTGGTCACCCTGCCTATATGACACCGTCTAGTCAGCAAATAATCAATTTGAGTTGAGTGGGACCCGTTCTTATACGTTATAAGGTGCTGAGGTTTCTTCTGGAAGAAAGTGTTCACGATGGCCAGATCAGACGCAATGCAGGTTCTTAGAATATTTTCTCCCTCTGCATTGCGAAGACCATATCCAAAACCCCCGTGAATACGTTCATACACCTCAGCGACCCTACCCACGTGACCGTTCAAGTCCCCCCCAACTAAGACTGATTCGGTAGACGGTATAGCGAGTAGGACCTCTTCATACTGCTCCCAGAAGGTCTCCTTTTCAGCCGCGCTACAACCTGCCTGGGGAGTATAAGCACTGATTAAGTTTGTGATAACGCCCTCGATCAGTACCGCATCGATCCGCATCAAGCGGTCGCAGCGACGGTCAACTTCAAGAAGCCCATTCTGAAGCTCTTCAGAAAGCGCTACCGCCACACCGTTTTTGCCTGTAGGTGACCCAGTGTATATAAGGCGGTAACCCTGCCCGATGTTACGAGACTTATTGCCCTTCCAGCGAGTTTCCTGAAGGAAAGCACACTGGACCCAACGTCTCATGAGTACATCTGCGAGTTCTCTGCATCGTCCGGTTAGAGAGCCAATATTCCATGTTGCAAAGCGGAGTTTCCGTCTGGGTACTGACGTCATTAGCCGTGCCCGTACTTGACACGGTAGCCCTTGCCCACTTATCGCAGGTGTAGGGCGATGTGCCTGCGCGTCGTTTAACGGCGACGCCCTAGCCATACCCAGCTTTATTCCAGATCGGTCCATACGAGTGGCGAAGTGGTTTTTAGTGGAGCGATTGCTATCTGACCTCCAAACCCATTACTGGGAGAAACCAAGAAAGGAAAGGGAATAACAGGCAGAAAGACTTGGAATATAGGGGAGGGACACCACTTACATGGATTGGATCGGGTTATGAAAGTGGTGGCTCGAGGTCCCGGGGTCGCGTACCCGTATGCCAAAAACCAAATATCGGACAGATAATTGGCTAGACACCTTCTGGGTAAAACAATATATATATAAATATATATATATATATATATATATATATATATATATATATATATATATATATATATATATATATATATTGAAAAAAAACATTGTCTTTTGGCATAGCTGAAGCCTTTTTGGAATTCAAGGGGCGCAGGTTCAATCATGTTACGTTCAAATGTCTAAATAATAAGTAAACACAGCTCCCGTAATTACATACAAACATCTACCACGATATTATTTAGGCTATACCTTTCCTCGACCAATGGACCACCAACAAAAAAGGTTTTTTTTCAATTCGAATCAGTAGTTACGAAAATCAGCTATTTAATATCCGTATAGAACTATAGACAAAGATCTCCACACTTTATAGCCGCTGTCGCTGAGTACAGTTTGACATTTAATTACTTGTAATAAAAAATATTTATAGATAACTATTATTCGTTTAGTAATATATTTTATATTTACTACCATATATTTTCAATATTTATGAGTCGGTGACAACTTCCGTAACAACTCATGTTTAGTACCTGCTACTTAAAATATTGTTCTGGATCAAGGAGTTAAGAATACAATTAATATTTATAGCATTGTCAAAATAAATAGATAATTTAAGGGCCTGCCTTGGAGCCACTGGTGGCCTTACTAGCAGGCCGTACGCTTGACCCTATGACCCCCAAAAAATCCTACAGATTTTTTTGCTACCTTTTACCTTTTTACCGTGTAATTGAAAATTAGCAATGATTAATATTTTAGACTTAGAACTTTTTTTATAATATTAATTTTAAGCTAACAGAATAAGCATTATTCTAAGCTTCTCTATTTTTATCGCAATAGATGTTTAATTTATTTCGGTACGTTAAGGTTAGGTAAGTAAATACAATCGATAGAGGTAGTTACATATATTAAGTAGATACTTACAAGTATTGCATCACGTATATTTTTCTTAATATCCTCGATTTTCTCTCGGCGCTCCTTGTCAGAGAAGCCGTTCACGTGAAGTATGCGCATCTGTTTCACAATCGTGGACTTGCCGGACTCGCCGGCGCCGAGTAGGAGCAGACGATGCGTTGCGCGGTACAACTAGAGATATCATTATTATTAATTCATTTTATATGATTATTTTTGATTCAATGAGAACGTCGTGACGTATTGCGACAGCGTGTGAAAGTAAATGTTGCGGTCGTGGGTTCGATCTCTACTCTGAGGTATGGATTATTATTATTACTTCTCCGTCCTGGAAAGACAAGGCTCGGCATTGAGTTTCACGTAATATCTCGAATTTTGGTGGAAAGTGGAGAACGTTTCCGTCTAGAGTCTTGACGTGTGTCTTGGACTGATTATCGTGATATAATATAGCCTATAACCTTTGTTAATTTCGTATCCGACACAAACATTATCATACAATATATGCATTAGTACATAACTAAAGATAGTACAGGTAAAACAGCCGATTCTCAATTAGTTTATATTATAAAAGTTAAATCTAATAAGTGGTTTTGCTACACAACAAAGACGACATAAATCTTTCACATGACAACAAATTGGCTTATTTCTATTATAAATCAAACCCATAAAGTATTACAATGGCAGTGGCTTTCGTATATTTATTGCTCTGCTATGAGGAAATATATTTATATTTACAGGTAACGTGATTTAATTTTGGACTCGTAGGACTCATTATAATATTGAATCAAATGGCAACATTGCGGAGTCAACTAATTTTGTTTGTACAGTACTTTAAACTGTGTAACCTGATTTCAAAAATAGTCCAGAAATTACAATATATGTATGTATTTAATAAATTCACGAGCAAAAAAATGTGTTACGATTCAAATTAATATTCACCCAACTCCTTATAATAATGAATAATTAATACGTAATAAGATATAGAATATATTAGTTTTTTAAGTTTAACACATTAGCAGCATTTAACGGAATAGGCAGACCTTCACATTTTCCGCACAATTTAGAAAACCGCAAGATGGCGATACGGAAAAATAGTTTAATTTTCATTTTGAAAATAATTATTAACATATTCCCGTTTTGAAATGTTGAATGTGAGCTCCATTTATGTATATGTCACTCACCTGCTTATCTTTTTGCAGTTGGCGGGTGATGGCATCGCTGCGGCGCTTTTGCGACTTGGCGTCATCCTCGCCGCTTTTGGCGCCCGGCGACCCGAAGCACCCCATGGCAGACCACGCCGCCCACCTGGAATGAAATAATATATATATTTAATACGAAAACATATAAAATTACTAATAAGTAAATGTCCTGTTATAAAGTATAACAACTTTTATTATGATTTGGTACAACTGGTAGCGCCGTTTAGATTGGTGCAATGCATTCTGCCACTTGAGATTCTATGTCTATATATGATAGGCGGCAAGTCGAGATTAGAGGTAGGTATTACAAGGATCTCTATGTACCTACAATCTACATAACGCATACTTGAAATTAAAGGATTTTTTTTTTCTATTAACAAAAAAGAAAAAATACACTGCATGTAGTGACGAGTTACGTTTACGATTACGACTTTTGTGTTCTCCTACATTTCCCAAGGACGCTGCATGTGACACTTCGGGTTCCTACGTTCCAGTATTTTTTGCAGTTATAGCTGTGCAGTTGTATGTCAACAACGGAAGAAATTTTTATATAAGTACATATCACTTTTATATAACATAAAAATTATTGATTTAAAATATAAGCAGATTGTTTTGTTTGAAAATTGGTAAGGAAATATTTTTTTTGCAAGTAATAAATCCTCCTAGCCTCCTAGCTCTTTAAAATTTCCGACGAACGAACAGTCGTGACATTAAACGACAATGTTGTGTTATGATGTACATTTAACAGACAAATGAAATACATGTTGTACAATTATAGCAAATAATTAAAAGTAAAATTTCCATATGGAGAAAATATGTTTTTTATTCTAAATATATTTATTACTAGGGACACGCACGCGGCTTCGCCCGCTAGAACTACAGGAATCTTCATTTAATAAATTGAATTTCTAGTGACTTAATGCGAACATTTTGATACCTTAACATACATTATCGTAATTTCAAGCCTTATTTACCAAAACGTCGTGTTAAAAAAAACAAAAACATCGGTCAAATCGCACGCACCGAGAGTTCCGTATCAATTGCATGATTGTAGGTCAATAGGCCACTATAAAAGTTGACAAACATATATTTGTTTAATATTAATACAAACTTAAAATATTATAATGTAAATAATTGAATAGAATTGGATATTATAATAATCGGCAGCTACAAATGACTGAATGTTTACACACATTATAACATGTTTTGTGCTCTTTATAATTTTAATAGTATTTAATTTTCACCACATGTAAAAATTAAAAAGCTTAATGTTAGTATATAACTTAAACTATTATCTGATTTATATATTAAAAATAAAAACGAAAAAAGACTATATACATTCAGCCAAAGCATATTGCGTTACCATTACTGGATATTTGACATGGCCAGAGACAATAAAACCATGGAAATTAACTTTCGTTTCTACACAACGATAAATACGTCGTCAGGCATACCAAAGAGGTTATAAAGCTCCAAGTGCGACCTCATCCGTCCGTCCGTGCTATTGTGCTCAAGTTATGTGTAGTCAAAGAGTCTGTCAATATTTCCAGATGTTGAAAAATGTGATTGTTTTTCAAGGAAACATTTTTCTGCATTATTTTTTAACTAGGCTTTAGAAATTATCTGTAAAACAACTATTTTTTTAAATAAAAATAATCGAAATTTAGACATACTAATAATAATTAATTTATTATTTAAAGTTGTAACTATCATATATCACATGGGAATAATTGACGAGCGTGTAGTCATGTCTATTAGATTAACAACTTTACAATCCAGATTTCGTGATGATCGATTAAGACGGTAAAAGGTTCAGAGGCAAATAGCTATATAATAGGGATATATCATTACTTTTAGTTTATGATATATTCATATGGTGGGTGGCGATGGTGGGATACCGAACACGCCATCCAACCCCAAAATTAATATTTTATAATATCGTCTAATTACGATACATTATATTATATTATATTCCTTACGATTCACATTTAAAATACGCTAGATAGCCAATTAAGATGTAACAAGCACCTTAATGTGTGATCTAAACTTGTAATTGCACTTAGAGAAGTCAATTAGCGTTTAATTAAAATAAATAGGTACAAATGTAAATATTTGTTTCAGTTAAATGCCAACTAAGCGTTAATTGATCACTCTGGGTGTGACTGTTCGCCTCATAAAACAGTAAAGCAGTCTTACGTGTACAAACCTGACACGTCCATGCATGGTTTACTTGTAATAGAATTCGAAAGTGACCATAACATCTTGGGTTATAGGCCGTATGTGCGTCACAAGGAAAGCCACGGCTCCATGCTCTTGGTGTAATAGGGCAATTCAGGCGATTGTTCACGCGCGGTAACGCTGCAAATATGCTAATGGGCTTATTATGAACGGCTTTTGTCGTGCGCATGTTAAGCGATTTTGGTAGCTAATTGGATCTTCGCGTTTGGCTCGGACAGTTCGGCCGCGATTGTTTTGTTTGCCATTTTAGTTAGTTTACATATTATCATCTAAGTCAACTGTCATCATCATCATTTACGAACAACTTCATTCTTTCAGCCGTATCAATATGAATAAGGCAAACATTTATCTTCCTACTTACTACCTAATGCAACGTAGCTTGAACCCGTACCATCATGATATAAAATGGTAAGTCAAGAGAATAGTATTAGAATACCTTGTTCTACGCCAGAGACTACGCAGACTCAGCGGTGAAATAAAATATGAACGAGGAATTGGAGGAACGTTTAAAAAAAATAATTACTCCGAGTCAAACCAAAAAGCACCACGTTCACATTTACACGATGTCCTACTGTACTACAATAAGCTCAGATATTCTTATTCTACAAAGAACTCATAGATACGCTTCCCACGAAAAGCTTTATAATGTCTTTGGTACCCATACGTGTCTCATCACTCATATTTACAATTAATTACGCATATTTAATTACGTCATTTGTACAAATAATTCTTAATTACAGGTTACAGACCTCAATTTGCTTTACTTGACATTGTCGAAGTTAGTTTTCAACAACCCTGCAGCCAGTTTCTAACAATGCCACAATTTTGCTGACGAGTTAGCCTTTAGTTAAATTACTGATACAGATCTAAACTGAAGTTGTAATTCTATATTCGGTTACAAAAGAAATAGCCAGGTGCGTATTTCTTATCGTGTAAATATTGCCAAATGATAAAGTGAACATAGTTCTCTTCTATAGTCCGCGTAGACTTTTTTATTGCTGCTCCACTCATATTAATCATAGCATACAGCACAAAAGTACATTTTCAATTTGAACCAGCAGTTTCTGAGATTAGCGCGTTCAAACAAACAAACAAATAAACAAACCAACCCCTCATACTCATACATACTTTTTATTTTAAAGCCATCGTGGCGCATCGCAATAGTTTTGGGTTCGATACCCATATAAATATTAAATAAATATTCATAATTAAAGAAGCCTCGAAATAAAAACATATTAAAATGATCGATTTCCTTTATTTTCATTCTTCTACAATTTAATCTAGTAACTTAAATTCTCACTAACGTCGAATTTTAATTTACTTGATTCTTAAAGTTACCCTCATAACGTTAAAGAGTTAAGTGTGTAGTAAACGTTAACTACAATCTATTGCAATCGTAAACTCTCGATAGTTGGTTGAGTCGTTCGTAAATACTTTTATCTAAGAAAGTAAAATACCACAAAAGTGACTTTAAACGTACTTTTTAATTGCTTCACTGAGTACTTAGAAGAAAATTTAATTATGTGTTAACCGTCCTATATAAAGTTCACTACTAACATATTTTTTTTACTGTGTGTGGATTGGCGAACTTTAAGGCCGCGCTTTGTCTTGTTGACGACCAGACGTCCCACGACTGTATAAAACAACATAAATATATAACACGCATTACTGATTTAATTAAGAAATTTATTCTAAATTAAATCAGTAATGCGTAATAAGTATTAGTAGAATTCAACTACATTTGTTGCGGAAGAATGGAAATAATTCTCTCCCCCGACCGGATTCGAAAACACAATCATCGTATTGACAGTCAGACGGTAACATCGACATCACATATTAGTTATTTTCTTCATTGTTTGCTTTTATATACGTAATTTTTGCTTGTTAGTTTTATTAACAATTATAATATACACAAATGCATTTTTAATTGTAGAGCCGTTTACGTTAAATGCGAACAAAGCCGTCATCTAAAGCTAGTATATATAATTACTGAGCAAGATAAAATTGAAACATCGCTATAAATAATAATACGCATTTTCCATAATATTATCCCACCCTTCAGGACTAAAATAGTCGTGATGGAGGTGAATCAGTTTAATTATGGGTACGTATAACGGTAGGTATAGCATGACGAGTAGCATGCCGATGTTGCATATTTGCGGTGCCGTTTCTTCTTCTTCTACTTGTGGAAGGAACATTATCATTTTGTTATATTGGTTTTAAACGTGGTTTTGCTTGCTTTAATTATAAAAAACAAATATAAAAAAAAATATATATTATTTTTACAACAAATTATAACAGATATACTATAGAGTATATAGCCATTTACAGGTCAATCGTAGCCCTTGAGGACGGGGGCTATAGGCACGGGTACACAGGGTATTTTTGGTAAAAAAAAAATTGATAATGGTACACTGCTACTATTTATAATTTTTGGTCGAATTTAAAGCCTGACCAAATTCCTGAGTAGTACTTCGCGATTGCACCTTGCAATGATCGTGAATAGACCAACGGTATCTAACTGCGCCACGATGTCGCAAATTAAATGAAAAAGGTTTAAATAATAATTTACTAATAAATAGAATTGCTAAGCATACTATTTACATAAAACATATAATACCCAAATGTTATATTAAAACTTGTTTTTACAATAATATGCAAACACTCAGTATAGTCGTTGAAATTTAATTTTTAACAAAAAATAATTAACTGAAAAGTATGGATTTTTAATGTATAGATAAAATAGATATGTACAACCTTGAATAAAACCAACTTATATAAATGGTTTTTCTTATAACACTGAATTAAAAAATACGTAATTAAGACCAAAAAACAAAATTCAATCATAATTCTTCCTTGTTGAAATCTTTTAAATATTATCTAACAACATATACCTTGCAAATAGTAGTTGTAAATAAATTGATAAATTAAAACAGCTTCACACCAGCTTGCGTGTAGATACAAAAGTATGCATGCATGTATGTATGCTTGCATGTAGATCTTAGTGTTCTTAGTGTTTTTAGTTTGTCTTGTACTTATATTATTATATATTATGTAATATATTGTGTTCTTTATACATAACTAGTGTTTAAGAAGTGTACGTGTTTGGTAATTTGTGAAAACTTAATTGATCTTTGTTTTTTTTTATGTTTTATATTGAAAATATTTTACTGTACTGTATGTTTCCCTTAAAAAAAAATTAAAAAAAAAAAAATAAAAATAACAGTATAACCGAAGTATATCACATTCTGGTATACGGAGTTATCGTCGTCATGGTGTCACCAACACCACTAAGTTATATCTGATTAGCACTACCTTGTAATAGAATAGCGGCAGACACGCGTACTATATACCTATTGACGGGCAAATTTAAGGAAAAACAAATTGTTATCCTCTCATGAAGAGCACCATTTTTAATCTCTGATCTCTTCCAAAATCTCTCTCTAAATCTATCCACTTACACTCGAATTAAAGACATCAAATATGGTGCGCGTATCACCTACGCGAGATAATTTGAGCCAGTTAATCTTTTTTTTATATTTATCGTCATAAAAGTCAATATAAACCATTACTTTGATTAATGTTTACTTGAAAGTAAATTAATTTCCAGTAGAAATCCGATTGCAGAGGTTTACCAGAGGTAAATGTAGACGAGCGGGGTTTGATTGAACGATAAAGTTTGGAAAAAAAGAGGAACAGGTATAACGACGTGTGTAAAAATATTAAATACAGAGGAACACAAATAAACATTGCATATTACTTAAAATGTATTTTTAATAAGCACAATGTATATACAATTATTATACAATAACGGTTTCCTCATATATTCGATTATATGTGTAACGACAACAAATACCTAGTTCGGTTAATCAAGTTTTTACTTGTCATTACTTTTGCTGCTGACGTTACATTAATTTCAAAAGTCAAAACCCAGATACTCCCAAAGCAGGAAAAATGACACTGTTATGGAATAACAAGATCCCATTAATTCCATAAAAAACATATACGGTACGCATATAATATTTTGACCACATTATACGTGGGTGCATTGAAAAATTACACTAGCACATGTGAATATAAGAACCAAAATAGCTTCGCAGATTTAATCATGATTTATTTATATGTCACCTGCGAAAATCTATCTTTATCATCAGTGATAGATATGATAAGTTTAATATGAGTTTAAGCCATGTTTCGATATCGATATTCTTCTTAATTAACATTTAAATGCCGATGATACTTGTACAAGAACGGACAAGCAATAACTATATTTCAAGTAACTGACACGGTATTAAGTATTTGTTTATTTGGTTCTATGAAGTGTTTGAGGCTGTCGTGGCGCAGTGACAGCGTCGTTAACCTGACTTTTAAATAACTTTATTTATATTAAATTTATAATTATATAGTATTGTTGGTTAGATGAGTAACAGCACTCGGCTTTATACAGGCAGTTTTGCTGAAAATTATCGTTTTAATATTAACTGCAGTAATTAAAAGTATCCTGTTTTAATATATTTAGTTAAAGTAAAATAGACACCAGATATATATATATATATATATATATATATATATATATATATATATATATATATATATATATATATACCCATAACATATTATGTTAGCTGTCTGTCCTCTATACAAAACGAATATGGGTTTTGAAATTGCGACGCACGCGTTGTACGACGAAAGTGATGAAACGTATTGAATTACTTATCACCATGTATGGGAAAGTCATGGCTTCCTTTACGGTGTGCTTGAATGAAACATGGCTTGAGAGTTAAATGTAATTTTAAGAAATCTTGACTTGATCATACATTTTTTTATTATCCAAAATTGTAATTACATAAAAAAATTGTATACAGACTCCTATACTTAACCAACTGTAGTTATTGTCTTGTTGTATACAAGACTTATTTCATCATATGTGAGAGCGACACTCAGACATATTAATTAACGGTTAACTAGCGTTAAATGTAATGTAAGCTAAACTCTACTTATCTACTCTATGTTGTCTATGGCAGTTGACATCACATCTTTAATAATACATTAATAGTTGATTTCATATTATATGGTCTTATTCTATGGTACAACTCATGTATTAACATTGACCATTCATAATTTATATATACAAAAATGTATGGATATTAGAATAATTCAAGAGAATATAAATAAGGCAAGAGCCAACAAATACGAACAAAAAAGGTAAACCCAATCTGTCCCCCACTCCACGCGTCGGAAACACGTGTAAAAGCCCCAGAGCAAATACATAACTCATTTTGAATGAAATTGTCACGTTCAAACTTTTAATGCAATACTTATCGTAAGGCGAGGGCTATTTAAAAATAAAAATACAATTTAAATATTATTTTTCCCGTTTATTTTTTTATGGTTAATATATATATATATATATATATATATATATATATATATATATATATATATATATATATATATATAGACTAGAATTTATGACATTTTTTTTTGTCAAATTCAAGTTACAATGTATTTTATCCATTATAGATATAAACACGTTACTCGTATTCGTAATGTAAGTAACGATCACTGAACTATATATTATGCTGTGTATATTATGTTGAAATCTATCGTTTCTTTCAACTTTCTCTCTAACATACAGCAGAGCAAAGAGAGCCTAGTGTTTAAATACTCCTTTCTCCAATATTGTGACACTCAGTGTCACCAGCAGAACCCAAGTCACAAGACAATAATTGCTTCATCGAACCCCACACTTCGTGTGCTTAGACAGCCTCGTTTGTTTACACATGTAACCCATCGTGATGCAATTCAAGTAATGGTAGCGGTCATTTGGAATACATAATCAGTTTATCTTGCACGTTTACAAGAAAGTCAAGAAATTCTTTTCAAATGCAGAAAAAGTAAACAATATCATTAAAATATATAGAGTTTCAAATCGCTATCAGCAGACAAGCATTTATTGGCAGCTATAAAACAATTTGCTTTAAGTGTACAAGAACAGATAAATAACATAATAAGATATGATTCTTTTTCTGAACGTACATATTTAGTTTTTGCATGTATAAACTCCAAAGCGTAGACGAAAATAGTCGTATTACCAACACAAATATATAATAATAGATAAACATCGGTGTCGTCTGTACGGAAAGAACTCTTTATGCCCCTTCCGCTTTGATCTGTAATTTATGCATTTTCACAAATAAATGTCTTGAAATAGCTCCAGAAATACAAATGCAAGTTAAAAAAGCGAGGGTCAAGTTCGGAAATCAGAAGCATGTCAAATTAGTTGATGGTCTCACAAAAACTCTACTTTTTATGTTAATTGGGTAAACCGTAACAATTTTACAATGATCCTCTATAGTTTAAACTATTCATAAATTCTAACTAAACGTTTTCAATTTGTCAATTTTTCCTTTAAAATATACGACAAAGTATAGTGTATAATTTATGGAACATATTTACTACAGTAGAAATAGATTTAGAATAATTACACATCAGTTAAAGGAAATTCCTTTAACTCTGAGTTCAATTTGAGTTCGCTGATTGCAAATGTGGTCCTTAGATTGTTGGTAGCAGCTCTAGTACCAGCGCCCGCTTGTAGTACATAAGTAGATATATTAAATAGTAAGTATTAAACGATCTATTAGTTAGCAGAACCTATATTTATAAATTATGCTATGTAAATTTTCATTACGACGGACGGACGTATGTTACACAGACCTGAAGAAAATTTCATACAGAATTAATATATGCAAATCTTATTTATATCTGGCAATAAATTTATTTTTACTGACAATTTGTATCATTTCACTTTACAGCGATTAGTTACTAACATAGAGCTCCTAAACAAAAATTGTATGAAAAAATCGCACTATAAATTCCCTTGTTGTTATATTTTTTTTGTGTTATTAGTGTAATAGGTTATGACACAGCGGTCGACTGTACACGGGACGGTTGTGGGTTCGATTCCCACTCTGGGGAGTTAATTATTTAATTTTCCTCGCTGTACTAACAATGACAAGTCACTCTGTTCCCCATCTTACGCCTTTCGAAACACCGCCTGTTTAATGGCGCTTTATCCTGTTGCCAGAGAACCCTCAGTCAGCTGCCGTTGCGCCACGATATTACAAAATATATACTCCTACCAGTGGAAAGTAATCTAAATATATACTTATATCTAAGGTTAGATGAGGTAAAACATTTACGGTTTTTTTTTTAATATTTTAAAATTACATAGGCCCTTAATATTTTCCATTTTCCAACTGTTATTCCACACATAGGATTGTTAATTGTTTTTTAGGGTTCCGTACCTAAAAGGGAAAAACATGATTACTAAGCCTCCGCTGTCTGTCTGTCACCAAGCTGTATCTGACAGCTAGAAAGCTCATTTTCACAAATTATGTATTTCCGTTCGTCCGCGGACTACCTACAATCAAGAAATAGGAACCCTCCGCGCACAAGCACTACTCGCACTTCACCAATATTATTAATTATAAATATTTTAACGTAGCGATTGTTACAACTAGTGCTAGCTTACAATTAGTGGTCAGAGCACAAATAGCAGGTATACAAAAATAGCAAATATCGAATAGATTTACCATAACCGTCCCTGTACTATCTTCTTTCGTCCTTAACCAAAATGGGTAAACTCCTTCAGTACATTTATTTTAAATAAATGAAGTAAATACTATACTAAAATGAAATATATGTATTAAATAAATTTTCTTTCGATTTATATATATATATCTTTCAGTTGAAATAAAACCATTTTCGGCGACGCTTAGCCGAGGATAAGCTGATGCGCTTCGGACTTGATAAATTGCTTTAGTAACATTTAAATTGTAACGTAATTAATGTTATGAATGAGTTAAATTAAAGTAAAGTAAAATATATTACAATTGAAAAAACCGGAGAGCGGAGTTTCTTTCTTCTTCTATAAAGATGTAGAATAAGAAAAAAAAACTTAAAAGCACGGGTTGAACGATTTCATATAATAATCAAAGAAAATCTAGATAAATAGTACTCTATGAAATTTCAAAGATAAATAATATAAATTTAGATATAACTACTCTATATAAATTACAATAATGATAATGATTAATGAGTTATCATTATATGCATAAGATGTTCCACACAATTAGTGTCAATTAATTGTCACACTAGTAACTAACCCGAGTCTGTCCTGACGTTGGAACTTTTAAAACATTTTCCATAATTAGTGAAATTTTAGAAAATGTTTATATATGTACACTTTCAGTTAAAAATAAATCATATCAAATGTTTTCGGGACATTTTGTATGCTAATGCAAAGCTAACAGTATATAATAAAAAAAAAAAACAAAAAAAAACTCTGACATTTTAATTACAGTATATTACTATATTATTTGAACTTAATATTGATATACATATTTCCATCCGTATATACCCTTTATTTCGCATATATTCAGTAAAACACGTTATATAATAATAATTGAAAGCCAAGCTTGTTACTTCCAATTCTCTATTTATTTAGAAACTCTCCGTTGGATCGCAGAACTCAATGTGACGCATTAAACCTACCCATATCTTCTGGTAAATTTATTATAAATATATTTAAATAATACCCTCAATTGGATTTGAATCCAAAATACACTACTGCCAAACACATCAACCGTCGTCCTATCAACGTCACAATTAACGTCAAACATCTTTATTGGGCTTAATAATGAGCGTACCATATATCAAGCGATTGACAATTGTATATACATACATAAATTCAAACAAACAAATTTTATATTGTTATTACATGGATATAAAAAAAGTCTATTATGTTTAGTAATCATGTTACAAAGAGATTTATTAAGAATTAAACAATGCGTGTTGTATCGTGGGAAGCAGCAATCTTACGTTAAAAGATATACAGCCTAGAAAAGATATATAGCCTAGCTCTAGATATCATCTATCATAGATTTAAATTTATCTGTGAGAAAAAGGGTTTTAGCTAATTTATATCTAAAAAAACGATACATTTCGATTGCCTAACCTATGTAAGTCTATCTATAACAGAATATGAATATAACAATGAAGTTTTAGAAATTTGAAATTTAATTATATTAAAATTTTTATTCTCCTTAATTATTTTGTTTCTATCGATCGTAACTTTAAGGAATATACGATGAGATGTTGACTGACAAAACATATTAACAAATTTTTTAAGTGTCATTCCTGCGGTGACTCAGACCCACGTCTGTAGAACCCATTTAAGAAACGCGGGTTCGATTTCCGCTACGTTAAAATTTTTATACATGTTTTAGATATTTATTTTAAGCAATCATCCAAATTTTACTGATAAGTATTTATAACATGTAAAATTTATTTAAAAATAAGTAAATTAATCATAGAATATATAAATAAGGATATATGTAAGAAATCTACCATCAGCCAAAGTACGCAATAAAAAATTCTGTAATATTACTTAAATATAAAAAAAATACAACCTGGAAGAACATCACTTTCAAAGATTACGAGCATGAGAGTAGAAGCTGGCGTATAAATTGTATGTACGAACGACTTACCCAAAACACTGAGACGTTTACATAGCAACCCAAAAATATGAGAGTATTCATTAAGCTCGTATAAAAGCACCTGGTCCAAGCTTTAAAAATTTGCTCAATACAATATATATATTTGATGCTAAGTGCCAACAATTAATATATCAATGGGACGGGATACCACAAAGAGTAAGTCTAGGGCGGAACTATAAACGAACAATATATTTTTTCTTCTAGTTAAACGATGTAACACGTACTTACACAGTCTTGCCATAAATATTGTTACAAAGAAAACTTTTTGGGTTTTACGTAACGTTTATTACTTTTACAGGGTGGTTAATATAAAACCATTAAAATATATATATTTTATTCGAAGCAGCACGAAATACTTTCTATAGGAAAATTCACTGCCGTATGGATTGTTTTAAGGACTCCAAATTATCATGGCGTTTAAAGCTAGATTTCAGTGGATTAAGTTCAGGACTAGATGACAGCCAGTCATCAGCTCTAATGAAGTCCAGAACGTTCGTTTCTAAATAAGAATGGGTCGAGCTTTGTGACCCGACGCAGAGCCCTTCTGAAAGGACTATCTAAAAGGACTATATATATATATTGTTAAGGGGTTTAAGTATCTTCTCAAGAAGATACACTTGTGCCAGTGTTTTGATACATTTTCCACAAAAATATGGAGCAGTTACTTTTTTTTTCTATCACCCCTCAAAACCATCCCTGAAATCGGATAATGCCCACGTTGTCCTTGTTGACTAATTGGGAAGCTTCTATAGAGCTCTCATTCAGTATAAACACGGTGGTTTTCTTGCCTCAATTGTAAAAATATTCTCATCCGTAAATAATTTTTTGTTGTTGTGACCTCCCTTTGCCTACCGTGTACCTAAGTAGTTGTTTCGACATTATCACTCCACTTTTTTTTCCACACACTCACTCACACTCACACTTTTTTAAATTATCACCTAAAAAAATACCAAGGCATATCTTATAGGCTGCAAGTCCTAAGTAATCTTTTAAAATACGCGATGGTCCTTCAATGCCTTTTTCATACGAATACCATGTGGACGATCAGATCTTTATTCTGCCACAAGCAGAGGAGGTTTCCTTGTACCTATCAAAAGTGCCCGGCATAAAAACATTTGAGTAAGCCAAGTGTACGTAGGATTTTAAAAATTGTATTTGACTCCATACCTACTTTATGTAATGTCATAGCGATTCGGCTCACCGCACTCCATTTGAATAATACAATATATTGGCGCGAAAATAATGAAACACAATGAACAATTATATAAAAATTACAGATTCCAAATTCAAAAGTAATATTTTGTTTATTTTTAATTATAACAGTATTTATGGCCAGACTATGTATAACAAACATTTAACTTGGCATCTAGGAATCAATGATTCAATAGATACCAAATTTTGGACAGTGAATAATTTTCAATTTATCAGATCCGAACTCTTTTTGTTAGTAGTGTAGCATTCACCATACGAATGTTTGACCAAAGTTAACTTAAACGAATCCAGTTTTTTTATACCTATTACCTAATATGGTCTCTGATAATAACACTGGTATAAAAGTGGTCCTCGAGCTGTACAAGGTTGGGAATCCCTGATTTATAATCTTATATTAAATTAAATTATATAAGTTTTATATTAAATTTAAAAAATGTCAATGTAAAAAAAATCTTAAGGTTAAAACAAGCAAGCTTTAGTATTTTCTTAAAAGGAATATATTCTTCTTAATTACTAAGTAATTAAAACTCAAAGACTTTACAGACGCGACGGTTGTGTGTTTGATTCTCACTCGAGGAGAATAAATAATTATTTTCATTTTTCTCGCTTTGGTAACAAGACAAAGCGCAGCGTTGAGTTCTATCACTCCATACGCAATGTCTCAAAAGGCGGAAAGTGGGGAGCGGTGCCTCTTAACTGACTAGGTTCCCTCTGCCTACCCTGCTATACGCGGTATAAAGAAAGTACCAATAAAAAGGTTAAATAATTCGATCATAAACAAAAATACCGAGGAGTTATCGTAATAATGTATAAATAAGGATATAGGCTTAGACACTCGCCCTTAATATTTAAGGCTGAGGTTCAAGCAAGGTAGGCTATAAAATTTTAATCATTCCTATAAGGGTCAGACTTGGAATTTTATCGTATTGTATCGTTTTCACGTTGAATATTATATGTAATTTACCTGATAAATTCATAATAAATATCTGTTATAAATCTTTTGAACAGATTTATGTAGGAGAGAAAATATAAATTATTCTACAAAACCAAGTAAATTTCGACAAGAAAAGTTTTCGCTTTGTGACGTTAATTACTACTAGCGAGGATCTCACAGGAAGAATGAAGAAGGACATGCTCGAATAGTTTGGGCACCTTGTTTAAGAAGGAAAGTTTTAAAACACATGGCGAGTTACCGCGGTTGACCTATGAGAACACAGCACTGATGTATACTGTAGGTAAAAATTATGAACCCTGAGGCTGGTGTGAGGATGGTTGATGACAGTGGACGGAAATGACGTAGCTAAAAATCACAGCACCAACAAATCAACAACTGCCACAGACAATTATATTTAAAAATATATCTTAAATTAAAAAAAAAAGAACAAGTTGTATGCAATTATATTTGCATTATATAGCGAATCGGCCGTTGTGACTAGTTCAAATCAGGTCTAACATGATTCATCGCGTTTCGTCGTTGTAAACAAAATTAACGCTAGCGCAAATTTAATGTCATTCAACAATTTTATATAGATAGATATTACCAACTAATTTATAAGGCAAATATGTAGTTTCTACAGTATTACGCGCTATCTGACCTACATTTAATCGTATGTTCAAGTTGACTTCAGCGTAAGAACCCATGTCCAATTTTACATTGTAAAAGTTCGAAAAAAAAGAAATTCTATCCTATATTTATTTAGAATTTTATCGCTTCTATATAAAATTTGTTATAAATATTTGGCGCCAATAATATCACTCTAGCATATTATATTATTATAGTGATGCACTTTAGACGTTTACGTAGTCAATTAAATAACTGAAGATGTCACATATCAAAATTGGCAACTTATGTATTATAGTGACGAGGGTCCTGCTCATCTTGTCATATTGACTACAACAAATATATAACAAAGGACAGTGTCAAATCCTGCTATTCTATCAGAAAGTTACAATAAAGTTATTTGTCTGTATAGTTGTCATCATTGTTCATATCTAGTAAAATATTATAATGAAAAAAAAAAATTAAAAACAACCGTACAATGGCGACAAATTGACTTTAAACTACATAATATATAAAATTCCTAATTAAAAAATTACAGAGCACTGTAAACTTTTTTGCTGAAGGAAAGATTAATCACGAGTGTCACCAGAAACATTTAATAATTACATATATATATATATATATATATATATATATATATATATATATATATAATATATATATATATATATATATATATATATATATATATATATATATATATATATATATATATATATATATATATATATATATATATATATATATACATATACATATATATATATATATATATATATATATATATATATATATATACATATATACATATATATATATATATATATATATATACACACTATTATATATTCTAAAGGTGACAGATATGATTCTTTGAAATATGTTAAATAAGTGATTCGTCTTAAATGCAAAACAAAATCTTTTTCTATCATTTTAACCGTGGATTCTGACACACTGCCTGCATATAGCAGGGTAGGCAGAGAAAAAATGGTTGGTGGTAAAACTCCCCGTTTTACGCGTATCGCCTATATTTGAAACATTGCGTGTTTAGTAGGGAACGACGCTATCACACACGATCCTGCCTCACGGCCTGCCTCAATGCTCAATAATTGTCATGACAAAAATGAATGTGCATAATTAAAATGAATGTTCGAAACATATACATAACAGTGTAAAGGGATGTTTCATACAGAAAAAATATAGTTCATTAATCTTTGTTTAAGATAAATGAAGTAATAATTGTGGTAATTAAAAAACAATGTAATAGTTCCCGTGTGGCAACAATAGATTCATAAATGTTATGCAAAACCGTTTTACTTGAGAGTATTTTTAAAAGAATTACAACAATGTAATAAGTTAATAAATTTTAAATTATTTTAATTTTGTTTAAAGCCAAATAGTAATCAATATATTATGAAGCATTAGATTTTCTCGGATCCTAAAGAACATCACTTATCAATCTAACCTAGTGAATATCACTAGTAACACTGTGACTATTTCAATTAACAGGCAAATTTAGTCAGTTTTAGATTAAAATACGAGTACAGATAAACCAATTGATTTTGTGGTGAACAATTGGAATGTATAAAAAATCTCTAACGGAGAAATGGTTTGATCATATGCTCATTGGCCTTAGCTACATTAAGTTGAGTGAAATTATTAAAATTGAAAGATGTCATTTCTGAATTAACTTCAAAAAATTAACTATATATATAAGAAAAATATTAAGCTTGGCTAAAAACTCATTCAATTCTGATATTGATGTTGATTGGTCAAAGAACCTACTATACATGTACATGTACATACATAACAATTATATAATTAATTTAAAATATAGTCTTATAGAACAAACCATCCATTAAAACATAAAGTACTAAAATATGTATAGCATGAAGATTAACACATGTGATAATGATAAATAACAGAAGAACAATACTTCAATGGTGTCATGTCGGGGACATAGGAATAATCCTAAATGACAATGGCATCCTACCTTGTTGTTACAGATGTTACATATTATTGGCAACATTTATGGCCTATATACATTAAAAACTTCTCTTGTATTTTAAATGTATACAGTAGAAAAGGCATAGCATTCTTAATGTTGAGATACCATTATCTACCCAAAAATTGCGTTTTTACTACTTGAAATCGACACTGTGCCATGATTCTTAATTAAGGGATAATTCATTGCGTCAAGTGGGCATCGAACCCACACTCATCATAAACTGTGCAACCACACCATGACAGCCTCAAACATACTATGTGCTAAAAAAATATTTTTAATATTTTGGTATGTTTTCACTTAAGTTTTCTTAAGCTAAGAGGAAATTATTTATAGTTATTGTGGTAGGTTGACTTGATATTTGAAATAAAAAGCACATGTTTATCAAACATAAAAACAAAAAATAAATTTACATACATACATATTTTCAAGGTTTATCCCTAGTGGTGTAGTCAGAAAAAGAAATATCTTGTTAATAAATATAAATAAAATATATACTATAATGACATTCTATATATAATAAATTAGATACTAATGTACTTCATTATTAAAATATGAGAGCAACTCACAATAATAAAAAAAAAGGTCCTGAAAGTAATATTTTTGGAAAGCCAACAATTAATATAATTTTTTTTAGTAATCTGTTTTTAAATGATTTTTTTCACATTTTACAAAAGTAGTAGAGTAGTAATATCCAATACAAATAGGAAAGTTGTAAAAATAGCAAGTGATTCATTTCCCACTGACATTGCATATGTCTGAGATTAAAGATATTATTAGAACATTCATGAATATAACATGAAGTTCTCTCTTATCTCTCTTATCATACACACACATATATATATATATATATATATATATATATATATATATATATATATATATATATATATATATATATATATATATATATATATATATATATATTTTTTCTATTTTTTTAAACAGTGCATAAGCAAAGTGATTACTAGAAACTTGTACTACATGTAAGCTATGGTAACCTCAATAAAAAATGAACTGTTTACAAAACATAATATTCAAGCTGGCAGAGTACAATAATATAATAAACTTATATATACAAAATAAATTAACAGCAATAAATAAATATTTGCCATGTATAAATTATATTTTTGAGTTTTAACCTATAAAATATGGTGATATTCATATCAATGTATTATAAATACAGAAATACCATTCCCACTTTTTCTTATAAAGCCTTGACATACTTTTATCTATGTATATATTTTTATATATAATGATGGGTAGTTAGGTAGGTAGGTAGTATATAGATATAATATTGTAAATATAGACATTACATTTCAATTTTAATTTTCTATCAAATCAAAACTTTAAATGAAATGTAAGAAATTAAAATCAATCAAATCAATTATGCATCAATCAGTAATTTAACTTGTAAAGAAGATCATACTTAAAGAGTAAAATTAAAAGATTACACTATATGGTTTATACATATATATCAATGTAAATATAAAATTAACTTCATAATAAACTTAAAATATTATGAAAACCTCACATTAGTTTTACTACAAATTGTAAGTAAATACAGTCAAGGACAGCAGCCAACATAAACATTGCAACAAAATTTTTAAATTAACCTTTAAGATTTGAATGTTTTAAGATAAATTGAGGCTTATCAGTTTTAATTTGATTTGATAACTTATTTTAATAAAATATATTTATAAGAAATTAATCAAATTTCACCATGTCTTGCTTCAAATTTTTATGCAAATAAATTTTTTTTATGTGAATCAAATTGTTTAATATTAGATAGCACTATAATTTAATATAAAATTAGTAAAGGTCTTTAAAATCATATATCTACTTGTTGGTAATGCTTTTCATTATTGCTTATAACTTTAAAAGAATTAACAACTATGACATACATTATTTAATTATGAGAAATGTAGAAAAGATAAAACACACACAGAATATTTATAACTATATAAAACATAAATAATAACACAAAAGTAAGATAGACACTTGACTCCTAGTTGGACACAAATAAAATTATCATGAAATTAGGAGTATGAAATTCCTTACACTTTGACTAGTCTATGTTTATCCTAATACTCACCAGCAGGTGGGAGTGGCGTTATCCACGGTGTCCTGGTTGGCCTGCGAAGGAGACTCGGCTCCCCGCGCGCCCCCCGCCACTGAGGATGCCGTGGTGCCGCTGTGCCCGCTCACTGCGCCCACATCATTCACCACACTCTTATTATCTCCAACTAACTGACACCAATTGCATCTCTACCTGAAAACACCACACTAACTTGCACTTCCAATATGCACTATTTTGTGTTTTATTCACTTGATCAACACTCGCGTTTAACACATGGCAGGTCAGCGTACAGGACCTCTTGACGATCACGCCCAAAAATCACAAATATATCCCTAAAAATGGCAACCTTCAAAAATAATGACCCGACTCATCTCGCGAGTCCACCATGGTGTACTGTAATATTTATAAACTTTCACGAGATAATTATAGAGCAGACGTTACTATTAACGTTTGAACATAAGAAAAAGATGAGAAAATAATATTTATAAATAGATTCGGATTATTTTGATACAAATCTATATCGGTCGAACATCATGAATACACACCCCTGATTCGGGTGGAGTGGATCCTCTTCTTTCCTTAAATACTTTTTACTGTATAAAATTTAGCACGGATTAGTGAATTAGACTACAATTAAATGACCTACACCCTGATAACTACAAAGACATTTTCGTAGCAATGACAGCGATCCGTATCGGCTTCACAGAACCTACAGAAAAAATCAACATGTCGCCTACTGATATTACGAGACGGTGTTTTATCATAGCATGTTCTGTTGAATAGAGATAAAGGGGCGTGGTCAAGTATAAATTAAGATGATGTAAATAAGTTACAAATTAATTGTGATTTTATTATCGTTGTTTGAAAACGAAAACATGTATTTATTAGTGAATTAAGTTATTTCATAGCTATCTTTTAGAATCATTGAATATTTGATTAAAAAAAATCTGTACAATAAATATTTTAATTATAAAGTAAAATTTTTATTGGTTTGATTTTTAAATTAAATATCTACATATTATTATATTTATTAAATCTATTTTCATCAGTAAAATTGTAAAAGTTAAAATAAAATATGACAAAACAATCAGAAATATATGCAAGAAATATTTATATTACACATTCTAAGACAATTCAATATTGAAAAATATAACCAAATTGTAATTAGAGATATATATTTAACTTTTTTGTTTTTTATTGTAAAAAATAGCTTAAAATGTCAACATCTGTGCTTGTCTTTTGCCAAAGACAATAAACAACTAAAAAGGGTCAGCTGTTCAATATCAGATTTGTAAATGTCAAATTGACTTAAAATTGTCTATACGCGCCATCATTTGACTTATAATAAATATTATTTTAGCACAATTAAATATAAAAACTTAATCATAATGGCTACATTCAATAAAACTTTAAAACTATTAGCATCCAAGTTAGGTCTTGCCAATGAAGACAAAGTTATAAAGTATTTAATACATTCTACGTTATTTTTATGAAATTTACTAAATACACAAAAGTAACGACTGTTTTTATTACAGTAAAGCTGCTGAATTTGAACGCTTATTACAAACCAAGTCAATTGCAGGCAATGTTATGACGGATACTAGCAAGACTGTTATTTGCTTAGATTTAGCTTCAGTTGTTTATGGCGTTGATCTAGATAATGTGCGTAATATTGAAGCTTTTTTGAATACCGTACTGTACTGCAGGTTTTTTTTTAAATGAACCTCAACAATGAATTCTTTTAAAGTACATTAAGCTTATTACTTTATCAATTTTATTTACAGAAGACAGCAGCAAAATACTCTGGCTTAAAAGGTCCTTCATATGCTAACTGTCGAAAAGTAGTAGAAAATCTACTAGAACTAAACAGTGATAAATTGACAATATCACTTCTTTGTGCTTCTCTTCAATGTTCTGGTGTACAATCTTTGGCAGAAAAGATACTTGAAGAATATCAAAGGGTATCAAAAACAGTAAGCTCAAAATTATGAACTATTTAACTATTAAATTGTTACCACTTAAGTTTCTTATAATAAAACTCGTTTTCCTTTCTTCCATCCTTATATTTGCCAAATGTTTTGTTGTTGTTACAAATATATAAAAATCCCGACTTATATGTTATTTTTGTAATTATTTCATAATTTTATGTTATTCTTATTTGTTTTTATTTTGTTTTGTTACTTTAGGAAATAGATCTTAATTTACCACAATATGTGTGTATGGCTGTATTCCAAGCTTGCAGGTACTTCCTTTACATATGATGTTCTGTTTTGTTGTTTTAGTTCTATTCCTATTCCTTTTGTTAATTCATGTATAAATATATATTTTTATAACGATATTTTAAAATATATACTTTCAGAGTAAATAAAGTAAAGATATCAAAAAGTAAAATTATAGAAAAATCAAGACTAAAACCAGCACAGTGGACAAAACTCGATGCTGATTGGACGAAAGTTGTTGATGAAAAATTTACTATTGTGAAGAAAAAGGGAAGAACATCTAAAAATAATGATAAAAATGGTAATTTTACAGACAATGTTAATTTAATACTTAATTTCTATTACTATTATATATATATATATATATATATATATATATATATATATATATATATATATATATATATATATATATATATATATTTAAAAAATGAAAAAAAATTCCAACCAAACTTAAGGTGGCAAGCTGCCATCAGGTGACGCTATGGGCCAGTGTTTTTGTAAACACAATCTTCTCTCTGCTTCTTTTGCTGTAAATATACAAAAGGATCAGCTGCGAATTAAATAGAACATTCTTAAAATATTGATACTTAAGTCATACTATTATTATTATTATTATTATTATTATATTACTTTGTTTCAGATGAAAATACAATGGAAATTGATATACAAAAGGCCATTGAAGAGAAACCTATTGAACCACAAATAGAACCTTATGAGGATTGGAAGAAACGCATGCTGGAAAGCGCTTATAAAGAACTCAAGGAAATAGAAAAGAAAAAGAAAGAATTAAATAATGGACTGCAAGAAAGAAAAGATAAGATAAAAGAGTTCACGTCGCCAAGAAGGTCTCCCAGAAAAACTCCTCAGAAATTTTCTCCCTACAAAAGTCCTAGAAAACCATCTAATGGTATTCGTTTATTGTTTCCTGCTCAGTAGTGTATTTGAAACTAAACTGAACTTTCATTTTCAATATATTTGTGAATTGTTTTATTTATTTACTTGTTGTTGTATGTTTACTATTAGGATTTAGTTTTCAATATATAGTGGAAACCCTCCTTCATAGTTCTCAGCTATATCGGTTTACCAGGGACTTGGCAATGAATTATTTCATTTCTTTGCTCTGGTAACAATGCAAAGCTCTTTGAGTTCCTCCATTTAATACGCAATGTATTAAATGGAAAGTGGGAAAGTTAGGCAGAAAGTGGGGAACAGAGTGTCCCTGCAATATGTGGGAAATAGCATGAAGCTATTTGTTTATTTCTTGGGACATGTGACTTTATATACATCCACTATGCCAAAAAAAATCACTGACATACTTTTTTTTGAAAAAACAAAAAAAAATAAGAAAGAATTTTAATGCATACAATATTTATATCTTAAATAATATTTTCTAATTATGTACACTGTTACATTTATAGCATTAATCAATTTCTACTTATAATAATAATATCTATTTATAAAGGAATTAGTATTTTTATTTTTTAATTATTCGTAATTAATTTTTCATTTTTAAAATGGCAATTCATAAAAAGAAAGATTTTTTAATTTACTTTAACTAATCTACAAAGTAAGTCTACATGGCTATGATTTGTACAGTACAATGTCGAAGTTTATAATATTTTACGGTATATTAACAGTATTTATGACTAAAATCGAAGCTAATGGAACACGAAGAGGTTCCGAGGAGATAACATTTGACGATCCATATCGACCTACTTTAGCTTACCCTCAATATTTGCCAATTTTATTTCTATTCTCGATCCTTCTTATCGGTGTTGTGATAAGAGCTATAATGCTTTGGACGAGCATGTGTGTGCCGTACAGAGTTATAATGTTCTGTTTAGGAGGTATAGCTGGTTTTCTCGCAAACAAACACCCTTCAATTAAACCAATTGTCCAAATATGTTACATAGATGTGGACTTACTCCTAGTTCTATTTTTACCCATTATGATATTTTATACGTCATATTCAGTGGATTCACATTCGTTTTGGAAGAGTTTCCCACAAATCTTCCTAGTCGGAGTACCAGGTGCTGTGCTGACGGCGGTGATGGTAGCCTTCATGGCGTATAACCTTATCGAATCGTCCTGGGATTTCTCAACAGCTTTCTTATTTGGAGTGATTTGCTCACCAATATATCCCATGGAAGTTGTGAAGCAATTGAAGGAAATGTCAAAAGGGAAATATATTAGTGTGCTTCTTTTGGGTGAAGGTTTGATAGGTGACGCAACAGCCATGATTGAATTTACAGCTGTTTTTGGATACATAGCCTTAGCTTTGACTTCAGCGTCGCAAATTTCCCTATTACTTGTCAGATATGCTGGCGGTGGTACTTTACTTGGCTTCGTTACAGGGAAAATAATATCAATGATGTTGACTTTGACGTACTATGATTTGGTATGTGTCGTGACGGTCACATTGGGTGGGGCGTATCTGACGTTTTATATTGGAGAAAAATATTTCTATGTATCTGGGTTCTTGGCTACCGTTATAGCAGGTGTTATGGTCAGCAAGACAAAGTCGACGCTTGCAGCAGACGTGGAACAGATTGCGGCCCATTTCTGGCATATCCTGGTGCATATAGTTAATACACTAATATTCACAATGGTTGGTGTGGTTATTTTTGATAAACTCAGTCATGTGATCAGTGTTCGACTTGTGGCGCTAGTTTTCGTTACATATACAACGGTCTACTTTTCCCGTTTAATGGTATACGCTATGATGACACCTATTTTGAGACACATAGGATATGGGATATCCTGGCAACATTCCTTGTCCTGTGTCTGGGGCGGCTTAAGAGGTCCATTATCTCTTTGCTTGGCTCTGATTGTTCTCCAAACACCAATAGTAGAGAAAGCTGGAGAGGTAAGAGTAATATTAATATGAAGATTTAGTTACTGTTTTACTAGCACAGTAGTTGTAATACTAAACTATAGCCGTTTGATGTTAAGCATATTGTGGGTTAGATCCTTGCTTAGGATATTATTTTGATTCAGATTACACTATCTATGACAGATCCTGCTCAAATTTAGTATGAATACCAATGTCTAATGTGTTCCTACACATAAAGTTGGCACAAGAATCAAACTGGTGCCGACTAAGTCGGGAACATAGAGTAAAGCAAGCAAGCAAGCCTACGTCCAATTCATGATCTTCTAACATATATGTAATAAATTCAATAGATTTTAAGAAATATTGTATTTCTCAGATTTTCATAATTCAAACAGCAGGGCTAGTCATCCTATCTCTAGTAGTCAATGCAACATCAATGCAAAGAATATTGAAAATTTTGGGTTTAGCGGAAATATCGCTGGCAAAGAAAGCCAATATGACAAACTGTGTGAAACGTATAATGTTAACTCGAGACCGTTGCGTCTCTATGCTGAAGATGGACAAATTTCTTGCTGATGCTAATTGGGAACTTGTGCAAGCTGGTATTATATTTGTCTTCTTATACGATACTTGGATATAGTTTTATCTATTTACGTATAGAAAGAATGAATTAAATTTAAAGTAAAATTGTGGAATTCTCCAATGTGGTAACTGCGTTTTTCTGGCTTTGCTAAGTTGGTTCGGGATTGCCTAGTTAATGTACTCGCATTTGCTTTCTGAGTACGCTCAAGTAAATCCCACTCGTCGTTCATATTACAATATAATAGGTTAATACCTATCATATAATAATCATAAATACGTTCCTAGGTAAATTATAATTTCAGGCACAACCATAAAGCATCCATATCAAATACAAATGCGTGATGAAGACAGTGACGATGATACTTACATGGGCTACCGCTACACTACATGTCCCGATTGTGAAAGAGAGATACCCAATGAACCCACCAAGAAGGAATTTGCAGAAATGATGAGGTATATAATTTAGCCTTAAACGTGGAGCGTGGAGAGTGCTCCGTGAAAACGGTAAAGATGTAAACATCAAGAAAAATCAAATTATAATCGCCATTTTTTTCTATTAATCCCAGAATTCTTACTGGGACTGGGAAAAAATCCTAGTTAATCCTAGTTTATATTAAACCACAGTAAGGTTCCTTCATTTACCTTAATTTCTAAATTGTTTTTGTAAAAATAGATTAATTATTTAGAGAAGCAAATCAACGAGTTCTAAAAGCAATGAAAATATCATATTGGCGGCAATACGAACATGGCAAGATTAGTAAAGATGGTGTGAGGACTTTAGTGCAAGCAGTCGAAGTAGCTGCAGATGCTGATGATGCGAGAGTGAATTTGGACCAACTGGCATCTCTGTGGAGACCTAAAGTACTAAAATGTGTTTTGTATATTAATATGATCATTTATAAATGTATGAATTTTGAAAAATTTTACTTAAAAAATAATTCGCAATTTATTCTTTATGTTGGCGAATTACCTCGGGTGTTCTTGGAACTATATTTAAAAACTTAATTAATTAATCAGAAATATAAATTTGGAGATTTTGAATATTTTAATTTCGATAATATTAGCATAGTTAAGGGGGCAATTCAAACAAATGTCTTTATAGTCATGTTACTATAGTTTCTCTAGAAGCCTCATTGTAAGGAATAAATAAAAAAATGCAAATGTAACAATAAACCTAACAATATTACGGTCCATGCATTTCTAGCGTATTTATCAATGTACACTAAGTCATATTTCTTGCAAGGCTCACGCAGTTTGGCTCCGTCGTAAACTTGTGGACATGATGATGCCAGACCCAGCGAACGCGCAAGTGCCCCGCCATGAATGGCGGCAAATGTGCTACCGACTGATCTCCAATGTATGGTTCGACGGGTTCATTTACATCATGATACTGTGCAATACACCTGTTATACTTTGCGAAGTGTTGATGAAACCACCTGTTTCTATAGGATTGATGGTCACCATAAAGACCCTTAATTTGTTAGTGTGTTTTTGTTTTTAATTTATATCTAAAAGAATAGGTATATTATGAATAAATATCTACAATTACAGCTTTAAAAATGTGATTTTTAACTTTGAATTTTGGTTATTTAATCAATTTAATTATTTACATTGATCGCTCTGGTATTACAAAGCGTGGTATTTAGTTGTATCACTCAATATGCAATATCTCGATTTCGGACGGAAAGCGGAAAACAGTGTGTCTAGACACTAGACACTACATACACTGCCTACCCTCATGTAGGAAATCGAAAGAAAAGCGGACAGAGTGATCTGTCCTAGTAATTTGTTTTTAAATATTACAATTATATATATTTTATTGCAGATTTTTCTACATAATATATGTTTTTGAAATGGTAATCAAAATGTTAGCGTTGACTATTCGTGGTTATTTCAAGTCCCATTGGAACAAATTAGATTTCGCCATCATAGTTATGGCCACCGGTGGTGAGTTAATAAGAAATTAAAACAAAACAATAAATTATAAAAATTAAGGACTTTTTTATCTGTAAATAAATATTTATCAAAACTTGTATTTTACTTGCATTAAAAGGAAATTCGTTCGTTGGGATAAGTACCTCAGCATGTAACGTCTCGATTCGAGCGGAAAGTGAAGAGCAGGGTCTCTATCTTTCTACCCAGCTATAAGCGTGAAACTGAAAAAAAAGCAATAGAAAATGTGAAATAAATAGTAATATTTGTAAAATGACATTTTGAAATTTGTCATTTTAGATCTTTTCTTGGACGTAATAGATGCTCTAACACCGTGGGATAAGTGGAATAATCTAAACTCAAGTGTTCTGACTGCAACGAAACTGTTGAGGATGCTACGTTTTCTTAGGCTGTGCAAGTTGGCTAGGTCTGAATAAAATTATTTCAAATGAATTAAGTAGTAGGTAAAGTTTTATAACCTTTCAAGAGGCCATCGTGGCGTAGTGCGAATTTGGAAGGAGAAACGGATCACTAAGTGTCTTGAAAATTAACACTAGGTACTCTTTGCCTAACCTGCTATATTTGCATGCATCGTTAAATTGAAAAAAAAATATACTACTAAATGTCAATATAAATACTTAACTAATATTTATATTTTATATTTCTATGTATTTAAATACAGGGTGTCTGTACCAAAAATAATGGCGTACATCGATAGGATGATTGATATACAATTAGCTTTTGGCTACGATGTTGGAAAGGTAAGCTCGCAATTAAAGGTATAATATATTTTTTTCTAGACTGTCATAAAAAATCTAGATTGGGTAACGTATATAAGATATATAAATGTAACTAATAATATGTGTTTTACGTATTTAAAAAAAAACTTATTTACGCATCACTATATCGGTTTTAATTAAAAAAGAAGCTTACATTTGTGTTGCAAGTTATATATCATAGTCATAGTCACCACCTGTTTTTTTTTACCCTCCAACATCTCATCGTGCTGCCCCCGCGATTTGATACGGGCGATAGAAAGATTTAGTACATTGGTGAATTTTTTAGTTATTTCAGTTTAGTTTAAGATATTGAATAGTGAGTTAATTGGTGCAAAGAAAGAAGTTTGTTTTCAATTGAGTTAATAAGACATAATGAGTTGATTGATTGCTTTTAAGTGGTTTGTTTATTGAGAAATAGTTGTGTGGTGGTTTCCCATTGCCAACCACACCGCAATAAGACAGTTGTTGGTCCCCTCAAAGTCCTTAAGTCGCCTCTTACGACACCCACAGGAAGATGTTCTGTTCTGAGCTCGTCTCCTAACAATGCGTTAGACCCGCACCCCGTGCGGGTGCCGGGTCCATGAAATTTAAAAACTCAAGGTTGGGCTCAGTAGTTGAACCCGGCGCTGCATGCATAGTGCTGTGTACTATATATAAAGAAATCCAAGATGTGATGCCGTACGACAGGCACGATCTCAATAAAATTTATGTCACAGGCAGAACTTAGTGTTAAGAAACTCTGTTTCTCACTTTTCACACTATTTTCGAGACTATTCGTGACGAATGGCGGATATCAACTTATCCCCACTCAGTCTAGATCTAGATAGCTACCTAGAATATAGATCTAGACGTTAGTCGCATGGTATTGTGGACGCACAGTCGTCGCGTACAGTCGGCATATAAAAGTTTTAATTCCTAATAATACATTGTTTAAGTACTTGAATTACATCTGTAGGGTTTCGTGACCGGAGAACAAGAAGTATGCAGTCTCCTTCCACAATTAGTTGACAACCAACAGATTCAAGAGACTTTGTACAATAAACTAGAAAATGACAGGTAAATAATTATATCAATTATCTATATTAAAATTATTTACATGTAATCTTATTATGGTGACATATAAGGCGTAACATTTGGACCTTAATTATTTTTTATTTGTTAGCCATATTAACTTGCCAATATATTTCAGTGAGACAGCTGGTGTTCATAAATAATTGTATCAAGTATAAAATACATTTATTTTTATTACTTATTGATCATATACGCCACATTGTAATTTTCTAGATTAGCTGTAACCCGACAGCTAGGGTTATTACAGCGAGACAGACCGTGGACCGCCATCACGGTGAAGACGAGGCAAGCAACTACTTCCACACTAAACATCATGTTACTCGATACTATGCAATTAAAAGAAGAAGGTAACATTTTTAATATATATATATATATATATATATATATATATATATATATATATATATATATATATATATATATATATATATATATATATATGTATATATATATATATATATGTATATATATATATATATATATATATATATATATATATATATATATATATATATATATATATTTCTCCAATTCCTAAATACTAGCAAAAAGTAGAGAATGTTGCATTTAACAGATTCTGTCTGAGTTCTTTTGGTATAATATACCTTATATTTTTACAAATGACACAAACTGCGGACATAGACACTTGCCACTACTACTTGTTACTACTACTATTATTATTAAAAATATTTTTAATTTAGATAATAACTAACAAGGCATCCTTTTTGTTATCTGTTATTTATTTATAATGACATTCCAAAGGATTCCTAGATGAAGTTGAATATCGATTATTAGTCAGTGCTATTCAAGAAAAAGTACAACTTTGTCGACACAAAGGCAGTTTAGTTGCCCCTTCATCACCCGAAGTAAGTATGACAAAAGTTCTGAAAGCCAAAAGAAAGACTTAAGAAACTTAACTGTGGACTAATTATAATTAACATATAGGTATCTCTCGGTCTAACGTGTGGCGATTTCTTACTGAATAATGTAATTTGGTTTTTTAACAAATTTTTTTTATAATTAACGAACTATAGTCCGAAATTTGTTTTACTTGGACAATGAATTAATGCAAAAAATTGTTCTTTTCCGTTCACTTTTGGATTTCCGGAATATTTCTCTTGTGCCCAAGGACTCAGTTACTTAGTTACGCATAGATTACTTATATCTATATATATTTATGTATGTTAATATAAAAGTCTTTATCCTGTTCTAATTTAAAATGTGAAATATTAATCTTATAATATTGAAATAACAATTAATATAATATATTATAGGTATATTGACTGACAGTATGTTTATGATAAATAGACCCAACTTCGCGCAGTGTCGTGGCTTCAGGGCAATGAGAGGGTTGCGGACTTCTTCATAGAAAATTCCGAAATACGCAATTATAACATCAATGATATCCTCATATCGAGAGGTACAATTTTCTATGTATTACATTTTCTTTTCCTTTTTCTTTACTGTCTTAACATAGACAAAGTACAGTACAGACGAAGTACAGTTTCGCCATTCATCACGTTGTCTCAAAAACGGAGTGCCTTGTCACTGATTCTCTCTCTCTTGCAAATTGAAGAAATAAAAATTATTAAACGAATTAAACCAATTATTGAACCAATTTTAGGTGATCAGCCAAAAGGTTTATACGTGCTGGTGTCAGGTCTGTGTGAAGCAACCTATACCCCTCCAGGTGAAGACATCGACGAGGCGATACCAAATTATGAATTTAGGACTGATCTTAAGTTTTCTGAACCGAGCAGAGATTATATTGTTTCGGGTAATGCTATCGGAGTTTTGGGGGTTAGTGATTAAATGATATTTTTGTCTCGTTCCAAAGAAATTCTGTTGCTTCTTTCTTAAATGTGTTAAAATACTTAAACTAGTGCTACGAGTACTCATACAAATGCTAATATTACATTGGTTCATTTTAATTACACAATCAAATGATTAACTTGTTGTTCATAAGCAGTACCGTCTTAGGACATGCACTTGGGTGCAAGTGTTGACTACTACTATCAGTTGTATAGTAATAAGTTTATTACTTATTCTTCATTTTGTAAGCTATGGACCAAATGGCCAAAGCTATTGGACCGCCCATGAGGTCAGGGGCCCTGGGCTCGTGCCCCAAGTGTCCCATGTTATCTTACTATTATAACGCTAATTTAGGGTAGCCATGAGCTCATATTATTTGTAATCGTTCGATATCTGGAATAAATGACATTGCATTCAAAAATAATCAACATAATAATGTTATAGGTGTTGACAAATCGTCCATACAGTTACACGGTGCGTTGTGACTCCGCAGTGCAAGCGTACTACATCACCATGCCCATTATAAAAGAAGCTTTCAATCTGGCACCACACCCTATCATGGGGTTAGATCATTCTTCTGTAGTAGAGTAAAGATATATTTAAAAATGCCATCGTCATGAAATATGGTTCTCGTTTGGAAAGACTATTGTGCGGCATTGAGTTCCTGTACTCAATATACAAAGTCTCGAATGCTGGCCAGTTCCTACCCCTGACCACCTCTTGGCCCAAACACCAAGCGTGTTTTGTTAATAAAAACAGGACTAAGACTGAACTATGACGCGGGAAGCTCCATGTCACGATAAAAAAATGCACGCGTCGTCCTAGTCTCAGACGCGACGCACTGTTTGGGAAATTCCTGGCTTCTCAAGAAATATACTATCTAACACAAAAATAATTTCAATTAGAGATTAACGCGTGGTTTATAACAGTTCATATATTTTTGTAAATTAACTTAATTTTAAGTATATTTGAATTTTTTCTCTATAGTTTGGAATCAGTTATGTGGAGAGAAATCGGAATAAAGCTGTCTATAATGATATTACCCACAGTGCCAGCGTACCATGGCTGGTCGGGGGAGAAAATTAGTATGCGTTTGGAACATGCGTTCGTGCCTTGTTTGAAAGCTTTTAAGGTTAATATATATTCACAAAGCATAGATATTAACATTGTTTTTTATAAATTTTTATTGGCCAATAATTAATTGTTTAGAAATAAATAGTATTCTAGTATATTAATTATCAATTTACAAGCTATAATCTATACACTCTACAAAATGGAATTACTTTAGAAACTATTTGAAATTTATATTTACTTTCGTTTTATCGTATTTTAGGTGTTCGTTGTAAATGAACTTATGGAGGATATAATATTATTAGACGGCATTTGCCAAGATATGTCAACAAGGGAGGTATTTCAACCTCCTTGCTATATACCAAGGTGATTCTTTTTTACATTTAGAGAGAACAAAATATTTGAACTGCTTATTATAATCTTAACATTAATTTAAGTAACCACGGTCACCATGGCAACGGCACAGTGCCTGCCTGTTAGCGCTTTATAGACAGTTTACGACGGGTTCGATTCCCACTCGGGGGGATGGAATATTTTTGTTTTCCTCGCTCTGGTAACAAAACAAAGCGTGGTGTCAAATTACGCTACTCAACACGCAATGTAAGTGTAAGTATGTAAGAAAAGTATGGAACAGAATGTCTTAGGTTTCCTCTGCGTTGCTAAATGTGGAGCTAAAATAAAAGCAATAAAGACAAAAAATAAATTCAATTATGTAAATAGCATTTAACTCCAAGAAGAGTATTACGTAGCTTAAAGAGTGCCGCACAGTATATAATAGATATATTTTTTAGAAAACATATAAAAACTTTAGCATAGTGGGATTTGAACCCACGTATCTTATATCGTATTACGACCAACAGTCAAATTAATAAAGTTAGAAATATTGTATAAATAAAAGTATATTAAATGAATAAATAAAATAAGTGGCGGAACTCTGTGATTTGTCTTGTTACCAGAGCGAGGAAAACGGTCACTAGATTTCTATAACATATAAAAGTAAATATAACAACAATATAAATAAATAATTACATTATAATTAGAAAATGTCATTATAATTATCGCTCATAAAAACAGGACAGTCCATCGGCTGCTGTTTCCAAGGTCTTCCCAGTTGATAGTCAGCAGCTCCTGTCCTGAGACGAAACTGCTGATAGTGCCGGCTAAGGACACGGACGAATTGGACATAATGGAGGACGAGCTGGACGACTTGCAGTGTGAACTGGTTAATTTAGTTAACTCTATCCCGCATATAGCAGGATAGGCAGAGGGAACGTACTTTTGAACTCACTCTGACCTCCGCTTTACCTCTGAATTTAAATTGTTGTGTTTTATGTGGCGGAACTCAACGCCACAGTGTGTTTTACAAAACCGAACGAAGAAATACATTTAATATTTTTTTTATAACTGGGAATCGAACTCGTAACCAACGCGCTTGCAGTCAGACGATGTCTCATTGCGCCATGATATTACCGCCAACAAAATTCTTTGTCATGAATTTAAAAAACCTTTTCTATTGTATAGCTATTTTGCCCGGGAAGGTCATAGGGTATTATTGATTTTGAAAACTGGAATACTTGATATAGAACAATAATAGGCCAGCCAAACTAAACTACCAGTGACCAGCTTAACATAAATATTACTGTATATATGATATAGGTATCAAACGTATCATCCCGGTGCTTGTACCACAAAGTGGCCCGTAAGCTGTCCTCTGAGTCTCGGGGCAAGAGCGCCATACGGCTGAGGGGCAAGCGGCGCCGCGGGGCGAGGCGGGTCAACTACAGAGACTCCGTGTGGGGGAACAAAGCATGTGAGTAGTGAGTGCAATGAAGTATGCGAGTATCCGGGAAATGTGAAATGTGGAAAATATACTAATTATTTACCTATTTCTGACATGATTAGACAAAATTCATTCACTTTTTGGACATGATGTGTGTACTGTATGTATATTACATTTATATTTGTAAATGGTAAATAGAGAAATATACCTATATATATTTTATATCTCATAGGCTGTTAAGCTAAACTGGCTATAGCTACCGCTCCTAGTTTAATAATTTACACCTACTGTTGTATGTATTATATGTGATCTTATGGTAAAAAGATTGTCTAAGGGGGGTGTTTGGACATATTATTATAGGGAAAATAAATATATGAATACTTTCACTTATTATATATATATATATATATATATATATATATATATATATATATATATATATATATATATATATATATATATATATATATATATATATATATATATATATATATATATATATATATATATATATATATATATATATATATATTTATTATTTACCAGCTTCAGTGACAGTGGGTAACGCTTCCTTGAATGGCACTCACAGTGAGAAAGAACTCAACTCCAAATTCTACAGACCGAGCTATGGGGATATGGCAAGTATTCAGCTTTTAGATTAATACTAGAGGCCATCAATCATGCCTTAGTGAAGCCGCCACTGACTGTAAATGCTATGGTAGTGGGTTCGATTCCCACTTGGACGGAACAATCAATTATTTACATTAGAACTGACACTTAACACGCATTATCTGGGTTCAATCTGGATGCACTGGGTGCTTATTTTGCTCTGTGCGGGATAAAGGATGAAGCTGGAAAATAAATAAATATTAATACATGATACTTATATCTTTAACCTAACCTACCTATCCTTTATTACCTTTTTTTTACAACATTACATTAACATATTAAAAATGTCAATTTATATATTAAGTGTTTTGTTTCCGATATATGTTCTTTATAAGAAAAGTTTATCGCTTTCAGGTAGACAAACAGGAAAATAGATCAAAAAGTAAGTTTAATTTGTTTGTGTTGATTTTGTATTGTATACTTGTATGTATTACCTGATCGAAGACAGAAGACGACTTAACCTCAGGCTGCTTGAGACTCACAACGATGGCATGCGAGCCGAACTTAACACACTTTGACGGTACTGAGCCGTCAAAAACGCAAACAAATCTATCGCAGTACCCGGAAAGATAGGAGACAGTGGGCTGACGGTATTGCCGATCGTGCTCAACAAGCTGCAAACACTGGTAACTTGAGGGAGTTATACAAAGCTACCAAAACCTTGGCAGGTAACAGCAAGTCGAAGAAGAAGCCGTTGAAGTCGAAGGACGGGCAGCTTATTGTGACGACACAAGGGCAGCTAGTACGCTGGCGCCAACACTTTGAAGAGGTCTTCCGTCTGTCAGCTACAACGACGCCCGACATACTGCAAGCCAGTTCACAACCAGCCCGGCTTCTTGAAATTAATACGGACCCGCCGACATCCGCCGAAGTTGCAAAGGCGGTCAGATCTTTGAAGTTAGGCAAAGCATCAGGAATCGATCTGATAACTGCGGAAATGCTGCAAGCCGACTTATCTTCTGCTGTCAGCGTCCTGACGCCTCTCATTAAAAGGATCTGGCTCGCCGAAGAGCTACCCAGCGATTGGAATAAGGGTCTTCTTGTTACTGTACCGAAGAAGGGTGATCTGAGCCTGTGCGATAACTGGAGAGGAATTACACTGCTCTCTGTTCCTTCAAAAGTGTTCTGTATAATCATGGACAGACTGTCGAGGACAGACTGTCGAGGGCCGCTCATGCACGGACCAGATCAACACTCTTCGTATCATTCTGGAACAGGCATCAGAATGGCAAAGTGAGGTTTACCTAACTTTTGTCGACTTCGAAAAAGCCTTCGATACGGTGAAGTGGTCCTGCATCTGGTCCCGCCTTTCGGAACTTGGAGTGCCGCCAAAAATCATCCGTCTACTAAAAAGCGTTTACAGGAAGTATGCCTGTAAAATAACTCACGACGGCCTCATCTCAGACGATGTAGCAGTGCATGCGGGTGTCCGCCAGGGCTGCCTCTTGTCGCCGCTCCTCTTTTTGGTCGTTCTAGATGGGATAATGCTTCGCATCTCTGAAAACAAGCGTCGTGGCATAGAGTGGGGATTGTCTTATGTCTTAGAAGACTTAGACTACGCCGATGATCTGTGCCTGCTAAGTCACACCCACGCTGACATGCAAGCAAAATTAAACGACCTACAACAAGAAGCGGCGAAAATAGGCCTTAAAATAAACTCCCGGAAGACTCAAGAAATGAGAATTGGTGTGAAAAACAACTCACCATTGCTGATTGGCACGGAGGCAGTGGAACGCGTCCACAAATTTACTTACCTCGGGAGCGTCGTGGCAGAGACTGGGGGTACTGAAGAGGACATCGCTTCACGGATCGCCAAAGCCCGAGCTACCTTCGCGCAGCTGAAACCCGTTTGGCAATCGCGGAAACTGACCCGAAGAATCAAGATAAAGATATTTGGGACCAATGTAAAATCCGTGCTGCTTTATGGGTGCGAAACGTGGAAGGTTACAAAGGACATCTCACGCCAAGCCCAAGTCTTCGTCAACCGCTGTCTTCGCCGCATTCTCGGTATCTACTGGCCCGAGACCATCTCTAACGTAGAACTGTTGGAGAAATGCCAAGAGAGCCCGATCGACCACCAGATCAAGCGTCGCAGGTGGCAATGGATTGGCCACACGCTCCGCAGGGGTCCCGACCATATACCCAAACAAGCTTTGGACTGGAATCCCCAAGGGAAAAGAAAGCGTGGCCGTCCTCGTCACACCTGGCGTCGCACCGTGTTGGCAGAAGCGGCAAACATCGGAATGACGTGGACCGACGTAAAGCGTGAAGCTCAAGACAGATCGCGATGGAGAATATCTGTGGACGCCCTCTGCCCCATCTAGGGGACATAGGACATTAAGAAGATGTATTAAATTAATTTATAGTTATTTTATTTATAAAATAATGTCATTTTTTAATGGAACAGCCAGTCGTTTTCATCACTAATTCACTGCTAATTATAAAGCTAAAGACTTTGTTTGGTTGATCGTGCTAATGTCATTAACTACTAGTTCAACTTGAAAAGTTAATTTTGTATGGCATAGTTGATTTATTAAGGAAGGCTATAGAATATATTACATCACGTTCATAGTTATAATGTAGCCTGCAGTTGGAGTTCTTCATATGCCATATATCAGACTCACATATTGATACGTCACAGGTAAAAACTTGTTTGTAACAATAAACACAGCTGCCAAATATATATAAAGCTAGCTGCGCCCGCAACTTTGTCTACGTTAGAAAGTAAATTTGAAGTTTCAGTCAATTTTTTGTCGTAAATACAATTATTTTAAATCGATATATCTTTTTTATTTAGGAACCGATTGAAATAAAAAAAACCACTTTAATTTTACTTAACAAAAACATATAAAAATTTTAAACACAGCGGGATTCGAACCCGCGCCTCATGGAAACCGTCAAAGGCGCGAGGCGCAGGTTCGAATCCCGCTGCGTTCAAATTTTTATGTTTTCTTTAAGTATTTTTTCTATCCTTAGTGTGGATTAACACTTTAATTTTGAGTGAAGCTTAGCAAAATACAATTAAAATTTAAATCGGTTTAGCCGACTTTTTAGAGATTTTTATAAATTATTGTTTTTGATTCCATTACACAATAAAAATGGCTAATAATTCTCATATATCTTCCACATACAAACAGCGATAACTGTTTTAAAGGTTAAATATCAGTATTTCACAGTTTGAGTTTCACAGTTCAAACTCATCCTTAACTATATATTTTTTACATGGTTGCGGGTTCGATCCCCGCCCGGTGGAGTGAGTTATTATCATTTCTCCGCTTTGGAGCTTTGATAAGATAAAATGTGGCCTACCCGGCTAATGGTAGTAGTAGTATATAAGGAATGTAAAGTAAAAAAAATTTAATCATCTATTTAATACAGCCTCTGCTGATATAAAGGCTCTGAACACCTCTCAAGCGTCATCGATGCGTGGACAGCAGTCGGAACAGGAGGTAACTTCATTTTTAAATATACATATAAATAAAATTGTGGTGTCTGTTTGTAATTTAAAAATAACTTTATATTAGTAACAGATAATATTTTACATGGGTGTTAATTTATAGTTAAATATGTTTACATAAGTGACTAAACACATACATAAACTGAAGGACTTTGGAAGGAACTAATGTAGGACAGCAAAAAAGGATGTGGGTACTAGTGTTGACACTGAAAAACACTTCCGCTGCCCTACGAGGGCGAATCATTTTAATTTTAAAATGTCTCAAAAATAACGGGTTATTTTAAAAAATATTTTATTTTATTTTTGAAACGGCGGTGGCATTTACGTGCATTTTGCCCCTGAGTGACCTCCTTAAGTGCAGTCAGGGGCAGTACATACGTCATGTTTTTGGATTCTGTTTATTTTGGTACACACTTAATTGGTTTCCAAAATTATGTAAAAAAATCAAAAACTTATTTAAATTTACAATGACCACTACACGATATTTTTACATTTTTAAACATAAAAATGTAAAAATTACACATACATTGTTATGTACACACATATATTGTTTATATCTTTACTAATATTATGAATCTGAAGAGTTTTAAGATGTTACTCTAAAGGAGTAGGTACTGGTTCGAATCGAAAAATAGTTTTATAGCCCGAGGAAGGCGATATATGTTCCACTTTGCATAGAGGCGGAGTTACCTTCTAGATAAAGTCAGATTTTCTTTAGTGTGTATGTTAAAAAAATCCATCTTTCTTTGATGTTTACCGGTCCTTAAAAATGTGTCAAGTATGAAGTTTCCATTCAACTCTAACTTATTATAGGTACATAGGTATGTGCGATCATTTTAGACATCTAAGTGGATTGACCGATTGATGTAAATACAGTTGATTGGATTTCCATCTAGGTCTATTCTTAGGTACTAAAGTAGACATTAATGTATTTCCCGTCAGAATATTATGTTATTTATTATTAAAGGCCATTTTTAAAATATTTTTTTTTAAATACGACTATTTAAACTATTTTTTTAAATACGTATGCTTATCGAAAGTCTTTTAATCATACAGTAGAACTGTCAGTTCCGGATCCCTCAACATCACGGAAGTCCGGAATGGCCTGTGAACACCTGCAACTTGTAATAATTTGATATTTATTACTACCTAACTGAGCCATTAACACATACCTAAAGGCTCCTACTTCCCCTTAGATTGTATTGAAGATTGCATAGAGTCGTTTTTGAAGGCTTTGTAGGCCAAATTTTGCTTTTTATAAAATTGGCGAAATTTGTCGTCTTTTGTTATTAGCCCTTTTTACCTATACAAGAAATTAACCTGTTCTCCAAAGTTCATTCAACCTTCAAGTGACAATTTCATAGCATAATCATAATTTCCAGATATATAACACTATGCTGTCTAAAAATAAAGCGGGATCTGGTGGTAAGAATACAAACAACTCTAACAAACATGACTGAGACATCTGAAGATTACAATCGAGGGAGATGTTTGTACAAATTATAAAATAACAATGTAAGTTGTTCTATGTTTATAGTATTGTGATATAGTAATTTAGATTTTTTTTAGTATATATGTTTTTTTAAATAATAATGGCTAATACATATACATTTTCAATGTCTATAAATGTCTTCTTCTTCTACTTAGCACTTTCCGGCCTATTGCCAGGGTCTGCTTTCCTACTTAATCTATTCCACTTTGCACGGTCTTGAGCATCCTCAGTGGTTAGTCCATTGGCTCTCATGTCCTGCGTCACGACGTCCAGCCATCCCTTCCTTGGGCGTCCGGGGGGTCTTAGTCTAAGGACAGACATATCAAGGCATTTTCTTCCGACGTAGTTCTTAGGCCGGCGCAAAACGTGGCCATACCACCTCAGACGACGCTCTTGGAGCTTATCCGCTATGTCACGGAGCCCAAGACTACCTCGAATGAATGTATTGCGTATGCGGTCAGCCCGAGTAACGCCACACATCCACCTCAGCATCTTCATCTCCGTTACGTGAAGCTCCTGAGTGTGCCGAGATAATGCTGGCCAACATTCGCTGCCGTATAAAAGAACTAGTCGGATCATACTCTTGTATATCAGCCCCTTGAGTTTGGGTGGTATTCTGCTATCGCAGACCACACCAGTGGCTTCCCGCCATTTAGCCCAAGCAGCGCTAGCCCGGGCGTGGACATCGTAGTTGATGCCTCCGGACTCGTGCATAATGGATCCAAGGTACCTGAACTTCTCCGAGTTAATGGCTGGCTCAGGCCCGATGTGGATGGTACCCTAGTCTGGGTTGCTGCAAGCTATGTACTCGGTCTTTGACACATTCAGTTTAAGACCACCGTTTTCAAGCGTACCCTTCCAGGCATTCACTTTACGCTCCAGCATCAGTCGGTTCTCGTCAATGAGTACTATGTCATCGGCATACATCATCAGCCATGGAGGCTGGTTCTGGATGTGAGCCGTGACAGTATCTAGCACTACATTAAACAAAAGTGGACTAAGAGCTGAGCCTTGGTGAACCCCTACTGTAATTGGGAAAGGTTTGGTATCGCCAACAGCGGTCCTAACTGTAGAAACAGAGCCGTTGTACATGTCTCTGATAATAGCAACATAGGATTCAGGGATCCCTTTGGATCGCAGTGCCCACCAGATACACTTACGTGGCACACAGTCAAAGGCCTTCTGCAGATCTAAGAATGCCACATGCAGAGCTCTCCTCTTTTCCCTGTATGCCTCCATCAAAATTCTGAGGGCAAAAATGGCGTCCGTAATGTCTGATCCTGGCTGAAAACCATATTGACACTTAGAGACAGTACACTCTCGGCGGAGCCTGAGTGCGATCACGCGCTCGAAGAGCTTCATGGTGTGACTCATAATCTTAATGCCCCTATAACTACCGCAATCTTGAACACTGCCCCTTCCTTTGTAAATAGGGGTAATAAAACTGTGCCGCCATTGATGTGGCATCGTCCCAGTGTTCAAAATACGGTTAAAAAGATCAGTAAGCATGAGCACACCACGAGAGCCCAAAGATTTCCACGCTTCGATCGGAATATCGTCAGGTCCCACCGCCTTGCCGTTCTTCATGCGTCGAAGACAATTCCGAGTTTCATCAAGGGTTATTGGAGCAATAAGTCTGGGACTTTAGTTTAGTTTAGTTTAATAAGTTTGGGTTAGGAGGTGGTTCAGACGGAAACCTACCCGGGTGCTGAGTATTTAGCAGCTCCAAGAAGTAACTTCTCTACCTCTCCTTCACAGAAGCATGACTACAAAGCAGCTTGCCCTGGGAATCTTGACGCAAAGACATTTTGTAATATCTTGCGTCGCTTTATCCCGAGCACGTGCCAATTTGTAGATGAGCTTCTGCCCCTCCACAGTTTCAAGTTTATCATATAGAGGTAATAAACTTTCACTGCGGGCTCTGGCTACAGCTCTTTTGCTGGCACGTTTCGCTGCTATGTACTCCAGTCTGTCTTCAGGAGAGTTGGAACGCTGCCACTTCTTAAATGCAGTCTTCTTAGCATGAATCACCTCTTGTAATGTATTTATTGAAAATTTATAAACTCAAGCAAAGATTATAATTAGAAACGTAAAAAATTTACACATAGCGGGACTCGAACCCACGCCTCTTGCTAACCACCCAAGCCGTCGTCTCCAGTTAAGCCCGTATGGCAATGTGTTGCCCGTAAATATAGCAAGAAATGCCCAATTGTTTATTTTCTGCCACAACATCCTCCTGATGACCAAAAAGAAAATAAAGTGTAATTTTATATATGTATGTTGATATTTGTTGAAACCTGAGACCACAATCTCTATAGGGAGACGATTCGAAACACTTTGCCATATAAGGCATATAATAAAAAGTGTACGTCATTTCCGTTCATCTTAATATGGCTTATTATGTCATCTGTAGGAAAAAAAATTATGAAGACGTTCGATGGGATCGAGACTGTATACTGGTTTAGTTTATATTTTTGTTTATTCTATTATTGTTGAGGGTTATGGGTTCAATCCACACTCGTGGAAATCAGTTATTTATTGAAGTATTATTATTATGTATAAAAAAAATTAAATTTAAAAATTCACTATAAATCACTATAAAGGCTAAAATACCAAATATATCCGGTGACTAGATCAGTTCCTACTTAATTTGGCCCTAATCTTATGCCTGCAAAACCTGCGCATGTGCATATTCCAAAGAGTGAAAAAAAATGCGTTCAGTTCAATTCTTCGATCATATAGAGAAAACAAAAGGAGATAGTATTACACGAAAGATATATGCAGTATCTATAACTAGAAATAAAATAAACAGCTTTACGCTGTATTCCGCATATAGCAGGGTAGGCTGAGGAAACCTAGTGTAAAGACACTCTGTTGCCTGTTGACATTGCGTGGCGTGTTGAGTGGCGGAACTCAACGCTGGCCTCTGATTTTAAATAATTTTAGTCTAATTCCCAAAATACACGCCTGATTTATATAAATAAAGAACATGCTGATGATAATATTGCGATATTTGCACACAAGGCGTCGACGTCGTAACCGAACTGGAAAATACCTATTAAACTCTGAAATGGAAAGTAGAAGCTTGTGTTGCCTAACGTGCGAGCAAAGTTACGCAAAATAAAATACCGAATTTGGACATTTACTAGTAAACTTCGTCTGGCTTCGTTTCTTTTGTATAAAAATTTTCTTATAAACAACTATACTTGCTTAGGTCTATAGAATTGTTAGTATATTATTAAATAGTATAGTAAAGCTCTAAACTAAAATTGTAAAGCTGAAGCGTCTGTTCGGTTAGATGCGTTAATCTCAAGAACTTTGGATCTCAGTTCCTGCGGTGCGAGTTACTTAGGGCGCTTAAAATCTATGTATACAAGTCATTTTCCATTTGACAACGGGAGCGATGCCGCGTGTAAAAATTAGTGTTTCCTAAAATGATTTTGATACATTTTATAAAATACTGAGTGAAGTTATAAGTACTTCAGTTTAATCAGTAGGTACTATAATTCCTTTATCAGTAGGTAGTATACCATATCCTTAATGGAAAATTGAATATCAGTTGTATGTCTAAGTATGTGTAAGCAAGTGCTTCCGATATCGTCTCTTCTTAAAGCAAAATCATTCATGAAGTAATATAATGTGTCTCAGCAGTAACGAGCAAGTCGCCCCTGTTACTTTAATTTAATCGTACCTGTTACTTTAAGTTAATTGATACAGGACAAGTTGTTTTTGTACGAATCCGATATGATGAAATTAGCAACATGAGCTTAAATGTACCTATGTGGGTGAAACTTTTCTTATTTATCGCGACACAAGTGGAACGTTAAAGTATACGCATCTGGAAAATGGAGAACAAGGAGATAAATCTGTCAGTCAGTCACAGGTTGTCTCTCGATCTACATCTTAATTCGGTGTATATACCTATATGTATTACACTTCTACGTAAATTAAAAAGGAAAGTCGATATTTCGTCGTCAGTTTTTCAAACTAAGCTAGCAATATTGAAATTTAAATATTTGGATTAACATAATTGTATGTACGTACAATTGTGCACTGTTTATGCTAATTTCTCAACTTTATTAGAACACAGTAAGTATGAAATTAATTCAACATTAGGAAACGGATATCTTCATAATCCGCAACTTTGTAAGTAGGCCATTAGGGTTCAGACCGACTGCAGAGCAATGAGGTAGTCGTGAAGTGACATATATAAATATAATATTATAAATAATACGAAAGCACTATGAGTTTGTATGTTTTATGTATGGTCTGCAAATTCAAGGTGGTACATGTGCATTCAAATTCAACCTTGGGCAATATTAACATATACAATACAACATTTGTGCAAGTCATTTTTCTTAGCATTTTCTTTAATATTTTTGTCTCGTCTCGTCTGTACTACAACTTACAAAGTAACGTAAGCATGCCTACTTCTATTGAATATTTAAATGACAGTATAATTTTATTACCGTATATGATATACAAATCTAAGCAAAGGCAACGTTGAGATAATATTTATGGCCGGCTCAAGAACAATTGCTATCTTAATAGCTGATATTTCATTTGCTACTTCATAAAACAACATTTATTTCATTATATGGTTTTTAAAATATTTTTCAAAAGAGAAAATTTTGTAAACGCTACAAAGTGCTAGTAGAAAATTATCTTAGGATTGTTTTCTTTTTAGTGTGGAATAACAAAACTTTATAATTTTAATATAAAATATAGAAAACATTTAATTGTCTCAATTGCAAACGGGTGGCGAAAAATTTTAAATATCACCCTACAGAAATGATAATAACGTATAGGCTGTAGCAAGTGTACCTATATGAATTTACATGTAGCTCGATATGAGTATATGGCTTAAGTGATGTCGAGCGCTTAAAGTGATCCAAGAGGCGCAGGTTCGAGCTACGTCACGTCAATTTTTGGTAATTGTTTATGGTATGGATTTCCTTAGTTGTAAGCCATTGTATGGTATGTAAGTCATTATATGGTAGCTACGAATTTGAACAACGGTACTCGGTATCGATATTTACCTTTTTTATTCGATTCTCGTCAATCAATACTAGTATCAATACTATTACAATCAGGTTTTTGAAAATGATACCTTTAATGAAATTGTGAAATTGTCTTAGTAGATCTGTTCTTTACCTTCCGGATATAAAACTAAATGCTTCTAACTTAGAGTTTAGTTATATCATTCCTCATGTTTCGTTGAGTTCAAAGATATTGAATGATAGCTGACGCAACTTAACGCCAGATTTGACTGACCAGCCAGAGAAATGGTCATAATTAGGCAAAGAGAAGAATATAAAAATTTGCACTGTTATATTCTTATCCTAACAGAGTCTATGACGTCTTTAGTTTAGCTATTCTTACTTAGTATATATATTGAGAATGTATTGATAAATGATTGTGATAGAAGATTACTTGCAATTACAAATCGTAAAGATGTCTTCACCATAGAGATTGGCTTACAATAGGTGTATGCGATACTAAGACTTCAAAAATAATCATATTGCGGGCAGTTTGGACACGTTATACACTTGTCCAATAAATGTTGAAACTTTTATATGAGAGTAAGTGGTACAGGAGAAAGGAAGGAATCTCAGCTGACCTTGAAACAGACAGTATCGATGATAAACCATGTAGATTTATCGAAAATCATATATAGATAAATGACAGACGATAACATAATAGTTTAAGATAACATATTATGGAGAATTTTTGGTCCTGCTAAAAAAACTCCAGCACTTTATTTTATATATTCTAATAAATTATTAAAATTGCAACAAATTGCATGTTATTAGAATACAATTTAATTTAAATTTACATAGGTCAGTACTATTTCAAAATTACAATTCGGCTTTTTAACCCAATAAACATCTCGCTCAAGAACCCCATATTTTAAAGACAGTTAAAAGACCGGTTACCGCAGTCAGTAAAAAGCCAACGCACTTTCTTGTATAAATATAAAACTCGAATACTTTAATGCAAATATCGATTTTATTAAAATTATGATAAGACATTTTAGCTTCAATGTGTCACCTATTTATTTTTATATTTTTTTTATTTTAAAATATTAAATGTTTTATTTTTCACATGACATTTTTATGAGTAAATATGTAATGCAATTTTTTTTTGGGAAATTGAATATTTATATAAGTAATATTAATATGGATCTATTTTAAACTTGATTTGAGAGTAAGTCAATTATATACCTACATACTATATAATTTATGTGCACGTTATGTTGGTAGACATGTGACTTCTCACTATAGAGATACTAATTGAGGAATTAAGTCGCACATTTGTGGGAACATCTTTGTAAGTCGTATGAATCAAAGCCGTTGCGAGTACAGCCATCAGTAGTATGTACAACCAGATAATTATCAACTTCAGTATGACGGCGATGAATATTTGTATGTAATATATCAACATTAAAAAACCTAAACAAAATTATATTTTGCTTTTTATTAACGAATAGAGTTTGTATTGAGCCCCACGTGTGTTTGAGAACAATGACATATAACTCTTAAGATTTTAGGCCATGGTTTCTACTTACATTAGATATTTTATATACTCATCTCTTTTCAACACGGCTGAAACACATCCTTCGTCTCTTTCTGATTGAAATTTAGTGAAACATAACCACAGATATTTACAATAGTGACAATAAAGTCTTGTATTTACAACGGGATATCTATATATCTGTCTCTGTCACACGTACGTGATTGTGTGATTTTGTCTCTTCCCGGCAAGTTTAGTCAAACAAACAGGTGTTGGAAATATTAACAGGTTGCAAAAGTTTGGGGTTTCGTTGATACATTTTTAAAATCTTGATCTAACTTTTATATATTTATACCTTAAATTAAAAGTATTTAAAATCTGTGTTTTTATTATTGCGATAGTTTTATGAAACTGAAAACCTCATATTACGTTCGAAATTCGCAGTATATTTTATAATGAATCTTATAAAAATCTTTTATGATATTTTTAAATAATAAAAAAACTTAAAATAATAAAAAAGGAACAAAAAATGTCGAATAAATTTTTTTGCGTGAGTATATGAATAACACTAAGATATCCTCCTTCGAAACATATCTTTAATTAAATGAAATAAATGAGTAAAAAATGAAGAACACAGTTTATGTATTAACACTATGTTCTAGAAAGAAACTACTATATGTGAATGTCAAATATATAAAATTATAAAAAGATATCTATAGAACCCTTCGTAAATGTGTATCCGTTACGCATTGAACTGGCGCTAATAGCCTTGCGCTTACAATGCCTACCAACAGGCTACAACGCATAATAAAAATAAAAAAAAATGTTTGTATTCAAATTAAGTTTACTTTCTTTTACCGTTATATGTATTATAATTAAATATTATTATCTGTTTCATAATTTCATAGTTTCATAATTTATTAATTACGAAATAAACACAATAAAATACTTTGTAATTTATTCATTGATATATATATATATATATATATATATATATATATATTATATATATATATATATATATATATATATATATATATATATATATATATATATATTGGACATTCACTATATTGATTAATAAATAGCAAAATATATTTGTCATAATAATTAAGATGCTTGTGATTTTGATCTAAACTGGCCAAAAAGTATCTGAATAATAAAAGAATAAAGAGAAAATTTCTCAAATTCTTTACTACTTTAGTGAAAAGAAGTCCCAGTGCTTTAAGATTTAATAGGTTTTCGTTTAGCTAATATTTTATACCATTTTTTATGTAACTAACCATTTTTCCTGTATTACGTCGTTTCGTAAGTACTGTGCTGACCTAATTTTAGTAAATGGCATTGTTGACGCGGCACACAATATTTTATGTAGCTGTGTGTATTTAACAAATAGATCGAAGTCAGTTTGAAAATAACGAAATCTTAAGAAATATATTTTATTAAAATAATTATCATTTGTATTAAGAGTAAAACCGAATAAAAAAAAATTTCATAAATTTCCCATTATAAGAATTATATAAATTAATTCATTATATTATAAATTAATTATATTCTATATCTAATAAATATGATTTACGTCATAGTTTAATTTTCCATGCAAGTTTGCAACATATATAATATTAATAAAATATAAAAAGAGCTTGATTTATATAATCTATGCTCAGGTATTAACATTATCTGGTTAAAGCCATTTCTTCCTATATTAGTATTGTAATCTTATAACACTGATTACGTAGCTTTCATTACAAATACAATCAATTTTATACCTTATCTAATGCTAATTCAGCGTAAAATAAAGTGCAATTCATTGTTAGGCAACAAATGGGTCACCGGGAATGTTTTGTGGGCGTCCATCTTGGATTTACAGTCGGATTAACCAATCAGAAACAAGTATGCGCAGGGCGGCGCGTGCGCATGGCTAAATGCCAGATTTAATTAATTATTTTTCTTGTTACATTTAAGTAATATTGCTTAAATAAAAAATAAATAATTGATAGTATTTTACGTGTAATGTCATTATTATTACTATATTTTTACAGTTAATGTTAAACATACCCACAATACGGAAACAAATAAAAAATGAAACGTTATAATGCAAGCAATACTAATTTAAAACTTCAAGAAAATAAAATCATTATGCAAGGGTCACATAGGGTCTAGAATTAAAATAATTACGCGCATAATAATTAATTTACAAATATTGTTGAGTTGTTCTCGACCTTCTAATTACCTTCAGTGCGTTGGATATTGTATTGTTTAAAAAAAAATTAAACCCGTATACAATTTTAATTTTTTAACAATGCTCGACGTACATTTAACGACCTTTGTATAATTTTATAGTTCCTTTATTATAAAACATACGCATTGCAATTATATTATTTTATTATTTGATTTTCACGACTACCCACAACAATTATTGTAGTAGCCCAAAAGCGACTATAAAAGAGCGTGCAACTTAAATACCACTTTCCCTCCATAACCTTAACAAGGCCGCGGAACTACAAACGCAATGTATTAACACGTTTATAACAAAATCGCCTGTCTAGATAAAAACCTTCGCAAACAAAATAATCTATGACAGCGACGCGACGCGATCACCGACCGTGATGTTATTGTATACATTACTTTGTGTGTATGACTCGTGTATTTAACACGTTCTTGTGTACGAGTAGTGAATGTTAGACAGAGCGCAAAGCTCGTCGTGACGTCCGTCTTACTTATTAATGATAATGCGGTGTGGCAACGCCGCGCTCACCTGGCGAGTGGCGGCGCTTACCTGCGCAGTGTCAACGAGGGGCAAGCACGGCAGTCGATCCACCGACCCGACGGGCGCGTACGTGTTCGCTCCGTGTGCACGCATATATAAATATTTACTACAATCTTAAATTGTATTTACAAGTGACACTGATAGAACATCGCTCGTTACAACCGTCTAAAGCTGGGACTTGCGAATTCGCGTTTCGAGCGTTGAACCGAGTAATGTAAATCCAGATTTTCACTTGCGGAAACCGCTTACGTAGACGTATATAGCGGTAAAACGCCGCCCGCGCCACTCTCGACTTTGCCCATATACTGACGATTTCTTGGGACAGGGACTTGGGCACCGTTAGTGTTAGTTAACCTGGTGTTTACAGTACAGTGCAGTGAAAAGTGCATGGCGCGATGATTAGCGGGGGGTGGGTATGCGCGCTGCATGTCCGGACCGCGGGGCTCGGCGGCTCCGCGCTCGGCTCCGACGAGGAGGAGATCGTCTACCTCGCCTATGTGCTCATAGATGTGCTCACTAACCAGGTAAGATAGATGGCGATTAATGTAAGCATGTCTAATTTTGAGATACAAACTCTATTTGGTAGCTTTACAACAAACATGCGCCTGTTGACTTCAAAATGGATTATAACCTCTTTGTGTACTTTAAACGGGTTCACTTAATGTATTTCTAGTGCTGTTTTTTTACCTTTAGTTACCTTTAACTATTTACTACTAGTATGAAAACAAAATAAAACATTAAATACCTCGGATTTTTAAGTGATTTGTATAATGTGTAAAACTTTAGTGATACATGTTTAAAATACGATTAAGAAGTGGCACGTTTACGTTATAATTAACGTTTAATTTATCCTATACGAATTCATGAGGCAAATTTAAGTATTTTTTCTTAATTCCATGACGTCATCATTGAAATAAGATTCTTGTGTTCATCAAAGACAATAAAATTTTATTGAAAGAGGTAAATACTTTTAAAAACCTTGAATATAAACACATTTTTTATATTAGTAATATATCATTGTAAAATGTAATAAGTCAATAAGTAGGTCTACAAATCGTTTCAGAAATAGGCAAAAATAAATTTCTCTGATTTAAAATAAATATGTTGGAAAACACGTTTTACTTCATTTTTATTTGTACCAAAATCATGTCAGATATACATATAGATAAAAAAAATACTTCAAACAAAGTCAAAGGCAGTAGCTATTCAGACTAGCCAGGGGCTAGTATCTTAATAGAGATATGATAAGAGAATACCAAATCAAATGATATTTTTTTAATTCTAAATATACACTAAAATCACTATATTTAAAGATATGAAGACGATATTTTTTGATTATGCTGAATAATTGAGAAATTATATGCTTTGATTGGAATTATAAAAGGAACAAATGCTTAAATTATTTTAGCAAAGTAGTAAATAATATTTTTTTCGCTTTCTACGCTTATTGCAAACTTGTTTATAGTATTGACATAAATGAAATTAGATGGGTTGTCGGTAAAAAATATTATTTTCCCGTATTTTGAAACATTCGTTTGGTGTTAATAATAACTGACTTTTATCTAAAGCTGAATTTAAATCTATTATAGCATGTTCATAAAAAAACAAAGTCGGAAGTGGCTTTCGACAAAGTGAAGCTTGGATGATCTACCTAAAATGCGAAACATAAGATCAAAATAAATAATATAATATAATTCATAACTTACAATGCAAAATTATGCAGTAAGTGCTCTCGGCGTCTTGAAATGCAATGTGTTCCATCTTCCATGTGTTAACGGAAAGCTTTCTATACGTTGTTTTTGTTATATTTCACTAAATACTATATATTATACAATAAATAATAATCTCAGTTAATTTAAGAAGCATATTGAAATACAGATAAAAGAAAATGAAAATTAGAAGGCTAAACTAAAAATTACAAAATATTTCAAATTTATGGCAATAAAACGTTTCATAGCTGTCCTACGATTTAAAATAATAATATTATTATAATATATGACTTTAGGGTGATAACGACCTAAGAAGAGCACCCCAAATATACCATTTGTTTTTCTTATCTTTCTTTATCCTACAAATGTGCGCGGGAATCGAACCGACGTACTTTACATTGAATTTACAGATGGATTCAGTACCTACCAAACCGGTCAAGAATATAGTTAATTTACTTTCGACAGGTTCTGAGTACACGATAAAATTATCATAAAACAAATACGCATAGTACACCTTGGTTAACAGGATTTATTTATTTTGAAATCACATATATATGTGTATGTATGTGTACAATTTATTTCATACGTAAGTGCTTAATAGGCTCGTAATATTACTAAACTTTCGTAAATTTGCAGATACTCTTAGTATAGACTTACAATTTTATAATAAGTACCTCCAATTAAAAGCAAATAAGTTTGAATTTTAATTTAACTCGGGATGAAGATGACTGGCATCTTTGGATTTCTTTATCTATCTTCTAGCCTTAAAACGATCTATATCTGAAAAACGATGGCGCGAAGACAAAAGACAAACGTATTAAATTAAACTACTTCAACACACATTACAAAGCTGAAGAGCTTGTTTTGTTGAACGCGCCAATCTCAGGTATGAAAGTCTTTTTAAGTAGGTTCATCAGGTTACTTTTCGATGTAACCCATTGTGTATAAGCTGTCAGTTACCTTGAGTCCATAGTTTAATACAAGCTATTATCAAGCAAGCTATGTTCAGTTAATTTTCAAAATATAAATATTTTATATCTAAAAATAATGAATTTTAAATGATGTTGATATATATTTATATATATATATATATATATATATATATATATATATATATATATATATATATATATATATATATATATATATATATACACATATATATGATAAGCGCTATGACCAAATTTGTCAATCTCTTAAAAAAGTGGAACAAAGGCTGTTCTCTCAAATCAAGATTTCTAAGTTCGAAATTATTCTTCTTATAAAGTAAGATACATAATATATATGTATAATGTTTACATGAATCACATGCCGGGCCTCATAGGCCCCTTAAAGAGAGATTATAATAGTGCGTAATGTAAGTGAAAGCAGAGCAAATATTAATATATCAGTTAAAACATACTAGTGAATACACAGATTTATTAAAATATTAAAAAAATAACTTAATGTACATAAATTATAAATATTGATTTTGTCGCCGTATCATAAATAATTTTCTTTTCTTACTCTATATATTTCAGCTATATTTCTACAGTCTAGTATAAATAAGTATACCGAAGGTCGGAAAGGTCTTAAGGAAACAATAGCACAAATCGTATTTCTCAAGATTACTCAAAGCGATGATTACTAATTATTGTATTAGTAAAGAATTAAACAATTCACCGTGTATTGTATTAAATTCAAAAAAATTATGATAATTTTAAATAAAAAATATTTAACAGACATATTATGATTTAAAATATTAATTAAAAAAAAAGTGTTGAAAAGTGTGAATACCTACCATGATAACGTGAGATTATTAATAAGGAACAAAAGCACTAATTTGAATTTGGCACCAGAAATCATAGATAATGTATTATTCAAAAAAAAGCTTGGTAATCTCTAATAAAAAAAATTTGATGGATACATCTTTAAAAGTTTTCATGAGAATATTTCCTAACCTTAAACAATAATGAATTGTTTATATTTAAATTCTTTTTTTTAATGTATATTATTAAAAATATTAATTAAAAAAATAACATTGACACAATGTTAACTCCCTTTTCGACTCTCTATATAACAACATAAGCTAAATAAAGACGTGTGCGTTATTAAAAAATATGCGTTAGTTTTTGGTTTCGAAGGGATGAAATTGTTTTGCTAAATATCTTTTTGTTAAAGTAGTAGAAGGTATTAAATATATATTGTTCATATTCAAATTTCAAAAATTAAAATGCAAGTAGCTACAGTAGTAGTAGTTAGTAGTTATTACATTGTCCATATAAGCCAAAAGATGTATATTTAGATACAGAATTCTTATTTATCTTTACGTAATAAATAATACTTGTTATTCTTTTATTGTTGTGAAACATAATTGCATTCTATCAACAATAATATAAAATTGTATCATTTCAAACCTATTGTAATCCATTTAAATAGTATAACGTGTAAATGCCACTTACGTAGATACTTCTATATAATATAGTATATGTATTTTTGTTTTATTTATTTATATTAACATAAGGAAAAATTATAAAAATATGAGAAAATAACATTTTTACCTACTTACTTATAAACGTGCTCAGTAATTACGGTTTACATTAATCGTCGTTAATGATGCAACTAAAAGATGTCCGCGGCCATTAATATGACATTACCCAAAATATGTAGTAATATGTTTGAAATAAAAATGTCTTGATATGAAATAAAAATTTTGAAATAAAAATGTCTTAGTATTGATATGAATTATGTTTATTAATTTATTATGATTTGTTCTATCATCCCGAATCTCCCAATCTATGTTAGATAAATATAGAAAACCTCATTTGATTAGGTATATGTTACTTTGTGAAATTTCAAATGGATGTAATTTAGAGATAAGGTTTCCAATGACAAAATCTAGCGCCTAACTCTTTGCCTGACCAAAGCTGTAATATTTATTTTATATTATAAATATAAGTAAGAATGTTCAAATATAGGAATTTACTTAAAACTATAATGATCAAGTAAGACACAGATATCAGAAATACTTAATAAATATTTAGTTCATATATATGTACTTATTAATCAAGAATTTTATTTCAAATTTAAAATATGTAATACTATTTGCAATGCACACACATTTAATACATATTATATATTTAATTAATAAAATAGCATATTTAAAACATTATATTTATACAGATTTGTCATAGTAAAATTATTACTAAATATTACAAAAACGATATTCTTCTATATTATACTACGAGTATGAGCGTAATTGTACAAAAGTAAATATTTGCGAGAGTTGCAAGCAAGTGCAAGATAGATCACGCTTGGCGACGATAACGCTGCACTGTTTGTTTGCAGACAAATAATGATTTGTAAATATATTACACTTTGCGAGAATCGTGTGTTTCAAACATATTTTATCTAAATATAAGCTATTATAAATACTTAACATGTGTATGTAAAATTTCTTTTTTGTAATATTACAATTTATAGCAACGGATAAACATATATTATAACATGTTTTTATAAAAATCACAATCACCCATTATTGAATAATTTTGATGATTTAATATTATGAGTTACTCTGTAGTAAAATATTATTATAAATAAAAGAATCCATGTTTGAAATAATATATACCCTTTCAGACAATACCTAAGAGCACATATTCCTGCGAAACATTTACAAAAAAAAATTTTGTATTAACTACATTTATATAAATTGTTTGTTTTTATATTGAAATAAAAATGTTATGATATTTGAGAACATTTGATAAACAACATTTTATTTTGTATATTCTGTAATTTTTATCTCGTAGTAGTTGGCATGATGGCAAAGACCATTGAATATTAATATTAAAAACCCAAAAACATATATATATATATATATATATATATATATATATATATATATATATATATATATATATATATATATATATATTTGCTTGTATGTATTTTTGTTTAAACGCGGAGATCAAGTTATGTTTATTTTGGTGTAAATACATAAATATTTTCTGCAATATGCATGTGCGTAAATGGCCTGCTAGCCATATTCATTGACGTTTCGTTTTGTATGACGTTTTATGATATTTTTATTAGTAAATTTAACTTATTCGAGGTAAGAACATACCTATAAAAAATGCTGTCAAGCTTAATGTAATGTAAGTACATCAAATTTAAATCGCGATTTGTATTCACATCTTCATACATTGCAATTCTATAATATATTACTAAACATAATAAAAGCGCTTGTAACACGAACTATATTTATAAATCGTGACTTGTAAAAAAATTGTGTCTAATGATGTAACAGTGCGGTGCCGATACGTCTTTAAACTAGTCATGCTTTTCTAGTAACTAGACATTCTTGAACGCATCTCCCACATAATATGTGAAAATGGTACTTGCATTATATATATACAAATAACTCGAATCGTACATAGGTACAAGATTTTTTTTAATATTCAAATTACACTCTTATATTGTGTATTATCGGCTTAAAAATTCGCATAATTTCATCATTAACAATTAATTAAATTATAAAGGTCAGAACAATTTTTTTACTGTAATTTTTATTTTAGCCTTTAGTTGCGTTATACATGTGCCACTTAGTTACATGCTATGTCAGTTCATCACGGTATAAATAATAATTCTCTGTATTAAAAACAGAAGCCATTGCAGGTTAGGGGGCTTCGCCCCTGCACACATCGCTTGCCAACCTTTATTATTTTGACTCCTTTTAGTGTTCAAAAAATTAAATCATATTTCGCTATTACTTCTTCCATCCATGAATTCATTGTCACTAACTGGTTGTTGCTTTAAACATATTTTTACATAACTATTATAGCATTAAGCAATAATAAATATTTATATATTTACATTGGAATTAGGAAATGATTTCATTTTGTATGACCTCAAATAAGACAAGATATATATATATATATATATATATATATATATATATATATATATATATATATATATATATATATACATTTTTTATCATGTGTAATTATATAACAAAAATATATATGCATACTGGATAAAGTCCTAGCATTTTCAACACATAGTTAAAAAATATTAATTTCCATATTCGAGTTAATAACTCGTATATAGTATATACATTATATTTAAATATTATATAAATATATAAACTGGATACATTTATTGCATATACCGTTAGTACTGGATACTAAATCCATATACAATCATGTTTAGAATCCAATTATTAGAATTAAACAGTTTTTTTTTAATAAGGGCAATGGTTGTCGTTTGAATCGAATGCTACTATAGTGGTAATGAATTCGATTGAATCCTAATCAATCTACCAACGACAGACTGATCTCTACAAAAGAAGCAAAAGCTACTACAAAAAAAGATAGGTCAAGTGCGAGTACTACTCGTGCACCGAGGGTTCCGTACCATTTCATAGTTGTACGTCAATCACTCATTTTGTATGAAATTAACTACAGATCTCTGTAGCTTTACTAGTACTGTAGTGAGAACTTACAGTGTATATAAATATTTACTATAAATTCTCACTTCTCGTGAAATTTCATAAATCTAGGTCAATGAAGTATAACTAATAAGAGTCGACAAACTTAAATTTGCATACGACCGTATGCACTTATTTTGTGTGAAATGAACTACAGTATAAGTTTGTTAAAGGTTTTTTTCTTTGATGTATGTAAAATTCTGATTTTTTCTTTTAATTGTACGATAAGTAGTGACTACGCGGCGATTTCCATGCAATATTCAATTCGCTCATATCTTTTGATTTCTTTAACTTAAAAGTTTGATTTTTCTGTGCTTCTACCATCCTACCTCCTTCATTTCTGCTACCATCATTTCATCCTAGAAGAGTTCCGTTTTGTCCTTCTGAGATACAGAACCCTACAGTTTAAAAGGTTTCAATGTTAGAATCTCCCGAGGTCCTTCCTACCTTTTACTTTCACTCATTTAATATATACATTTATTATACTGGGCACGGACTGTTCACAATTTACATATGTGCTTAGGAATTTTCTCCAATTAAACGTGATTGACCGTATCGTGATTACAATTTTCGTAGTGACTATGATTTTTTAAAGTTATTATACACACGATAAGGTAAGAAAATATATTGCAATAAGTTTATTAGAATTTCGTTGTAGCTCGATAAATATGTGTGCTTTAATTGGCGACGAGTCGAGAGTTCCAAAAGGAGCGGGTTTGAGTTCCGCTATGTTAACTTTTCTTGTAGATTCACGCTGTATCCCGCATATAGTAGGGAAGGAACATGAAATAATTCCTTTTACTAAGAGCCTCCGTTTCTTACTTTGAAATGGATGCCGCGCGTTGTTTTGTGACCAAAGGGAGGGATATAATTAATTTCCCCAAGTGGTAATCGAACCCACAACCGTCACGTTTGCAGTCAGACACTGAGCTGCTGCGCCACGATGCCAAATTTTTATACGTTTTTAAATATGGGATAATGATTTGTAATACAATCTTTATACATATAAATATAATTGAAGTGTCTGCTTATGATTTCAAAATAACTGGGATTTTCGAGTGCATATAGAAACGTACACTAGAATATAGAGGACGCTGTGGAGCAACATTTATGCTTTTTACCCCGGAATTCCCAGAATGTGTGAATCGAGATTCACGCAGGAGAAATATTTTTTACCAATACGGAAAAGCCCAGATAAAAATTGCATATAAAATATATTAAGGACAAAGTGGGTCTGAAAATAAAAACAAACCGATACATGGATATTATATAAGAGTAAACCCGAGAACATAAATCAAGCGAGCGAAGCTGCGAACGGATCTCTAGTAACAATATATAACAATAACACCATATACGAATAAATGTGCATGGCATAAATATTTTAGTTCCAACTCCTTAGTATAATCTAGTAAATAAATTTCTTAAATATAGGTAAGTACTCATACGTTCTGTTTTTTAATTATTTCTTTAGTTTTAAAGCTTTGCCATCTACCATCTGTTTGTCTGAAGCTAGACACACATTCTTTAAATATATTGAATGGGTCCATATTAATTATTTATAATACGATTATTAATTCAACGCACGGCCCGCTCGTTCGGTCGTTGTACAAACGCCTACGCTAGAATTCCAAATGCTGGGAAAAGTTTGGTGTTAATGATCTGTCATATACTATACGTGTCTAAGAAAGATAATAGTGTATTATTAATTTTATATAAGAAAATACCATAAACTAACACCTTTGTGAAATATTTTTACTAACATACTATATTGTATATAATAAGAGAAGGATTTCTTTTTAACATACATTCTCTTATTATGTAACTTTGTCTTTTTTTACCGACCAATCTCCTTCGTCTGTTATCCATACAACGTGACGTTGGCGAAGTGATATGTGAAACTGGAATGTTCAGAACACCAATCTCAATGAACAAAACTTGTTCGTCGATACTAACTTTTAACCTGCTTTGGTTTCCACGTCACCTCTAATTTATTAATTCTTCTAATTTTTTTTTAGACAATGTGTGATAGATGGTTGAAATTATAGAAAACATTTTGCTTAAGCAAACTGGAAACACTAAAATAATTAAATATAAACAATATACCACACATGAGGACACACTAAGGGGTATGTATAACTGAGGCTGATAACAGCGTAAGTGGCGAAAGTGCCGGCAAGTCAGTAGACTTGGTACCCTGTAAGGGATAAACAATATACTAGCGAAACATTTGTGTATTGGAATTGAAAATATTTTTTTAACCATTGGAACTAGTAGGCACAATACTATGTAAATAAATCTTGATATTGATACATACTATCAAAATATGCAAATTTCAGAATTCTAAATGTCAGTGTCACTACTACAGTTACACACATCGAAAACATAAACTCTTATATGGCGAGGTCGTTATTATTACGGCGATCGTACGTAACACAAAAAGAGGTTCAAAACGCATGTTCTTTAAATAAAAAAAAATAATTAGAATGACAGCGACTATCTGTCAGGTTGATGAGGTTGAATCGTTGGTTCCGTAGTTTTTTTTTTGCATAAATCACCATAAGAATGCCAATAAAATATTACTTATATGATTATTAATTCATAATTTATATGTTTGCTAATTTATAAGTTACTTTTATATGCGGCTTAGTCAGCGTCCACATATCAGTAAATTAGATTACGTGTTAATTCCTGAGATTAGCGTGTCAAATATTAATACGTCAATATAAAAATTTGGTAATAAAATAATAATCTACAGTAATAGTAACGTTACTATATTAGTAATTTGTAGTAAGATCTTTGCAGCTATAATAGTAAATATTGTTCTCCACAACAATTAATCTCAATGTTTATCTTCAAATGTGTTATAAGAACGACCGAAATTGACTGAAATTATAGGCTCAGCTTCAAATAATATTTCGATTCAATTACTTTATTGAATATTTCAACAATTAAGAGCCACTATGAGGCACGTTTTTAAACGATTAACTGACATTAAAATAATTGAACCGCGATGTAAGTTATGTAGTAAGTATTGCTAACTTGTAGGCTAAGTTAACAATACTTACATTGCAGAACAAGGGCACAACGTTTAACTGTAACTGCGGTGGTCTTGGGTTCGATATCCACTCTGGGAATGATTATATTAATGATGAATGATTATATTAAAGATTATATACTGGTAAGACATTGTGCGGCGTAGAACTCCGCTAATGATCAATGCCTTCATTAATTTGGGCGCCAAATGAAGACCGGAGTGCCTTGATACTAGGATACTTGATATGGAATGGGTAATATTACTTGCATATTTATTGTTTTTGTGTGTGGATTAAATATTTGAGCGTTTTTTTGTTGAAGGCGATAAATTTTAATAGTATTTATTGCAAACCGAAGGGTAAAAGGACATTACAACAACATTGAATTCTTTATTTAAAAATAATAGCAGACACGTGGTTTGATACTCTACAAGAACAATTAATTTATTAAATCATCAATTTTACAATTATATGAGAATAAAAATAAACATTTTTGTAGGTGTTCGGATATTTGTATGTTAATGGTATTTTAACACTTGTTTAGCACCTGTATCGAAGGCCACATATACCCGACAATGTAAACCTCCGAATAGAGATATAGTAGTCGAGTCTACAGTTAAACACGTATGGCTTAATTGCGTAAAGCGCTTGGACGGTATCAAAGAGGTGTGGGTTCGAGTCCTGCTACCTTCTAAGATACTTCATATATTTTTTTGTTGTATTCAGTACTTTTTGTTTGGTTTGTTTATAAATATATTTTGTGTATTACATTTATTGTGTTTTAAGTGTGTGTACAACACTAGCTTTAGCACGCAGCTTCTTTGATTTATGACCCTTACTTATATTATTTCCGCTTATACCAGTTCGAGCCAAAGTAGATTTACTTTACAAATATAAATATTTAAAGCTAATCAAAAACTTTAGTATATTTAACAATATATTTAATTTTTTATTTAAAATATAAAAAACCGACTCTATTTAGTATCCTACGTTGTTCTAGACAATAACGCGTCCAAACAAACAAACTGTTCAGTTTTATTATAATAGTGTAGATATATTCACAAAAAATATCATAATATGACCATTATTCAAGAAGTTAATCCAGGCTTAGGTAAGAAATCAACATCCTTACTTCACGCCTTACTTAATGCTTTATAACAACTTTAAAAATACTGCTACTAATGTTTTTTTAAAGAAGTATTTTTTTTACATACAAATTTTGAGCTTATTGGTTATAACATAGAGCCACAAAAGATGGGTGTCTCCATCATCCATACCTTCAAAATTTTTTATATGATAAGATAATAGATATAAGTTACTTTGTGCACTCGTACAGGCAAATTTTTCACGTTATTTCGGTCCCATAGGTGAAATTTTTTTTAAACTATGATCACGTGTATTTTTCACACTAAAAAAAAAAATAATAATTTTCTTGTAATCCTAACAAATGTATTGTACTTTTTTTCACACATTGCTAACGCCAACTTCTATCGGATTGAATAAAAAGAACAGATTGCAAAATTCCACTGTAATATCTTTTATTATAAAATATATTTGGATATTTTCTAACTGTATACAAAACGGTACGCATTTGCAATTATATTGGATTTATGTTTTAAACTGAGTCATTGACACTATCTAAACTTGTGTCCGATATATTTGTGTATTCTGTACTTTTACAACGCGTATGACTCACAATTGTATTAAATACCAAAGATTAAATGTAAATTATGATTACGCCAATGTGGCGCAAGAAAAATATATTTGAATAGCCGCGACGGTTATGTGTTCAATTTGATCTAATTACAATAATTATGTCAAGTGTCGTAGACAGAGAGATCCAAGTGTTAAGACACTCCGCTCCCCACTTTCTAATTATGAGTGAGCGAGCGAGGATTGAAATAATTCATTCTTGCCGAGTGAGAATCGAACCCAAACCCATCCTGTTTACATTCAGACGCTGTTATATATATATATATATATATATATATATATATATATATATATATATATATATATATATATATATATATATATATATATACATATATATATATATATATATATATATATATATATATATATATATATAATTTTTTTTTTGAATGTTTGTCACTCTACTTCTCATAGTATTGGGTGTAGGCTTGAACCGGTTCCTGGATAATTTGATAATACTATCAACCCGTTCGGTGGCGCTGCAGTTGGTGTGTAATAGAAGAGCTATAATATAAGTAATCCTGTGACATGTTTAGAGAGATTTCGGAAACGACGTACCGGGCCCACTAGGAACAATATGAAAGTGTGTATATTGATAGAGATCCGAATAAAGGTCTCTCCATCTTTAAGAAATGATGCAGGAGATGTGGGAGAACAAATCTGTCTCTACAGATGTAATTCTATTTGTACAGTTACGAATATCTTCGTATATAAAACTATACCTACCTTTTGGATCCAATCCAATGAATCCAATCGGATTGAAAAAGCAAGGTCGGGCATTAAAACAGGATTTGTCGAAATTTGTGCATTAACTTGAATTTAGGCTTTTTGGGTGGATATTATACAACAGCAACATCCAAACTGAATCACATTAAAATATATATTTTGCTTAACTTAGTATAATATTAATATTCATTCAGGTCACGTTTTTAACAAAATAATTTCTTATGAACAAAAATAATGATTTATAAACAATTATATAAGTATATAACAATAGCTTAATCATGTTAAGTTAGCTCAGCTTATATAATAAAATAATTAATTTTTCTTACATTATAAAATAGCGTTGACAAGATGCGGTGTTGGGTTCCGTCACTTAAACTTAATATCTCGAAATTGTCTGGAAAGTGCATAAAGAATAATTCATCTTTGGTTTCGTGAGCTTGAGCGTGAGCATTTGAAGTGAGACAAATATTAACAAGTAACTGATGTTTAATCTTGAATAATAAGCTAGGTTTATGATTATGGTTAATATAACAGGATATTTGTCTAATATGTTATAGTTAAGCTTCACTGCAACAAAGTGCAATGATCATTTTATTCTGTAGAAAGTATTAATTCTATATGGAAAGCGGAGAACGGAATCTCTGTTCCCCATCTGAACTCCTGAGGATCTCTCTGCCTACAATGCTATTTGCGAGTCATCTACCTATTTAATGTTTGATTTATCTCAACTACACGACAGATGTAGATTCTATTGAATTTTAAGGATTGTTTACTCGTATGTTAAATTTATTTTACGTTTACAATGTGTATTACTTTTGGTTATTGTAAGATATATAAATAAATATTATTACAGTTATTTGCAAGTAAAAATATTAATAACAACATACATGTAAACAATAAACTTGTAAATAATAAATATTAACCTTTTTTTTCTTGGTTATTTATATTCTTAGTTATTAGGTCAATCAATATCTTAAAGCAATCCTATACAATTTAACTTTCGCCATATATAACGAAATGTGTTAAAATATATCTATGGAAACACGCTACAAAATGCATACGCTTACAAAAAAATAATAAAAAAATTGCAATGGTATCGATTAATTACTTCTATATAAAACATTGCAGCTCTATTGAAATTGAAGGCAATTACCTCATATAACTTCTTGGTATAATGCTACTTATGTAAAATAAAATAATAAAATAATATAAAAAATTTAATAAGAAATACAAAAAAAACAGTGCATTGTATCGTAATACATTTTTATATTTATATTATATTTCATTACACTATTGTTATACCGACGTACCTTGGTTCTCAAGGTTCACAGGAATCGATTTCTTTTAAAGACAAAAGAACATTTATATTTATATAATAATTTTAATAAAAAAATTAATTACGTAGCAGGTTCGGTGCGCGTGCAAGATTTTTTGTATAGCCTTATTCATTATCCAAAGAAGTTTTGGCTAACACGTTCTAATATATAAAGTGTTAATATTAATAAATTTTTGTGTATTTGACTGTGACATTAAAACTCCATAATACATTTAGCTCCGTATATTTCTTTGGATATATATAATTATTTTAATATTTGACACCTTTATTTGCGTTAGACATAGTTTCCAAAGTCTATAAGCAATACAAAAACTTTTTTTTAATAATTAATTTATATTTTTATTGTATAAAGTTCTTATTCTGTTATAATAGAATAATAATTCTATTATAATATAAAAATTATAGTTTTAATGTGAAACTTTCGTGACGTGTAAAAAAAATCCTAATATCCAGGTGGGCTTGATTCTTTCAATATACAATTAGTCTTGAAGTTTTCGTTCTTATTTTATATTTTTAGCTAATTATCATTAATTCACTACTAAGTACGTAAATGAATAAATGAGTACAACAAATGTTGGAGCAATGGAATAATATTCAGTTAAAGCTATGGTGGTCTGATCCTTATTCGGGGGAAGTGCTTATTTCAATTTCACCGCTTTGGAAAGCCTGGCATTGAGTTCCATTACTCAGTTTAAGAATGGAGTATTCTGACGCAAACCTAACTCTGTCTGTTACAAATTCAATTATGAAAAATCTAATCTGTAATACATGTAATTTCTTGATAACTATTAATATTTGAGTATGTTTCAATAAGTCATTATAAATAACACTTAATAGTTTCTCATAATATAATAAAGCACTTAAATCAATTACGTATCTTGGAATTGGGTTAAATATGTTCTTAATATGTTTTAAAACCTTCACAATTCGGCGCATTAGTTAAGGAACCTGTCGATAATCATATACGTATGTACGTATTATTATTTTTGTCTGTACAGCTTAAATTCGAGGCCATCGTGGCGCAGTAGTACGGAGCCTAGTTGTTAAAACGCAATGGAATCTATTTTTAATTTATTTAAATTATTTTCAATTCACTGCTCTGTTGAGACAAGACGCGGCGTTGAACTCCGCCACTCAACATGCAATCTCAAATACGGGCTGAAAGTTAAATATTGAAGTAAAATATTTAAGTGAAAGTTAAATAATTAAATTGCTATTATATTGGTTGTATTTGTGACTAATATAAAAGAAAAAAGGAGCGTTAAACAAATTCCCGCACATAGAAAGGTAGACAGGAACCTTGTGTTAAGACACTTCGTCCGCCACTTTTCGCCTTTCGATGCAACTCAACACCGCACTTTGCCTTTTTAACAGAGCGAAGAAAATCATTAATTCTCCCCGAGTGGAAATCGAACCCACAGACCATCACGTTTACAGGTATAACTTAATGTTACACATCTCTATTCTCCACTTTACTTTAATTTAAATATATTTAAGTAAAATGGAGAACAGATTTGGCGGTGCGTAATATTTTAGAAATTTAATACTTGTATAATAAGTTACTATGCTAAGTTTAAAAAAAATATTTAAATCTTAATAATTAATTTTACATAATTTAGTAAGGCCGTTTGTAGTTTTTACTGAGCAATTTAACTCTTCATTTAAATATAAATTACTCATTATATTCGGTCTCATAGTGTTGAGAATTGTGTTATATGTAGCCTACGCTTTGTAACAATGTTGGTATTCAATTTTTTTTTCTTCATTTTATTTTATTTGTGTGGCTTTTTCCATCATTCTGAGAGTTGGGGGGCTCTAGCTGCAGATCTCTTTGTCGTCTACTTTAACCATCTCACATTAACCGTTATTGTGCCTATTCTGTGCAGTGACAGTCATAGCACTTTTGGAGTATTATGAAGTATATTTGATATGATCTATGGTTATATCCTAAGGGTTTGTTCGGTGATTGTGCTAATCTCAGCTACTACAGGTGCGATTTTATTTGGGTTGTATAAATCACTTATCGAAGAAGGCTGTAGGTTATATTACATCACGTTAATCGTTTTGATGTTTACCAATATAAATATTACTTTAAAATTTATTTGTAAAAGTTAATTATTTCCATTTGACTAGCGGACGAAGCCGCAGGTAACAGCTAGCTAAGTATATATTCGTATATGTAAATTTTTTTAAAATTTCAAATGATATTCAATTGTGATAACCCAAGAACTTCGGGATAATAAGATTTTAGTTTTAATAATTTAGTCTAACTTATGTACAAGATCAGACTATAATTCAGGTTAAAAGTTAAAGGTCAAAATTTTACTTTTAAGTTAATACATGAAGCTAGTTAGCTATACAATTGACACATAATGCACCTATTGTTATAAGTACCTAACTACGTTTATGTATTTTAAATGAAACTTTCACAGTAGCGTATATTTTAAAATAATATTGTAGGGGCCAGACGTTTCAAAAACTTTACATGTAAAAAAAATCACGAAATCTATATATTATTATTTTATTGTACGTCTCATTATATGTATTTAGTTTTTTTTATAGTTTTTAAATTGATACAATGATTACTTTAACACGCAATATAAACAAGAAGTGAGGAGCTAAGTGATGTATTACTGTGTTTTATCTGTCACCTGTCAAGATGCGTGCGTGAAAATGAAATTCATACTTACTTAATTGACTTATTTAGTGATTATTCTGGTGAAAATTTACATTTGTAAATTTAATAAAGCTTTCGTGGCACGCTGACACTTTGTTTGACTATGAACGCAACGGTTCTGGGTGTGAACACGCTAGAGTAGTTATTGAGTCCTACTTGTCTACGTCGGAAAGTAATATTAAACCGGCCAAATTATCACTTTTCCCGTCACTATTAGTATTTAAGTCAATGTAATAAATCATTCAATTTCTACCAATTCTTCAAATGAAATAAAACAAACATGAAAGTTAAGGGAGGCTTACCAAAATACAATAGTTTACAAAAATTATATTTAAATCAGTTAAGCTGTTTCTGAGATTGACAAACACACAGACAAAAAAATTATAAGTCATTTTTTTGGGTTCTCCTGCATTGATAATTTCAATCACAGGTTTTTTCATACATATTACATGTACAAACCGAACAGTTCAATTTTTATTATATGTATAGTATAGATTATATGTTTTCATTTGCCGTCTCTGACTCTGGCATATGCGATAGATATGTGAAGCTAAAAATCATAGAACATAAATTATTCAATATATTATATTATGTCAAGTCGTCTTGTAAAGCACTTTGTAAAGATATTCTTGTGTGAGAACAAAATAAACACTACGACTGACACTCACGGCCAAGTGAGGCTTTTGTTTATATAAGAATTCTTAGGGTAGGTACCTCTAAAGTCATTTTTCAATATTTTTTCTTTAAACTTTTATTTTATATTAGTATTCAAGGGGTATTCTTCGACTCGATTCTCTCTCTGTAACGAAATGAATGAAAAAGTCGATATAAATAATGTATTGTGCAGATTGTTTTTGTAATTGCCAAAAATAACTTTTATACATTACAATAAACTGTATATTATGTAAAAAAAAACAGCTCTATTTAAGTAAATTTCGGGTAAAACTACCATAAAGTTACTAAATACCAAGTCACAAATAATACATGTCAAGCCATAGACATATTATTATCTTTTCCAATTGGTGTTTGATCGCTTTTTCGATTGCGAACAGGTTTTTAATCATTTCATTAAATTTCATGAATAAGTTTGAGGTCGATGCTCTGTTCAAAATGAATATGTCGTCAGAATAAAATATATTATTTATTAAACTCTTTAATCTTGTTTCTTTTTTTAATTATTGACTGAAATCAACTGTCGTCATATTAAAATCAAGTAATATATTAAATTAAGGTTCTTATTTATATACATATATAACTGTCAAAACATAAAATAAATCTTGTATATTCGTTTTTCTAGAATCTTATTAACGAAAATTTGCAAAACACACTTATTTCTTAAATAATTTACAAATAATAATGACATGTATAACATAACGGAAACGGAGTGTCTTAACACTAGTTTCTCTCTTGCTAAATACGATCTATTAACGCGAGGTATTAGTAGTTCCTAAGACTAGATCGTTAAACAATCAAAATTTGAAACGTAGCTAGTAGCTTTATAATAATAATTTAGAAGTATAGAATATATTTATTAGTTAAAAAAAAAGTCTTTGGGTTCCTCGGTCCGCCACTCAACCGATAATATATTTTATCAATCGGGCGGAAAGTGTTTACGGGTTCTTTTATCCCGCTAAATACAGATGATAGGTAGAGATAGCTATATCTGGTATCCGGCCGGATATCGTTATTTTAGTTAGATCGTTTTATAAATAGCCATCGGAAATCCGATAGTTGATAATCTGGTCTGTGTAAATTTATTAGCACTCTATTTTATTTTTTGTCCTCTTTCATTCGATTTATTCGTGGCTCGTGTGTGTTAATTACACACATTAATTGTGTCACGAATGTGATTACAATAGAAATAATGTAAATTAATATATATATATATATATATATATATATATATATATATATATATATATATATATATATATATATATATATATATATATATATATATATATATGCATGATAAAACTACTCAAAGATTACCTTTGAGTTGAAACGTTCCAATCTTATTCTTATGAGAGAAGTTTTTTTTTATCTTATCACGAGATTTGGGATACACACTATTCCGTGTCGTTATAGACACATATATAGGCCCTTTATAGCCAGAAAAAACCAAATATCAAGACGTATTGTCTCCACGTTTCGCCCGAATTTGAGGCATTTTATGGTGTCTCGTGGAACTTAACACCGTATTTCATCAGCCCATATTAGGAACAAAAAAATATTATTATTGCTAATCGTGCTAAGGCGCAATGATGATAAACGATGGTTATGGGTCCCCCATTTGGGGGAATGAATTTATTTTCATTTTTTCGCTACGACAAGACAAAGCGCGGCGTTGAGTTGTCACAATGTCTCAAATTCGGGCGAAAGACTCAGAATAGAGAATACTTGACACTGGGCTCTCTGCCTACTTTAGTATATGCGTGAAATAGAAAAAAAATCATATATTTAAATATTATTATTTAACTTATCCCACTTCTACGATCTTATAACATTTCCGCATTGCATAATAACGTATGTTGGTGCTTACAATTATAAGGTACTAGAGTATTCGACAAGTGTCGAGGTAAACCCAAAACTGAGGCTACAGAACTGGTCGGTTAACTTTTACAGGCCTTCGCACATCGCTCCCTTCGCTTTGATCTTACGAATATAAATGTGTTCGAAATTTTAACTGATTTCTTATCTTGATGTTTTAAAGCAAATTCCACGATGTGGTGAACTGAAGTTTATTGTTTGTACTAATTTTGAAAGCTAAGGTTTTTGTTTTTATATTAGTTTCACACTGTATCCGACGACGCGAAAGCGATACACTGCGGAACTTAATGCCACAATTTATTTTACCAAACCGAGGAAATGGAAATATTTCCTTCTCCAGAGTTTGCTTGTTAGTTTGATTGCATTTACAGTCAGAGGCCAACTTAGTTTTTCTCTTTATACGTCACAATAATTATACAATTAATTTCGACCTGACTGACGAAAAAAAATCAATTATATAGATATATAGCATTTAGTACTTACGGTCACAAAGCCTGACACCAGCCTTAGTGCCAACGCGGCGTTGAGCTACATCACTCAACACGCAATGTCTCACAAATTGGCAGAATGTGGGGAACGGATTGTCTGAACACTCATCTCTCCTGTTCCCTCTCGCCTACCATGCCATATGTTTGAAACACTTTCCTGCTGATCAAAAGAGGAACACTAATAAAAGAATACGTTACGCATGGTCTCGACTTACCTCCTGTAACTGCACTAGCGTAAGAATACTATTTATTATAAATCTATGAGAGTACATCCAGTAGTAAATTATAAACTAAGCACGTTTCAACCACATAAACGTAAATATCAAGTTAATCGGCCATTATTATGTGAGAGCGGCTTCGAGCGGCTAAAGGAGGAAAGGGCTTAGTTTTCCGTTTTTCCCGCCGCAGTTTCATACACTTGTATGTATGTAGGCGTGTTTGTAAACATTTTCTACATGTTTTACGTAACAATGGATGGAGTAATACCATTGGTGGTCACGAATATTACGATTGAGTTGCTTTGGAATTTAGCTAAAACAGGTTTTATTCGAATGCTTTCACGATAAGGCTTATGTTGATGCATTATGGAATTAAGTTATTTTGAATTATTATTATAAATAGACAAGATCAATGACCAAATTTTCTAGTAAAAACTGTTTAGTAAAAACTGACGGAAAGACCCTCAAATGTAAGCGTATGAGTCATCGAGGGATTTGTGGGTTCCATGCTCAATCGGGGGAATAAGTTATTTCCATAGCCTCGGTCTGGTAGACATTGCGTGTTGAATGGCACAACCTAACGTCGCCATTTGACATATAAGACCGCCCCGGTATGAAAATAATTCATGCTTCCGAGTGAGGTCGGAACCACGACTTACTTGACATTTACAGTCAGATGGTGTAGTAACTAAGATTTCTTCGTCCAGTCAGAGAAAGTCTGGCAGTCGTAGGTTTATATTTTTTGTTTTTTTTTTTCGCTATTTTTTTCTAAAACTTTTAACTTGAAAGACCTTTTGTATTACTTTGAAAGAAAACACGTAACTTGATTTTTTTTATGATAAAGTATTTGTATACTCATTATGAATATGAATATTATGCATAGTATACCAAAAGTACATTTCATATAAACTTAATAGTAATAAAATTTTTATTACTAAGTTAACAACTTGATCTATTTTACGACATTATGGGCAGTTACACTTAATAGTTGGTCTCGTGTTTAATGAGTATATATGTAAATTGTGCATATCATTCTAGGAATTTACCTAGTGTGAAAATTCCTTATCAAATTAAATTTGCCGAGCATATACTGTGAAAAATCCTTATAGTTATAGTACAAATTCATACAAAAGTATTACTATTTAGCCCGTTTAAGAGAAAGGTAGAGAAACCTAGCACGGCCGCTCTACGAGTGTATGTGTTGAGTGACGGAAAAAAATCCAAATCCTCGGTGTCACAAAATAATTTTATTTCGATAATTAATTGAATCATATATTTTATGTTGTTTAATACATATTTTCAAATGGACTTGACTTACGAGTTTTGTATCCACTCATACCAAAAGCCCGAAGTACATCTAACGACAAGATCAGTGGGTCAGCAAAAACTAAAGTGAACATCAAAGAATATGCATTGTGTGCATTAATATACAAATAAACTATCTAAAAAAAAAACATTTTTCATTTAGAACCAGTGCTATTAAGTATTGAGTATAGATTTTAAATTTTTTATCACAATTGAGCGAAAGTGGAGAATAGATTTGGGAAATTGGAAAAACAACGTTATTGTTAATAATTTATTATCATTTTGATATCGCAGATATAAAAATATATGTATAACGTAGATGTTAGAAATATATGTATAACGTAGATGTTCTTTCTACTCTCCCAAATTATTATTTTAGCTTCATATTAAATTAATGTAGACAGACTTAATTTTTTTACCTTTAGTAATTTTCTACTACATACTAAATAAAATAGTAAATTATTCATAGTATAAGCCTCTAAATCAATAACTTTGCGGTAACTGCGAATATTTTTTTAATGAAAACAATCTCTGCAATTCAAACATATCTATCATGTTTCTATAATAATATTATAATTTTACAGATTTTTATCTTATTGGATAGTCACTTAATAGAGGATGGCTATGAGCTATATGGGTATATTACCTACATCACGTTAATCATTTCTATGTTACAGTTTCTTAATTGTGTCATACGCGGCACTTGCCTATTTCCACTAGAACACACAGACAAAGACGAAAATGGAAGCTAGTTTTTTTAAGAAAATAAAGTAACTCAGTACCTACTAGACTTAAACATAGAGTACGTAACTATTGCTAACTGCAAACTACAAACTATTATGGGTAATAAATAAATAGTATAATTACATCTTAACCCTTACCCCGGCGTAGAATACTTGTTTTAAGAGCGTAATTAACCGTTTCTCACTGGTGTCAAGGATTCATGACTTTATGTAACCATTGCAAAAAATGTATATTTTTATTATAGGCACACTAGCTTCAGCGTGCGACTTCACCTGCATGGTAAATGATAATACTAAGTTTTGTGTATAACATGATATGTTCTACGTCAAATATGTTTCTGATTTAAATCAATAATTCCTGAAATTAGAATGTTCAACCAAACAAACGGGTAATTAGCTGTAATTAGATACAATAACATAAAATATTCTTGTTTATTTTTAACCTTAAGCAATAAAACCTTAACCAATGTCATACACTGTCATATACAGGCCTTTATTATTATAAAAAAATATTTATTTACAAGTTATGTAACCACGTGTCTTATTGTTAATATATATATATATATATATATAGATATATATATATATATATATAGTATATATATATATATATATATATATAGATAATATATATATATATATCTATATATATATCCTTTGCTGGTAGACACTTCACACTTGTGTCTATAGGCTTTAAAATATGTATTTTTAATTAAACATATTTTTAGTGAACTTTTTGATGGTATGCTTTTATATTATTAATGGAAATTGCATGGATATCACTTTAAGGTAATTTAAAAAAAACACCTTAGCCTTTAACACCTGTGACGCATGTAAACAAGTGACGTCATAAGTTGTTTGTTCAAGTTAAGTTCTATTTTCATTTTTATATTAATTAAAGTGTTCAATGATCTTGCGTTTATTGGAATAACCCTATAAGATGTATGCATTTATTGACAACTTGTTGGTGTCCCTTGATTTTTATATGCCAGCGGTAAATGCTTCAAATCTTATATTTTCATTTATCATCGGTAAATGCTCATCACAATGAAGCTGGGCTATTGTGGTTCTACATCTAGTGCTGCAGCTCTTATCATGAATTAGAACTTTCCAACTTTCCAGGCCTACAATAAACAAAATTTAATTTGTTAAACTGAGACAGATAGCAGTTCCGATAACTTCCACATACAACCATAAACGTTTTACTGCTTTATAGACTAGACTACCAACGGTCACACACCTACAGATAACTTGACCGCTAATACTGTGAACTGCATCGAGAAGAAAACATGACGTAATCGCTCCTCGGTGAATCCAGTATTCACCACAAAAATAACTCCTCAATTCCTATAGTTCCTGAGATTAACGATTAACGAGCTCTTCATATCTATTACATAAGTATAGATTATTATAGATATATAAATAAGATAAATACAGATTTAAAATGTACTTGACTCAGTACATTGCACAATTATTTACCTTTTATGTAATAAAGATAATGTTTGTAATACGTCAATTCAGTATATTGTTATCAGTATTATATTAATTATCATAATTGTCGTTTTATCCTACTCATTTAAATATTTTTAATTTACCATTGAATCTGAAATTGTGGAATTTACAAGGGACATACTAGCATTTCTATATACAGGCTTAAAAGACATGTAGATAAAGTAAAAAGGTAAGAAGAGAAAGAATAGGGCTTACCTACTTAGAACCTTATCTTATGTCAAAACACTCCGTTCTCCGCTATACAATTGAATTCAAGATACAGGTTGTTAAGTGGCGCAACCAACTTAAACAAGGGAAGCAATATCGCTATATTAGGTAACTAATTAAGTGATTATTATGCGCTTTATCTAACCAGAGTGGATACTTATATTATTTTAAAATCATTTACGTAATATTACGTTCAATTCTAGTATGCTTGTTCTCAAGACAATTTTCTAACTTAAAGTTTCAGACCTTGGTCCAATTTTATGCATAAAGTACAACAATCAGTTCAAATAACATATCTTGTTTAGATATTTTTTTAATCTATTTCATCGACACGACTTTGGCAATATGCTTAATAAAACTTAAGACTTATCTCCTTTCATTCTACGTGTCAGATATTTACAAAAGTGCTTGTAAATAATTGTCGTTTTCACTTGCAGTCAAAGATTAGTGAAAACCCGCATTAACCGCATTAACTTAACCGCAAAAAAAAGAAAGAATATATATATATATATATATATATATATATATATATATATATATATATATATATATATATATATATATATATATATATACCGTACGACTGTCATTCATTCTGTCATTGCATATTGTATATTATGTACTTTTTTTTATTTATATCAACATGTTAAAGTAACGGCCTCGCATTTCAGGCTCGTATATAAATTTAACAGCCTTGTTATATTTTTAAACTTAAATGAAATCAAATTAAAATACATATCGTTTTGTTTACGAAATCTCGTAATTTTTTTATGTTTCTACTAAATAATAAAAAATTTCTTCATATCATTTTTTCTCGACAGACGATAATGTTCCTGTCGTGTCGAATTTGTCGTCAAAATAATGATCTGTGCTGACTCTTTTATTACTGTCTATATGCCTTTTTTATGTCGGAACAATATATATATTTATATATATATATATATATATATATATATATATATATATATATATATATATATATATATATATATATATATATATATATATATGTATATATATATATATATATATATATATATATATATATATATATATATATATATATATATATATATATATATATATATATATATATATATATTTTAATTTTTTTTTTCTTTTTTTTTAACTGAAGGTTACTTAATTCTGACATGTAAAATATACTACATATTTATTTATTTATTAAATATATTATTTATCTTAATGTATGTGATTTAAAAATGTATGTCATTTCGAAGCATGAGAGTGTATGAAATTAGAATAACTGTAATAACGTATTATCAAATCAAATATTACTGTAATACTGACTAATCAAGATAAGAACAAAATTAATTTGCCAAAGCTTCTTCTTTTGCTTCTCTTTGCTTATGGCGTTTCGAGCGTGCCCATTGACACAATTCACTTTGCCAATGTCACGTTGAATGGAGAACACAGAATGCAGAATGTACGGTAAAGTGGAGACAGAAGGAGGACATTACACAATAGAAGAGCATGTTTAACCTCATGGAAATTTAAAAGGTTTCTATGTGACAGTTGGTTTAAGACTAGGTCCTTATTATAAGTACGTCCGCGTCATAGAGCGTATTGATGCAGTCTTACAGTTCTAACAAAGTTTTTGGACTGTTACATTACTTATTGTCTACTTACTGACAATTGTAGAAAAAGAAGAAGAACTTACAGCATGTACCTTTTAAATGTGTAAAACCGCAACCGCAATGAAAAATAATTAATTTAATAAATAAAACTGTTAACGGCCCGAAAAAATCATGTTAACGTAATTATTATAAAGAAATGGTTTTTATGCCATTTATATGTGCGTCAACGTTTGTAATTGCTAAAAAAAATAAGTACATAATATTAGCGTATATTTATACGTCATGGCAGGTTGTTTACTAAGATTGTTATAATGTCTAATTACGGACAAAGACTAAGTGTGGAGTTGATTTTCGCCACTCTTAGGTTTTCTCTGCTTATGCTATATATAGGATATACATTAATCCAAGAAAATAAAAGGAAACAAAAGGGTTTTTTTACTTTTCTCTTATACTTAAAATGGTTTATAAATAAAAAAAAACTTAGATAATTAATGTAAACCTAAATAAAAATAAAAAATAACAAACGTCTCGATGCGTTTATATTATTAATATGGTAGTCATCTGGGTATAAATATTACAAGCAAACACGACAAAAGTATGCAAGGTATGCAGCGATATCAATAACTTAACTAATTAATAGTGTTGCTTTAGTACCCATTATATATATATATATATATATATATATATATATATATATATATATATATATATATATATATATATATATATATATTAAGATAATTCTACACGTACTTTCTGAATGGATTTGTTATTACGCAATTGGAATTTGATTAAACGTTACATTTATTAATAAAATTATAGATTAAGCTTCAATGTTGTGAAAATATGATAATCAGCATATCATTGTACTGGAAATACTAGTATATAAAAACATAAAGTAGATATCAAATTTATATGAAGTGATGTGTGAAATATACCATAAATATCGGTCATTGCAGGCGCAGCAGGACTGTTTAATTAACACTCGGAACAAGGACAGTGGAGAAGCACTGTAAGACCCAAGAATGAGAATCCCAGAGTGTCTTAATACTATTCGCTCTGCGAGATAAATGAAGTAGAAAGTAATAAATTGATACTTATGTAGCAACTAATTTATAAAGTTACCTAGCAGAGCTTGGTGCTTAAAAATCAATTTATATGTATTAATATTTGCAATTCTTTCGTATATACATACATTATACATTTTATTCTTGCTTAGTTTTTTTCGTATATGATATAGAAGGCAGAGTCAACTTAGCTTTACAACCCACTTCTCCTCTTTCGATCTTTTATTGATGCATTGTTTATTTAATGGCGGAACTCTACACCGCGTTTTGTCTACTAGGACCAAACGAAAAAAAAATTCGAGGGATTTTTTTTTTAGGGATTAAACCCACAACCATTACGAGGGCAGACAATTTAAAAGATATCCATACGTACTTTCATTGCAGGTATTGCGCAATAAAATGTAGGACCTAAATGAAGACAGCAATAAACGAAGCTTACGACTTCAGTTCTAACTATTTAATTATCATGTTCTTATTAACACACGTTCAGTGTTCACTCTTCATATGAAAACTCACTAGCTTACAAATGAAGCTCTATAGATTAATTTACTATTCTTTAAATTTTGCTCTGACATTTCTATACACACATATGTGTTATATATGAACTAAATGTGGTAACTAAATGAAAATGTGGTTCAATTGCTTTTAAATTAAGCGATTCCAACTTTTTGCAAAAACCAAGATCGTAGTATAAACTTTCAGCTAGTGGATAACATTTTTTTTCTCTACCACTACATATACTCTTTATGTATATTTTATAGCTATACAAATATTTTCTTAAGCACTTTGCTACCGTGTAACGGCAACTTGTTCAACTTGTATAATTAAGAAACGTCTTACACATTACACAAGAAGATATAATTAACAGATCGATTGTATTGTTATTTAAGTATTATTCAAATAAAAACATTAAATTATAATACTTTGTATCCAAATTGCAATTTGATGAGACCGACGCAAACTATTTTTTATGCTCTAAGAAAATAGCTCGCTACAGTGTTCTATGTACCTATTAAAAAGAAAGAATATAAAATGTTCTCATAATAAGATAATGTTAATAATGGATTGATTTAAACAAATAAATGTCGTGTTTAAACTTATTTTGACCAGCGGCTTCGCCCGCGTCCATATATTGAAATAAGTAATAGTTAATATATAAAAGTGCCCGAAAGTAACTTTTACTAGAGGCAAACATAATGCTTTATAGCCTTATCTACTTCTTACTATCCAATAAGTTTCTAGTGCCCTAAATTTATATAATAGAATAGAAAAGAAGAACGCGTTCAACTAAACAAGATTTATAATATCCAGTATCTATAGATTTATATAATATTATTATAAAAAACGAGCAGTCAAAAAGAAAATTTAGCTTCCATATCCAGTTGTTTTGTTCTACATAGACAAAAAATACATGCAACAATCACAGGTTTTACCTTAGAAGCAAGCACGTTTAGAAATAAAGCCCCGTCAGTTTTATCATATAAATTATGATTTTTGAGACTTGCAAGTTAAAGTAGGTGCTACATGATTAATTAGCAAATAAAAAAAGCGCTTGGTAATCGTCTATGGCCAAATGATAATTCTGTATTCATACAGAATATTTTGATTTTGATTATCATATTAGATAATATATTAATTTTTGTAAATCACCTCATTCTATTGATATCTGGCTAGGAATTGATAATTTTTTTGATAATCTAGGCACATGTTGGTACTTTTAGTTTGTCATGTTTATATTGCTTACTGTACTTTGCTTGTAATGTATTTAATATTACTGTTAATCTTTGTACTGAAGTCGTAAAATAATGATTTTACATACTAATTAAATATTTCGGCGTAGCATATTCATTTAATACCTACTTAGAAACCGTATAAATTATTCAGTTGTAAATTATATTAATATAAAAAAATTACAACCCAAATTTAAATCATCCCGTTTCCTCAAACACTTGCTACCTACGTCACTAGTTATGTATGTTTATTACTAACACATTTATATAATAACTTTACTTTAAACACGTAATACATAATTTTTGCGGTTAACTCTACAAATAATCAACGTGATCTATTATAGAAATAACACATTCATAAATCATGTCCATTATGTCGCGTACTATTTGCGATGATTTGTCAACATATTGTGTGATCGTGTGTGTTTAGTTAGATTAAGTAGTTAAAGGATAATAATGTATATGAATGTGTATATAGTTCGTTACCTTTTGATTTTTGCATTTTGCGTGCAGAGAATGAATGCATTTTGACATTTTTAATCTACTTATATACTTTTTTCGTTATTTTATTACTAGATTTATTTTTTTTAAATTTGCAAAGTTTGTTTCTTTGAACGCTCTTATCTCTAACACTTCCTATGGGATTTGTAACTGTTTTGGTATATAAAAGCCACGTTATTTAAGAAGGCTATAAGCTTAAATTTTGGCTTAAGTTCTTATTTAGTCCGTTTAGCATATTTATAAAGTCTACTTATATAAATACCAGTCTACTTTTAATGAAAACTGAGTTGAACCAGTTTTCATTTTCATTGTTACAGTAATTTTCAAATTTCAAGTTTTAATTTCTACCTTAGGTGTTTAAATTATTAATTAACTTTTTTAAAAAGAAATTATATATTTATCTCGCATATAGCAGAAACCACCTAGAGAGCAGAAACTCAACATACCAACCTTCTTCAAATGGGATCCGAAGTGAACCCACCACCATCGCGTTGTGGGCGCCACCGCCGATGGCTTCTACACATTGTTTGAACTATCAACATTGATACAAATTGATTCGAGTTACCATATACCAGTTTATAGCACAAAACAAGTTATTTAGCAACACTAGTAATTGCAGTGTACAAAGGAAATGACTGTGCGCACGCGAGTCCCCACCCACCGGCTACCGTATAGTTAGCTGGATAAAAGGTTGCTTGCAAGAATAGCTTACTGATATCTTGTTTTACACAAGGTTTTCCTTGTCATTTTTAAACTGTAGGTACGAGTACTATTTAAATTGTTTTTTTTTTTTGTAAATTTGCAGCTTATATATAATTGTAACACGACCCTTTGAATATAGGCTATTTTACACAAAGCACTTGTGAGGTATATTAGAATAAAAAAAATGTACGAAATGCAACTATTGTATTAATTTAACTTTTTAATTTATATCGGTTTTACCGTCGTAATGTAGGTATATGGAACTGACAACATATAGTAAATCCAGGTTCCACTTGATCGTCATCGTTGTTTATTTTTAGGAAATAGGTCATTTACAGTTATGGATGGAAGTGATGCTTACTTATTAACAAGGTGCATTCTTCGTACACGGACAAGCTGTAAGTAGAATCAAAATTTCAGGCTTACTATCTGATTATATATAACTCTATCGACCCGCTAGCGGGTTCGCCGATAAACTATCCCAAATTGCGTTCGTTTCGACATGCTATACAAAATCACATGTACACGTTCAGTATAATCGTATTATTTGTATAAACTTCCCCTCAAATCACGCAATCTATTATTGCAAATAGTATATACGATGTATTTATTTCTTAAATAAATGTAGCCTTACTCTTATTACATAGTTACTCCTTATTACATCGGCTACCTGCCAGATAAAATCCCGTCAAAATCGGTCCAGCCGTTTCAGAGATTAGCCAGAGCAATCAGATAAACACAAAAATTATAAAAAAATAAAAAATATTTTGGTATATGGCATGTAGAAAAAAGCGGTTATTTTAATATTACAAACAAACGCTACAATTTTATTTGTTAGTATAGCTATAGTTAAGAATTATATTATTCAAATAACGTAACATTTAAGATTTCAAAGAAATCCAATCTAGAATTAATTATTTTTTTTATTAATTTAACCTATTTTATATAACACACACAACTTAACTAATACTACTTGTTTAAACAATAACGTGAACAAATTGCAAAAAGCATAAAATGTTAGTGTTAAGTCAATTAATATATATGTTTGTATAATACAATGAATAATTCATATTTTAGATATAAATTAAATTCATAATTTACCTTGAGGGTTACTTCTAACGGATGTGTAATGCAAATTTGGATTCTAATTCGTTTTTGTTTCGTTATTACTTATGTTGTTTGTATTTTTGACAGTAAAAGTAACAGTAAAACTAAAAACTAAAACTAAAACAGTAAAACTAAATTTCGTGTGCGCGTTATTTTATTTTAAGCACATTCACACAGAATGTGCTTAAAATAAAATAACGCGCACACGAAATTTAGTTTTACGCTTGCGCACATAATGTTGGGTGTGCAGAGAGAACTTAGTGTTATGACACTCAATTTTTTCCGCCCAACGTCAGCGAGGAAATTAAAGTTATTCATTCCCCCAATTGTAAATAGAACACGCAACCATCAGGTATATACAGCCACGACGGTGCCCAACTGCACCACGATGACAAATTAAATATTATAAATAGAATTGCAAAAACCAATTAAAATAAAGACTTAATGTATGAAATAGTAAAAATCACTATAAATATATTTAATAGCTAAAAGCTTACATAATTAATAAAACATAAATTAAACAAACGATATTTACAAGACGAAGCACTGAAAATGTACGTATACCTTAACGTCTTCTACCTTTATTTTGTTAACTGCACATCTGACTATTAGTTAACCAAAGCATCGTTGTTTAGCTAACGGGATCTTTCTTTGACTTAGCACGTGAGATGACTTTTCTTGGCCTACATGTAGCTTTGTTTGTAAAGAACATTTTGTTTGTTATTGTAGGTATAACTATAAAATTAATAAAAAATAATAAATATAGCTTCACTCTGTATTACGCATATGGCAAGTAGGCAGAGAGATCCTATCCTATCCACTTTCCGCTCAAATTTTGAGATATTGCGTATTGAATTACTAAGTTATTATAGTAAATAAAATAGTTGCAGAATGTTAATAGACCGGAAAATAGAGTGTCTTTAAAGTCCATGTGTTATTTAATATAACTTAATGATAAACACTGAAAAAACTTGAATAATACAACATTACAAGTTGGTGCAATTTTCTATCTGCGAAGATTGTGTATAATGAATGCTGTACAAACAATAAGGAAGTGAAATATAATTTTATATTATATGTAAAACATTACTTAATGTTAAATGTAATTATTTAATTTTATTAAAAAAAAAAAAGATTAACATATTAATAAAAAAAGGCGGAACATATATAAAAATATAAAGATTGATGTATGTGTATAAACATATGCATAGACCTTCACGTGCACTTTGAGAATTGGAGATAAACATTCTTTTTTGTTATTAATGTAGTTATATTTAAGTTTTACAAGGTTTGTTTATTTTTAAATCATAATTTTTATTAAAAATAACGATTTATTGTCATATCCATTTAAAAAATCCGTGAAGCAAAAAGTTTGGACACCTTTTTAAGAAAATTGCGCGGACGGAGTAGGATATTTGGCACACTTATAGTTTATATGTAGAAGTGCAGAATGCTAATATTATTCAATAATAATGCTTATAAAGTATATATAATATAACTTTTCTATAATATAACTTTTATATAAAGTGACTTACACGTTGCAATGGAAACGCGTATTTCACGCGACAATGGGTCCTCTATTTTATCTTAATGTGTACCACAGATGTTAAACGGAATAGTCAGGAAGAACGTATTGCTAGTTACTCCGTTCTTCACTTGCCATCAAAACATAAACATTGTTTGTTGCATCCAATGTCGCAATTGGCACAACCAGACCGGAGACCTGAATATATTTATATATAGAAAACATTGTCCCCCCACTGGAAATCGACCCAAAACGATTTTGAGCTGGTCAGGCTTACCGAAACTAAGCCAAGATGGCGTCAAGTTAAATTTGAAGCTTATTAAACTTAAAATTATAAACGGCAAAGTTATGTCATTTTTATCACTTACGTAATGTCTATGTCTAACAGTACCTATATGAAAAACGATGCCACAAACCGTATGATGTATTTGCATACTATTATTCATTATTTTAACGATTTTTAGTGCAATTTTCAAACATAATGTTGTTATTTTATATATGTAATGTTTTTTAATTCATTAAAAATCTTTTAAGGTGTTAATTACTTACAAAAATAGAACAAAAATTGCTAAAAAATGTAAGCAAGTGGCACAATTAATGTTTAAGCTTAATATTCTATTCCAAGGTACATATTGTAATGTGCAAAGTGGAAAACAAAAAATAAATCATGACTTCGCAAATAACTTGAATAACATTTAAAAGTAATTTATATATATATATATATATATATATATATATATATATATATATATATATATATATATATATATATATATATATATATATATATATATATATACGCAGGTTTAACGCCTTTCTAATCTCTTCACAGTTAAGTGTTTAAATAGATAATAAATCATATAAAATAATTAATGACAATTGACGGATATCCGAGATTTTTATACATCCTTTTTTTTATATAAGTACACAAAGATATTACACTATTCAGTCTTCAAGTGTGTTTATTTTTCACTTAGATTTATTTCTTATTGTGCAATCTGTTAATTGCCACACAAATTAAGTTTCATCATAATATTAGTTATATTATAGTTTATAAATCTTTTAAAATAAATATTCATGGTGACTAAGTACGTATGCACATATCTTTAGGTACTAATTATACAGATATAAACTAATGAACCAACCTTTAAAATTTCATAAAGAAAACTAAATGATGTATTAAATCTCTCGTTTCGCAATAATTTACTTAGATAGATGGAGTAATGATAAAAATATGTTTTAAAATTGCCAAAATCCACTTAAAAACATGAAAATTGCTTTGAAACGAACATTTTCCCGCCATTGTCACCTGACATTTGACCGCCGCATGCGCAATGCGTGTCGCGACCTATTACGTACTGTACTTTACATACAATGGAGAAAAACGTGGAGCAACACAAAATTAGTTAAACTCCAATCTTTTGTGATGTTTTATCTGTTTTTTTTAATGGTGAAGGCCATCTTGTTAAGATATTAATCAAAGTATTAATATTATAATTAAATAATAAGCTTAATTTTAAAACCATAGCCTGAAGGTAATTTGAGTTTTTAACATATTACGTTTCGTAATTTTAATTTCATGAATTAATTAATTTAGTTGCCATTGAAGTGCACTTGCCATTTGTCTTGACTGAATCAAATGGTTACAGAGTAATTGCCACTCGAATTTCGAAGTATGTTTTTATCTATTTAGTATCTATCTTTAACTACTGTCTTTACACTACATGTCATAAAAAATGAAACCAAAAGAAAAACAAATTCAAATATTTTTTACGCAATTTAACTAGCCAACATAAGTAAATATACATTGCAATTGTATCGGCCATGTTGTTTATAAACATCTGGACTGCCTGATTGGTTGGTGCTGCGCATGCGTAGTAACTGCCATCTGATTCGCTGAACGCTGAAATTAGAGATGTGGAGTCCTATTCCAATTTACGACGGCATTCCTCTTAATATTGCATATAGGTTACTGTTTACAGCCTAATATATAGCTGTCGTATTGTATGTATGACTGATATCAAACACGCAATGGTGGTGGCTTTCGGCTTACCTACTCAGCATGCAAATTAATAAAAGACTATTAACTCTAGGCTATATCTGCCTACTTCATTAAACGCAGGTGCTAGATGATCAAGAACAACGATTTAGTAAAAATGTTTATATTTTTACTAAATCCTTGTTCTTGATCTGGAAGTAACGTTAGATATTAAAATATATGTGTTAGTTATGACATTAATTCCTAAAGCGTGTAGTTTTTTTTAAATTGAACGTAATTACCTATGTTTTTATGTAGCAATTTATCTCTTGTCAATAAATTTATTATATTTTATTTATTGGATATGTTATTTATACGGTTAATGGGTGCAACTTGCAATCCAGTATGCCTAGAAAGTCGAAACTCATATCACTGTTTACACAGTGATATGAGTTTCGAATTGAGTTCTTTTTTACAAAAGAGATACATTAAAAAAAAACCTAATCTTTATTAATTAATAATATATTATATAATAAAACCTATTATTGAAAATTATTTATTTTCCACATCACTACCCATACTAAAGGAGGATATTATGTACCTACAGCAAAATGACAAGAATGTCGATTTCACACATTAAATGCCTCAAACTACCTCAATTTAATCAGTTTAAATTTTAAAGCGTTTATTTATTTTATGACCAACGATTTAAAGAACAAATACAAGTTTATTTAGCTAAATCACCAGCTTTGCAATTGTAATTAGGTAGGAGCATTAACAATAACCTTAAACGCGAGAATATTAATATAATTTTACGATATGTTTGATAGTTGTGTTTCTAAACGTAAATGGTGTTTTTAATAGTTTAGATGAATATTTTAATATGTCTTTAGGCGCCTTGTTACATAGGTGTTTTGTAGTGGAGACTATAAAATATATAAAAATGTGTGTAAGTAAAAACCAACCATTCAGCAGAATATTTTGTTCTTAATTTTTTTTATAGCTTCACACTGTATCCCGTACATTACGCCGAGGCCCGAGACATTACGTGTTGAGAGGTGGAACTCCACGCTGCACTTTGTTTTGTTACTTCCCCTAAGTGGGAATGGAATACACAACTGTCGCGTGTACAGTCAGACGTTATGCCGCTGCTCTACTTGATTTTTTATCCAGTAATTAAAAATATCTCTATATGACAAAAATTATCAAGGTGTCTTTACAAACTTTTTTTCTTTCCAGGTGATAGGAGAACGAGAATATGCTGTGAGACCAACAAGACGGCCGTCAGAAGAACTTCAAACTGGACAACCCCTTGATATAGTAGTACAACAGGTTAGTTTTAAAATACACTATACCTACTCTATTTCTACTACACCTAATTGATTTGCTAATATTCGCAATTTAAAGTAATCGCAGTCTTATACCTTGATATAGCTTTACTTATATAGCTTAAAGCAGGGAGAAGTTAGTACCTTATTATAGATATTACATTTTAAATAGATATATAATTTTAAATAGATCTTCTATTATAGAGGAAATCTGACTGTAAACGAAATGATTGTGGGTTCGATACCTCCTTTTGGAGGAATCCAAAATTCTTTTCATTTCGCTCTGACCAAAAACAAACTCCGGCTTTTAGTTCCCTCACTTAACACGTAGTGTCTCGAATTTGGTCTAGATTCTCCCAGCACGATAAAGCATGTAGGCAGTATCTCGGCACATCCGTACACAATATTTTAAAAGTATAAACACGAAATAATAATTTGCTTTTATAACTGCCATGTCCCTCTTAGAATTGTAAATTAATTACAAAAATGAATAATAATTATGACATTTACCTGTTACTCAAAATATTTCTTGTTACTAAAGGACGGATTGACTTTAATATTGTGGCAAAAAAATGTATGTATGAAGTAGGTAATATACGTTGCAGGTATAGTAATTATACAGCCAAAAACAGGCAAAAAATATATATATTTTTAAAATAGCTTCGGGTCCCAGCATCAGATGATTACGTAATACCATTTCGCTTTACCACAAAACCATTTGTGTTGCCAATTAATACTCACTTGACGCCATCTTGGCTTAGGTCTTGGTAACAACGAAAAACGATTGTTGTGAGTTATAATCTCGCTTATGTCAGATTTTATTAAAATTTAACAAGTAGATATTTTTCCGGTCCACAACAAATACGCGCGAACATTTAAGAACGAGTGGCTGATATTTAGTTTCCTTTGCGTAATCTACAATAAAATTAAATAAATTAGGTCAAAATCCACTAAGATGAGAAAAAATTAGTTAGGCGACTTGTGTATTTGGAATCCTAGTGTTGCTTGACCCTATTTAATGTTATAATAGATATATAACAGTGTAATTATTAACTACGTCAATGGCGTAAGACAGCTTTTTACCAACTTGTATCTAACACAGGAAACCCGACTTCTCAACATTATTGATTTTTTATGTAAATTTATATATTCCGTGATTTTTTTTGTGATCATTTATTTGTATATTGATATAAAAAAAAATAATTTCCTAAAAAAAATTAATAATGTAAATTATGATATCGGCCGTAATTATTGCAACAAATTATTAAAATATAAAATTTCATATGAGCATTTTTGTCGCCTATTTTGTATGGGTACCATATTAATATTTTTTCTTATATATTAAGTATTTTTATATTTGAACCTTTAGTAACTTGGTGGTTATAAATATAAATATATTCTGGTCCGCTGTAGCTAAGGTATATAAAAAATGTACACTGTCAAGAAGTTTGTCTAGCCAATCAATGTATTAAAAAAAACCATGTCAATCTTTTTAATAAAAAAGATCACTTTTATTTTCATACATTGCATAAATAAAATTCTGATGTTATGTCAGTCTTACATAGCATAGGTGGCATTTGGAGCTATCGGGCTTGATTAAGTGACGTTGTAAGGTTGTAAAACATGTAGGCGACCGTTCGTGTATTGAGAAAACTTAAATGGACATGCCTAGTCTTTATCGATAATTCTTTATTCTATTTGTTAAAATTAATGTTGCCTTCCTTGTCGCTGTTTAACTCAAAATTATATAAAAAATACGCCACATTCATCGCGGGAAATAAAATGTATGATGTAACAACACTGTCTATGATATTCGAAAGACATTTGCCAATATACATTTTATTTTATTTTATATCAGTAAATATGAAGCAATTTTCGTCTCTGTTTTATGAGAGCCATAACAAAGTCGACGGAAAGTAATAAATAATAATTATAAATCAATTTGACGGGACCTGTGACCCTTGGCACGCATAAACAACTTCACGTGTACAGTGTGACTATAAAACGGTTTTGATTATCGTGACGCAGCATTTTTAATTTAATATTTGTATGTAAAAAAGCGGCGTCGTTGCGGCGCAACTGCACGCAGTGTCGCTTATGCGGATCGTCCTTAAATTCATATGTTTCGGGCATACAATATTCTACTAGTTAATTAAATAAAATATACAAAAACATATAACACTGAGACTGTAGGTTATCGACGTCATTTTGACAAGCGGAAGCGCTGTGTTGAGTTCAGTCACTCAATATTCAAATGTCCAAAGCAGAAATCTGAGGACGGAATTTCTTAGCACCAAGTTCTCTCTACCTACCCTAATATATACGAGATATATAAAAAAACAAAATAATGTTAAAAACATATAACGCAGATATTGCATATACCAGCAGCAGTAGTCTCAGTAGGTAATTGCTATATCACCGTTTCAACACCATTTCTCGTTTTTTTTTTCAATAAAAAAAACATGTTAAAGAGATAATGTAAAAATATTTATTTTTAAGCATGTAGACAAAGCAAATGGGATCTTTAGATAAGTAAAAATTACTTTTAAAAAGTAACGTTACTTAAAAACAAAAAGAAACTAATAATTAATTTTGTTATTGTTTTCCATGAAACAATTTAACTTGAATCATTTAGGTAAATATTTACTTATAATATTTTCATAAGTCCATTAGTCCATAAGTCCAAGTAAAATTTTCAACATATTGCAAAATATGTTGAAACCGTATAGCCAATACCTTAGAAATTAGTGTCTATATTTATTACGAATAGTAAAGTAAAAATAAAATTCTATCGTTATCATAACTCGAAATGGTGGAGACAAACTTTCTACAAATATAGGAAAGTATTCAAAGGTTCTACAAATATAGGTAGATATATTAAAAAAAATTGAAATATATTTTCAAACGATAAAAAAAAACATTATCGTATCAATCGACGAGCTATTAATTTTAATTGTAGTTCTTGTAATCTTGGCAATAACATAATTTTTATGGCATATAAATATGTTATAATATTACTATGGGAGAGGTTACAAAGAAAAACGAATGCGGATCTTTATATTCATATAAGTTGTGTAATTCTTGGGTTAAGAAAACCAATATAGAATAACCTCAAAAAAGATTTCAGAAAAATCTCGCTTTATTAACGTATCTTGATTTTTCCGCTATTCTAGTCATCTTTGGTCTTCCTGGTAAGGTTGTGAGGTTGTTACTATGAAAATTTGTATAAAGTATGCATAAGTAAGTAAGTAAGTAAAGTATGAACACGTGCGCTCGAAGAGAGCGGTCTGTAAGTTTGATAAATAGATCGATTGATACATACAGGTGAAATTAGTAAAAACGTGTTAAAACAAGGAGTTCGAATCCTGTTAGTGCCACGATTTCACCAACATATAATCTCAATGAACAGAAAAATAGAGACTAAAGAAAAAATGTCTCTCATTTTAATTCCCTGAGCACTAAAATAATTAAAATGAAGTAAAAAATTATTGGGAATCGGAAGTCAAGGCCGCAAAGTTTCTCGACACTACATTACTTATTGTAATTTGAAATAAAAGTAGTATACATATAAAGCAAAAAAAGTCCTTAGCAAATTATCCATACGTCTCACATGAGCCAATATGCATTGATGTCAGTAAGTATATCATTTCCCAAGAACAAGGGCCCAGAATAATAATTACGTAAAAATTTACCGACAAAATCTCGAGGGCAACGGTCTCTCATTAAATGAGTGCTCCACTTTTTCTCAGACCTTCATTATCTCGGTCTGGTTCCTAACTGTTAAGACCTGTATGCCAGTACAAAAAAAGTTTTAAAAATAAACCTTCGTACGCTTCGTGTACACTTGTTCGCTATATGCATATGATTTTTTTTTATCTCACGCAATTTCCTTTGCGATTTTAGGTACTGCGTGATGGGTTTTGTCCAGATCCAAACCATAAAGCACTTTTTTAATGGAATTTGAACGGTAACAATTTTGTGCTAATATTACTATATATCAATATAGACCTTATATATAAATTAAATAGAAAAATAGTTATTTTTCAATTTTATTTAGTTATTTTATATAAGTTAAGGATTATTTACTATTACTACATTAGTTTTTCTAGTATCTGTATACGTACATACCTATGTATGTTCAGGATGAACGGCTAGGTTTTGTGGATGAGATGTCGTCTAACCCACCAGGATAAGCCATATAAATTTTCGATATTACACCCTCGAGGGAAAAATTTGATATTATATAATCGGCTGAAAATATTTTAAGTTGAGAACCCTTCTTAGTTTTTATAATTAAAGCAGTCCGATTTTTTTTAAACATACAATAACAAAAAAACACACAATAACTGTACCTGCTTAGTAACCTTAGATTTAACAAAATATTCGTTAAACAATTTGAGTACGAAGCCTCATGTAAATTTGAAATTATCATTTTAAATCTAAAGAACTGACCCAGAGTAAAGCGTGAGATTTTTAAATAAGTCAAAATACCGTGTCGAATCTACTATACTCTGCACTCACTTGTCTTTACTTGTGAATAATAATAGGTTATATTTAAAGTACTTTTAAAGTTATTCCTTTTCACTATTAAACAACTGATATGGTAATTTCATACTTTTATCGTGTCTTTGTACTATTTATATATGTATATATCTTCATCTTTCTGAAATATTCTAATTAGTTACTAAATATTAATAAAATTATATTACGTACTTACAATGATTACAATAATTCCAAGGTTCCATTGAAGTACTTGCGTTAGCACTTTTTGTGTAATATTTTATCGAAATAAAACAATTAAATAGATAAACAGGCCATTGTTATTATAATAATTACAATATATTTTATTAATACTAAAGGAAATTCTGTAATGATTGTACTATTCTGATTTAATGGCTATGAAGGCTTTGTGGCTTAGTTGTAAATAAGAGATCTGTTCCGGTTCAAAAGTTTATTATAATGCGTATACCTAATGTTAGATACGCCCCCTTGTACAGGGTGCCTGGCAGGTCAGGCTTGTACAGGACAAGGGGACGTATTTAACATTAGGTATACGCATATATCGATCTATCTATCTATTGAATATTGAATCTGGTAATAGAAAATATCGTATCTAATGATTTTACCTGACAGATCTCTAGTTTACACTGACATGTTTTTTTTATAGGATTGTCATGTCAGATCCTGGCTCGTTAGCATTGCTTGAATTATATTGGCTTAGAAATGAAAAAGATAAATAGATAACTTTGGTTTATATGATAAAAAAACATAAAAATGATTTATGATAATTAATAATATTTTATTCAATACGACGTCGCGTCGTGGCGGTATAGTACAAGGTCTTAACTGTTAACGCGGTATATAGTTTTAAAATTATTTTCATTTATTGTTCTCAGCGCAGCGTTGAGCTCCGCTACTCAGCACATAATATCGGGACAGTTTGAGTTTAAAGTAGGTAATGAATGGGACTCCTCTTAACACTTAGTTCTATCTGCCTCTGTGGGGGAAAATAGTTAACTTGAAAACGTACTATACGATATTTTTGAATTGTGAAGAATGTTGAAAAAATCAAAACGAAACGAAGTATTAACAATAATACAAACTTTATACTATAAATTAAACCGAATAGGTCCGATCCGAAGACCGTTCATCTTGGAGATCCTGTGTCCAGTGAGCGAACAAAAACTAAGATGATGATGATGATGAATGCAATAATATAACCAAATTCAATTAAATTATTTATATAAATTAACTTCATAACTTAGGTGTAATAAAAGTAAAAATAAAATCTGCACGTCCTTCGTTGAAGGTGAAAATTAAGAATATTCATGATATTTGCAACAACGTACTTATTATAATGTTAATCTTTGCTAATTTCCTCAATTTATTTATTGGCATTTAAGCGGATGAATGTTTTGTGTAAATTTGATAAATTACGATAAAATCTTATAAAATTCTCATTTCTTTTTGTGGTTACAAAAATATATATATATATATATGTATATATATATATATGTGTATGTATGTATGTATGTATGTATGTATGTATGTATGTATGTATGTATGTATGTATGTATGTATGTATGTATGTATGTATGTATGTATGTATGTATGTATGTATGTATGTATGTATGTATGTATGTATGTATGTATGTATGTGTATGTGTATGTGTATGTGTATGTGTATGTGTATGTGTATGTGTATGTGTATGTGTATGTGTATGTGTATGTGTATGTGTATGTGTATGTGTATGTGTATGTGTATGTGTATGTGTATGTGGTATGTGTATGTGTATGTGTATGTGTATGTGTATGTGTATGTGTATGTGTATGTGTATGTGTATGTGTATGTGTATGTGTATGTGTATGTGTATGTGTATGTGTATGTGTATGTGTATGTGTATGTGTATGTGTATGTGTATGTGTATGTGTATGTGTATGTGTATGTGTATGTGTATGTGTATGTGTATGTGTATGTGTATGTGTATGTGTATGTGTATGTGTATGTGTATGTGTATGTGTATGTGTATGTGTATGTGTATGTGTATGTGTATGTGTATGTGTATGTGTATGTGTATGTGTATGTGTATGTGTATGTGTATGTGTATGTGTATGTGTATGTGTATATGTATATGTATATATATATATATATATATATATATATATATATATATATATATATATATATATATATATATATATATATATATATATATATATATATATTGTTAATTGATTGATGATTGATGAGAGATTTTGATTAGCACACGATTTTTACTTCGAGTAAACTAGTATGCAAGACACCGGTCTTGCATTAATTTATTTATTTACGTATATTTATTATTTATCTCCTGGATATGTAGATAGAACCTGGTAATAGCTTAAAACTATCTTCTATCTAGAAATTTCTAGTTTTAAACTATTTGCACTTCCTTGAATAAAATAAACTATTAATTTGTATCCATGATTTCTGGGATAGCACAACAAAATATTATATATAGGTAATAGGTACTGAACTAACTGAGTATGAACACTGCTAGCTGCATTGGCTTAAATCTTTGTACCAGCTTCACATTTTGTTCCGCATATAGCAGGATAACTAGAGAGAAACTAGTGACAGGAACTAAAAACTGAACTAAAATTAAAATAATTAATTCCCACGAGTGGGAATCGAACTCACTCACACGCTGATGTTCATTTACAAACGAACACTGCCCCCCTGCGCCTTGAAGGAATTGTTATAATGGTTGTTAAAAATGTTAGTGTCCAGTTAATTGTAGAATAAAAAAATAATCTTTTCGCTACCTCTTATTGGTTCCGTAAGAGATTGCATCTTATTTACTGAATCTGGCGCATAGTATCCATAATGACTTTATTTTCGAAATTTAAAAATGAAAACGACCACAATATGGCTCCTTGTCGCTTTGGTGGTCGGTGACACGCAACATCTTTTCGATAATGCTGGAACATATATTTATATAACCTGTTTTTAAGATATCCTTCATGTCTTGAATATGATACTGTGGTATAAACTGACTGGTTTAGCATATTTCCCGACATAACCCATGTATTACCGTACCGTAGAAACCCTTATATAGATCGTAACTTATAAATATCCATAAGATTGTTTGTACTAACAATTTCGTTACTTTCGCTAAAGATTCACTAGTTGTTTCTTTTCCGTTACTGATTTTCAGACAGACAACGCCTAGAAACTTATATTATGCATATACACTTCTTAATTAGTGCAGGGGAGCAGCCAAGACAGGCTTATCGATATTCCTAGGAGGCCGGCAGAGTAAGAGATTTGTGTTTAGTATTGCTCGCAAACAAACTACCAGGTTATAAAGCAAATATTGCCTAAGTAAAGTATATTTTTTTTCTTCACGTTGTATCCCGCACGTAGCTGGATAGGCACGTAGTGACCCTAGTGACCGTAGTGTTTAACACTTCGTTCCCTACATTCCGCCTTTACATTGCGTGTTCAGTGGCGGAGGTCAACACTTCGCTTGATCTTGTCTTGAATGAAAGCGATTATATTTCGCGAAGTGGGAATTGAACTGACAACCGTTACGTTTTCAGTCAGGCGCTATTTCCCCGCGCCAGGATGACCCACTTTTTCATTTTCCTGCAGTATATAGATTTAGTTAAAAAGCTGCGGTTCCAGCATATCTTCCAGTAAGAATCTACATTATTTTATAATTCAAAGTATGTGAATATTACGTACACGTGATACTAAACATATATAACATAACAATAACAGAATGGAAAAACCAAAAAGGTCATAATACATTATTAATATGTATTTTGACGACTCCAAATTACCTACTGGCATCTACGAACCGGTTTTATCCAGTTAAATCGGATAGTTGTAAATGTAGTTAACACGTTTTTAACGTATATACGATTAAAAGACAAATATTTAATAGATCTGGAACATTATTGGTTTCATAAAATGTCACATTTATCGTGTATATTTAGTGTTGGGATACCGTTCGTTAACGTGCTAAACACTTTGCAATAACTTTTCTAATGTGATGTCTGTCAAATAGCCAATTATATATCCCTCTTACAAGCAATGACAAAATACCTGTAAACATCGTATATAAAGACATCCTGTAGTATAATTAGTATTTTATTTTGTCAGTTAAACACAAATTGACGTTTCTGAGTGCCAGAATAGACACAATAGAAACAAAAGAAAGAAAATGTACTCTCAAAAGTAAACCACTTATAACAGCAAACTTTACTTATGTAAAACATAACACAAGATTTGTCAGCTCTTACACTAACAATAAGTTATACATCCGTGTACCATTTCCGCAACACCTGCTCAAATAGATTCCTGTGCAATTGCGCATATCCGTACCTGTTTGCTTAGGTTTAAACTATTTTATAAAACAAAATATGTATATAGGTAATGCATGTGGTCTTAATTATCATTAATATGAACGACGATGACAACGAAAGAGAATCGTTTCTATTGATATATGGGAACCTGCAAGATTCATAAAATTTGCAGGGAAAATATTATTCAGCTTATATATTTATTAAATAATAAATAACGAAAAATGACGTTCAATTATTATTTCTATGTTGATATAATATTATTACAATTATGTACATTTTTCGGTCAGGCCTAAGCAGGTTATTTAGCTAAGCTATTAATTGTTTGTTTAGTTTTGTCTCGCATAATACTATATGATGTCGATGAGATAGGCGAAAACGAAAAAAAAAAACCAGGTCAAGTGCCACTCAAATTCGCGCACTCAGAGTTCCGTACCGATTTAGTGATTGTGAACATATGATAAGTATTCACTCACATTTCATAAGTACTCACTTTGTTTGAAATGAACTGCAGTCATCAATTTTCGGATTTTTTTTCTACGCTATTTGTTCTAATTTCTTGCCAAATTACATTAGGTACCCTGTAAATTTTCATAACAATGCGAATTTTGATCAAAATATTCAGCATATACGGTCATATCTATTGTTTGCGTTGACGTTTTTTTTTATTTTGATTGTTTCTCAGCTCTAAGATTTCTTAATCATAGTCAAGAGTAAGTGTTTAAAATAAAACGCCGTTTTACACGAAAACGAAACGTTCCGCGAAATAAACACGACATCATTTACTTATTTAAATACAATTGTTTGTAAAGCTGTGTAATAACGATTAATTATGTAAAGAAAGATTTTTTTTTTAATATGGCCTTAAGAGTGATTTTCCTAACAAGCATATTCAAGCTTCAATGTCGATAATAGTAGAGGAAGGTTACGTAAAGAAGCTTGAGAACGCCTGGAAAAGGGCATGTATGAAGCAGTTGATGACGAGGCAAATGACGAGGTATGCGCGCACTGAGGGGTTCCGTACCTATTTCATTATTGTAGGTATTCCGCTGACGAAAGAAAAATAAAATTGACAAAATTAAATTTGCCGTCACTCATTTTGTATGATATGAACTACAGTATAAGTTTATAATGGATTTTTTCTGGGATGTATCTATTAATTTCCAATTTTCGAATTTATCCCATTGTTTGTACTATAAATTCCTTACTGCCAAATTTCATAACTCCAGGTCTACGGGAAGGGTACTTCCGTACGGGAAGGGTAGGTTTCAATTACGCGGCTATAATTAATACAAACTTCAAAAACATTTGGCATAAACGCTCATATCTTTTGATTGCGTTGACTTAGAAGTTTGATTTTTTCTGTGCTTATCGACTTGGATAGGGTTTATCGACTTGGATATTTGATATTAATTTCAGTTTGATTCTTCTACATGATTTTGAGAAAACGATCATGACAGACGGACAACAAAATTTTCTTTTGAGGCACGGAACTAATCACCACAGAAAAATATCAACCATAAATATAAGCTAAAATAATTTCCCATAGGATATTTTAATTACAAGTTACAAAAGTGCCAACTGTACCATGGTGTCGGATGGTTTAAAGGACCAAAGACAGGTACGTAGTCTAGACTGTAATTTTTATTAGGTCCTTCATTCGCTTATTAAGTGAATCTATAATTTTAATTAACAGAATCTGTTATTCACTCAGCGAATGCTATAACACTAAGTATTGTAACTGTCACTCAAGCGATAAAGTATTTTCTTAAATGATGACAAACTGTTAAAGTCGCTATTAGTAGTAGTAACGAATATAAATGCAGCAGTCAGAAATCTCATGTAGCGTTTAAATGAAATTGAACTGTTACACGCATATCGTATAAAATAATGTTAAACTGCAATTAAACTATTATGTGTACTATAATTTCTAATATCATAATATTACAAATAAGTCAGTACTTACTATATACAAAGGTTAAATGTAGCACGTAGGCTGGGGAACTTATTGCGTCACGTTCACGTTTAGGCTGGGGAACTTATTGCCAAAAGTCTCCGTTTCCACCTGATTTGAAACATTGCGTGATGAGTCCTTGCTTGCTAAAGCAGATAAATGAAGGAAATCATTCTCACGTAAAGGGATCGAACTCACAACCCTTGTGCTAACCGACCCACTGAGCCACGATAGCCACGTTATACCAACATCTCTAATATGAAAGTTTGAACAGTTTTTTTGTTCAAAATTCCTTCATACTAATTTAGTCTGGACGGATGTGATTGTATTACTGTAATTTATTAACATTAATCAATAAGATATAATCGATTTCTATATATTTGACATTAATGTACCAATCAGCAATTACATTTACACTGTAATAGGTGCTTCCTGTGAAGAGTGCTCAATTTATATTATTACGCTAATATCGATACAACTTGTCGAGGACGAGGCGTTGACACGATTTTTTCCAATATAACATAATATTACAGTTTTATCTAATCTCATAAATGTGAGAAATTCTAATACATACATATAAATACATATACAAAAAGTGAACGACCTAAATATATTTACTTTAAGTGTTTCTTTAAAACACGATATAACTTCCTAAATTCTTCTTGCTATGAAAAAAAATAGAGATTTGTATTAGAAGAGAGAGAAGAGATATAAATATTATAGTTAAGTTACTCTTAACTATAATATTTATATATTTGCTATGATAAAAGCTTGACAAATCATTATGGCACAGCGGTTCAGCGTCTGTCTGACTGTAAATGCCATGATGGGGTTCTATTCCGTAAATTCATCTGGTGAGACGCAGTGAGCTTTGCCAATCAACGTAGTGTCTCAAAGAAAGATCAAAATCGAGTGTCTTGACATTAGGTGCTGTCTGCTGATCCTTCTATATGCGGGATATGGCGTGTTGACGAAAAAATTGTACATTCAGTTGCTAACTTGCCTAGACTTAAACTCCTTTCAATTAGAAAAAAATATGTTTTAGACTTTTGGCATAAGACTATAATATGATATTACTTTAGTATTATATATAAAATACTAGATAATTCTGTAAATAAATATCAATTTTACGTTAAGTTATAGAATAAGCATGGTAAGCTTCCACAGGCAGGTGTCACCATTACCGAGGTATTCGTTAACATCCCGGCTAACCTGTTGCTTGCGTAACGCTAGTTTGTGCTCATTGCCGCGTTGATGTGTGAATATCGATAGGATAACTGTTGTTCTAAACGGTATTATAAATGGACTTTTTTAAATTGTTTTTGATAGAAAAGGTGAATTTGATTTAAAAACATGTAAAAATTTGTTTAATGTCGTTAGATTAATTGGCTGCACTCCGTGCTTGTGGCTTTGAATCAAGTTCTAGGTATCGCTTAAATGTTACATTTAAACTATATTTTAATCACATCACATGCAAGAGCAAAATATTGAGTAACGAGCGTGACACTAGACGTCTAATTGCTTGGTAAATAATGGTAAATATACGTAATGTATAAAATGCATTAGATGTTCGAAATGAAATACCGTGTATATTATCTCACTGGTATTTTTTCTTTAAATTCAAAATACTTTATTAAATTATTACTGAATATATAATATTAATATTTACTACTATAATTAGTTACGCATGAGAAGAACCTACTTAGCATTTCATTAGCTTGCAATCCAAATGTAGATTTAAAGGATTCCCTTTAAAACTGCATTAACACTCACCTCCATTGTCCGAGCTGCTTTCTCTACTTAACCAAATTGACATGAAATTCTACTAGTACCGCCTACGAAGTAGATTCTAGAAATAAATTGGTCATAGGTAATATATTTAGATTTCTATTTCTTCTTAATTCGTTAGTAAATTCACATTCTCAAGTGTACGAGGTAAGGTGACTGGACGCTGGTACAAAGGGTAATCGAAACGATTAATGTAATATAATATAGCTAAGTCATCCTTGATAAGTACACTGAAAAAAAAAATCGATTTGAATCTGTAGTTCTTGAGATTAACGCGTTCAATCAAACATTTCCAATATGACATTATATATATATATATATATATATATATATATATATATATATATATATATATATATATGTATATATATGTATATATATATATATATATATATATATATATATATATATATATATATATATATATATATATCATTATAATATCTTATTACTATATCTAACAATACTAATATCACAACGATTTGATCGCGAGGACAATAAAATTATAGTCTTTGCTAATCAGCAGTTATTTTGCAAGATTATTTTCGGATAACCTTCAAGTTTGTGTATTCGGACGTCTTATTGTCAAGCAGAATTACATGTACGAGGTAATTTAGTGGGTATTTTACGCGGACAATGATTGTGCTGTTCACAGAGGTTACAGATGCTATTGCTGTCGTGGCGCAAGTTGGAAACGTCCAATTATTTCTGGCGTCCAATTATTATCTCTGTACTTCCAATGATAATAAGCTAATCTATATTAATATATACTTGATCTATACTTCTATAGTAATATTGTTATTGAAGAATTTGTTTGATAGAACGCTACAATCTAAGGATCACTACTACTGGATAGCATAAAAAAATCGTTCTGTATTTGGTAGTCCATCTAGTAAGGATATAGCCTATATAACACGACCCGACGTTTATCGTTTCCATATAGCTTGTTGTTGTTGTTGTCTTTATATATGGCGTTTCGAGCGTGCCAGTGGAGCACAAATCACTTCGCCAATGTCACGTCGAATGGAGAACACACAAAAGAGAGTGTACGGTAAAAAAGAGCTAATATTTTCCATATAGCTTACTGCACCAGCGGTCAAAGCTTGACAAGCACTTAGCATCTGTCAAGAGTCATGTGTCATACACGACTCTTACTTATTTCTATATGATAAAGGAATAGAAGCCGCAGGTAAAAATTTCAAATTCAAAGTATTTGATGAAATCGAATTTGAATAAATAGTTGTCATAGTAAAATATTCCAGCTATGTTTATTATGTGTGATTTTACGTTACTTTAAATCGAAATAAAAAATTTCATAAAAATTCTGTTATGAACTAACACCATATTATAATTAAGGACTCAATAACTTAAATTCTTGATATCGAATATCCGGAGAAAAGTGAAAGGTATCTATAATATTAGCTTATAATATTAGCTTTCATATTAAGCTTGAATATTAAGTTTTCGAGTCTGATTAGTTGTACTTCAATAGTCGACCTAGAATATGGCAAAAAATGATAACTTACAGTACCTATATATAAAGGGTAACATCTCAAAATTAATAATTTCTTAAACAGAAACATGGAAAATAACCATTACAGCAGAATACCTATAAACATGAAAATGATACGGAACCCTCAGTGTACGAGTACTGCTCGCACTTAATCGATATTTATGAAAGTCTCTATTTTTTTTAAGTGTCTTATCACTATGTGTTATCTGTATCTTCCTTACTATATGTAAGATACACCGAGGGGTTGATTATATAAAAACGTATTTTAAAAAAATTAGGCAAGAGGTCTGGTATAGGCTTAGTATGTAAATACCTCCATTTTTATAATTAGTTACAGCTTAATTACCAACAATGATTTATCATGTCGCTGATCAAATCATAATATATTCTCTCAACACAATTCATTATAATATTTAAGTGTTATTCGCTGTAGTAGTTATATTTGAACAAAAGTATTTATTATAATAACATTAATTTACCAAAGTACAGGAAAAAATGGACAATTATCCAAGTCTACTCGCCGACAGAGCAAGCAACAAAACAGAGATCGACAAATTTTACGACAAATTACGTGATGCTACTGAAAGATATTCCGAAAACAATCTCGCACTCATGGGAGATTTCAATGCCCAAGTGGGCGTCCAATTACCTGGAGAAGAACATATAATAGGGAAATACGGAAGAGGCAAGAGAAGTAAAAATGGAGAAAAACTAGGAGAGTTCCTTCTTGAGCAGAATTTAACACTTCTAAATTCCATGTTCCGTAAAAAACCCAAGCATAAATGGACATGGATATCTCCAGACGGAAAGTTCAGAAACGAAATCGACTACATAATAACCAACAAAGCCAGGGTATTTAGTGATACGGAAATAATACAGAAACTAAATTTCAACACACACCATCGCATGGTACGCAGCTGACTTAATGATAGAGGTCCAAAAACTCCTAGACATCATATGGACAATATGCAAACAATTAACATACAAAGGGACACAGACAGCACCATGGAAGACCTGATGGAAGCCATAAATTCAGATATGGATCTAAATGAAAAATATAAGAAAATTGAGAATAAACTTAAAATACAGACAACAAAACAAACAATGAAGAGTAAAGAAAACTTTTTAAGTGAGAGAACGTTAAAACTAATTGAAGATAGAAAGATCTTGTTATCTTATCTTGAAAAGGAAAAAAGGAGAACCAAGAAAATATATCCAACCTTAGCAAACAGATTCGAGAGAATATGAGGAAAGACAGAAAGATCAGGAGAAACAGAGTATTAGAAAATCACATCATTAAAACTGGAGGCACGAAGAAAGCCCTAAAGGAACTTCGTGAAAAAGGAAAGGAATGGATACCAAAGTTGAGAGACAAAGAAAAAGAACAGCCAGCTACTACTCGAAGTTCAATCCAAAATATAGCAACAAATTATTATCGGTCAGTATACTCAAATCATTCAAGCTCTGACACACACAATAGTGGATACAAACAAACTGCAGATAATGAAGACATACCAGAAATATTAGTATCGGAAGTAGAAAAAGCTATAAAAAGCCAAAAATGGACAAAGCCCCCGGCCCTGACAGGATCACAAACGAACTTATGAGAGGGACAATCACAGAACTAAGCCCGCTACTAAGAAAAATCTTTAACGATATTCTACATACCGGTATCATCCCTAGCCAATGGGCAGAGTCCCATATAATACTCCTTCACAAGAAAGGTCCAAAAGACGATATCGGAAATTACAGACCCATATCTCTCATCTCGAATGTATACAAAGTTTTCGCCAAAATAATTCTGGACAGAATATCAGGTACACTCGACGAAAATCAGCCTGTGGAACAAGCGGGTTTCAGGAAAGATTTCAGTACAATAGACCACATTCACACTATCAAACAGCTTATAGAAAAATATAATGAATACAAAAAAACTATTTACATTGCCTTCATAGACTACGCCAAGGCTTTTGATAGCCTCAGACATGATGTCGTATGGCAAAGCCTAAGAGAGCAGGGCATCCAGTACACCTACATCAACACCATCAAAAATATTTATAGTGAAAGTATAGGTAGGATACGACTGGAATCAACAGGAGATGCTTTTGCAATAAAAAGAGGTGTCAGGCAAGGTGACCCACTTTCACCAAAGCTGTTCACAGCAGTGTTAGAACAGATGTTCAAGAAGTTAGATTGGGAGCATCTAGGTCTAAACATAAATGGATCACGATTGAATCATCTTAGATTTGCGGATGACCTGGTCCTATTGGAGGAAGATCCAAAACTACTGGAGTCCATGATCAAACTCTAGCAGACAAAAGTAGAGAAGTAGGCCTAGAGATAAACTCCAGCAAAACTAAGATGATGACTAATTCATTTCCCAGAGACATCACAGTAAATGGACAGAAACTGGAATATGTAGAGAAATATGTATATCTAGGCCAGATAATATCACCTAATGACCAGATGTCGAAAGAAATAGAGAAAAGAATTGCAACAGGGTGGAAAACATACTGGGCTTTGAAAGAAATTACAAAAAGCAAGGAAATTTCCATTAGAATCAAGAAGAAGACCTTTGATACCTGTATTCTACCTGCCATTACATATGGTTGCGAAACCTGGGCTTTGACAAAACTCCATAGGGAAAAACTTGCAAGATGTCAAAGAAGTATGGAGAGAAGCATGTTAGGATTAACACTTAAAGATAAAGTAAGAAATGCAGACATCAGGCACAAAACGAAATTAACTGATATCCTGGTCCGTATTGATCAACTTAAATGGAGGTGGACTGGACATATGCTTAGATGTAAAAAGGAGAAATGGAGCAAACAGGTGACAATCTGGTACCCGAGGGATGGCAGTAGGGGTCGAGGTCGTAAAAAGAGAAGATGGGAGGACGACCTGAAAATCACTTTAGGTCCCCTCTGGACAAGAGTGGCGACTGACAGAAAGCAGTGGAAAGAGTTGGAGGAGGCCTTTGCCATAAGGCACACCGAACTGAGAGACTTTTTGTAGTGAAATGTAAATTTTAGTTTTAAATACTTTGTTTTAAAAATGTAAAATGTCAAAAAGTTCGGAAATAAAGGCTATTATTATTATTATTATTTATTATAATAAATCAAAAATTTAATTAACAATAAGTTTAGGTACCATAGCAATATGCACAAAAAATATATATGTATATCGTAACGTCAGATCTTACATACTAGAGACTAATAGAGACTGGACTACTGTCTCCGGTATATAATGTTATAGACTAAGTTTCCTACAAACAATAGGCTTGGGTGGCAGGTAGATTCAAAACTCAAAAAAACTACAAATATAATTGTATTTCTTTTTTACTTTTTTGTGCACTTGTAAAATAATTGTTTAAGAAATAATTAATCTCGTATTATTTTAAATAAAAGCTACTTAACTGAGCTTATAGATCTCATCACATTATTGTTTTTTTTTTGTAACTGTTACGGAAATGTTTAAATAATTTAAATGTGAACTGATAAGGTCAATAGTTGATAACGTTATAAAAATAATCGATGTCCTTAAGGAAGGCAGATATTTTGTTAAGAATGGATTGCAATTAAAGTTGACAAAAAATTTTTTTTTTCTAAAGATTAGATTAATTTTATGGCTTTATCATAAAAGTATTACAGACATACAGAAATTAGATATTTGCAAAATATAACTGTACCGTTTATTTAAAAGTGTACGTTCATTTTATATATTTTTTTTGAAGCTACAATCAGTTTAACTACTTTTTATATGTTACATTTGCACAGTACACGATATAAATTGTATTTTCTTATTTTTACATTGTAAATGTCAACATTTTTTATGATTAATTAAGTTGGTAATCAAATACAATGTACATATAAATGACGTGTAATAAAAAAAAACATGACATAGGAATTACAGTGATTATAATATATAATGTTGCTAGTCATATTTAACACTTAATTTAAAATTGCACTAAAATTAATTTAGATTCGAGTGAAATATGTATTAATAAATTAATTATTAAAATAAATTTATTTTAAGTGGGATAATTTAATAATTAATTGTTATTGACTATTAATAAATGTATTTATTAAGATTTACAAAAGCTAGCCCGATGGGAATCGTGTTATATGAACACTTCGCCACTGATACATAAACCAACGTAGAAACAAACCATATTTTTGTAGACAAAATTAATGTGATTGAGTAAAACTTATATCAACCTATACGAGGTTGATCAAAAATATCAAGTACAAAAAGCATATTAACGCATGTGTTATCAATTACCTTATATTTAATTATAGCTTGATTATATTTATGTATTTTTTATTTAAATCTAAAATCCCCACATTCTATTATACTCGTAGGTACGTACGTATCACATAAGTTTAGTCAGTATTAATAGTCCATCTACAAAAATATTTTGCTTGTACGTAAAAATATTAACAATTATCTAAAGAACAGTGATAAGCACAGTTTAAATACAAGGAGTAAAAATAAGCTGATTACACCTAATTTTCGCCTTTAGAAGGTAAATAAATCGTTTATGTCCCAAGGTATACTCATGTATAATAAAAATCCACAAATACTTACAGACTTACCCTTTGAACAATTTAAACTCAATATTAAAAACATATTATTAAGGAAAGTATGTTATTCACTCCAAGATTATTATACGGATGTTAGTGTGTGAAGTTAAGTACTGTTGATGCTCATTCAGGAGGTTTACCACAGTTGTAAATATTCTGTAATTTCTCCTCAGCTGTTCTCAGTAGATCTGTCTTTCGAGCTGGTGGTAGCTTCTAGTAAGACTGACAATACTGACACTTATGTTAATTGACGATTCGAAAGTGCTCGTAATAGCTTATTTGAAAAAAAGAATAATTTGGATTTGATTGCTGTAACTACGTCATATAAAAATCGTCAAAAAATCTTAGTCTCTTAGTCTTGATGACTTCAATCCCATTCACTAGGTACCAAGCTACAGCGTGGGCGCAAATCATTGTGTACATACGTGGAAAATCAGTGATTCAAGTCAAGGATGCTGCGGTTAATTTATTATAATGAATCCAAATACCAGTAGTCGATTATGCCTTATAAGCTCTTACAAAATTTGAGTTTTTCTGTTCGTTTTAAAATTATCTCCCCACAGATTATATCTTCCGCATTTGGTTAGGCAAGGAAAATCTACTAAAATACTCCAGTTCCTCACATACCCATAGTATCCAGTAGTAGTAGTATGTGTAGTCACCGCAATGTTTCTCACTAGACCGGAGAATACATTTATATATCTATTTTATATTTAATAATTCGTCTTCGTGAAATTTGAACCCTTGTTTGCTGTGTGCAGTCAGTTGTATCACGACAGCGTCAGTTTATATGTTGCATAGAATCTGTATTCTGTACTAAAATGTACTTAAATATTTTACGAAGAAATAATTTAGGATAATGATGTTATTATATTATATGATACAGTATATTATAATAATAGTAGTAAAATACGGAATTATTGGAAGGAATTTTCAAGGTTTTCTATTAGATAATTGATTTCGATGACAGGCACGATACAACGATAGAGTAGTTAGTCCAGCTAAATTATAATCAATAATCTAATGCTGCTATAACAAAAGTTTCTTCGTTTTTTTTAAGGCTTTTTCCAGTATCCAAAATAAAAGATTTCACATATCTGATGAACCATTACCAGCTAAGTCTTACTAAAGTATAAGAAGTGAGAAAAAAACAATAGCGTTAAAAGTTAATTAAACCTGATGGAAATTGAGGCCATTGTGGCGCAGTGGGATAACGTCTGAGACTGTAAACGTTGTGAGTTCGATCTTAATTAGAGAAAAACAAAAAGATTGGAAAAACAGTATGAAAGTACGGCAACAAAATATAACAAACAAGTTACGACCAGAAATTTATCATATTATATTACATCAGTTACTTTGAAATTAAAAGGGGGAACAATTTTTTTTTTTTTATTATAATCAACAATAAAAACTCTTGATGCTTATACCATTTTTGATCGAGGCGTGATATGTAAATTGAATGCGTAATTTAATTAAGTTTTTTTTTGTTTGTAACATCGTTATCTACTTTAATTTAAACGTGATAATATCAAGACGATCTTGAAATAATGCACTATACGACCAAAACGCGTTTTTTCTGTTACAACAATACTCTATGTATCATTAAGTGAACTTTATAAGTAGGAAATGATTTAATTAATGAGCCCCCGGCTCAAATTACCGATGATTAAATCAAAGTAATCATGTATATTATGGCTATTTTTTCCATAGTTTTGTTTATAAACAAGTCTTAAGTATTTATAGTCTGGAAGCTGTATATACTGTTCCATATATACATCGTTTTAACTAGTAAGTAAATCCTATTAGAAACATTAAAATTACCATTGTGAGTATATAATAAAATTGTAACACATATTGACATTTAAAACGTTTAATTATTTTTTTCCTTGTTAATTCGACAATACAAAAGTGCTTGCAGAAGCCTGTTTGAATATAGAAAAATTCAAATTTGAATTTGAATATTGTAAATCTTATCTGTTAATGTATATTTTCAGTAAGGTTTTTCCCCTTAAAAAACTTACAAACACTAATGATCGTTTACAATAGACTATGCCGATAAGAAATGTTTCATAAACATCGCAATTTTCCTGGCTTCGAGTTTAGAATCGGATAAAAATCAATAAGGCGTCAATATGGGAGATGCGATTAGTATATGCGATATATAGCTTATAAGCGAACATGTTTTAGTAAATTGGAAGAACATACTAAGGTCATTTAGGCACGTTGAGAGGATGAACGTGATATGAGGAACAAAATTATGTATACAAGAGGGAGTGGTTAAGAGAGGTAAAAGGAGACCTCGGTTGACTTTCGAGAGGATATCGTCGATTATACTGGAGAAAGGAGGTTACATATTAAATGTATGGTCGGAGGTTACATATTAAATGGGCGATGACAATTTGGCAGTAGCAAGGCGATAAAGGTATACGGAGACCGTATCCTTTGACGCAACGTCTCTAATGCGGGAAGAAACTCGACATTTAATCTCTCTTCTATTATGTATTTTATCAATATTTAGAAAAATAAATATATGAATAGTTATACTAGCGCATTCTATTGTACGCTATAATTTGCACTTGATAATTATAAATGAAAACATCGCCTTGATCGAAATCCCTAGATAAATAGAAAATATTATCTGGCCAATAGTGTGGCGGTCTCATTGAATTAAATCTTAGTAATAAGCTCAAATTTTACTTAATGGCTAAAAACATACATATGAACAGAAAAAACAAGCATGCTTTCGCGCAGTGGAACAGCGTCTGAATGTAAATGCGATGGTGGTGGGTTCGATTCCCACTCGAGATATTGATTATATATCATATCCTTGGAATGATTTCCCGGATTACTGGGTTCTTCTGGTACTTCCTACGCTGTATATAGTAAAAAGCTAAAGGAAAAATAAATAATAGGCGGGTATGCATACATATATATAATATATATGAATTAACAAGAACAATTCATACTAAACAAAATAAATCATTGAATAAAATAGAATTTATTACTTACTGTTTAAAATAAAAAAATAAACAACAACTAACGCAAAGCCAATAATTCTAGTATCCATCATCATAGTAATCCATACTAGTTTTAATAAGGTTATATAAAATTCCATATTACATGTAAAAAATCCATTGTCTGTTCCAGTTCGATGAGTTCGTGCGCTCTTTGCAAGTGGACCCGCACTCCCCCCTCTTCAGGCTCGTCACAGATGGCCAGCCACCGCTCAGGTTGGTACAGTATACTTTTAACAAGTAGATAAACTTGCTGTTTTCTTAATATCGCTTAAAAATATTTTTAGCTAAAGGGTAAAGCGCGGCGTTTAATTTCGCCAGCAGGTAGTTGAGAACACAGTATCTTATCTAGGTTATGTTTGCCTGCCGCTGCGCTGTATAGAGAAAAATATCGAGAAACTAGTGTTAGTGGCGCAAATTAACCAATCAAAAGTTAATTTAATATTTTTTTTGTCTAACTTTTCGCCTTACAACTTTTAAAATTTACTTACACATTGTTCAATGGCATATAAACTGACAACCATACGTATTTATCTGTCCATTGATGCGACGATTCAGGTCACATTTTTAAAGTATTTAAATGAACAAAAAAGCTTACATATAATACAATATTTAAATGATAACTATCTGTTTATCATATGAACTATCGAACACGATGCTTATGGTAAACTTACCATAGCATTATAATGGTGTAATTCTATTATTAGTTGAGGAAGGTCAGCGATGTCAACAAAAGGTATTTTAGGACGTTATTCTGATACTGATCTGCCCTGACTTCCGGTGTCAGATGTTTAGTATGAATATACACTGATTTCTATTCGATTTCGTCAATGTATTGTTCAATATTTGTTTTTGAAATAGCTATAATAAGTACCTAATTTTATTATTCAATCTTTATTTATAATATACTACTACTATATTTTATGCGTCTATGCCTGTGTTGTGAAATGCAAATAGCTAAGAATTGTAACTCAGACCGGAGATACAATGAGAATCTAGGCGAACTATTACATAATTACATAATTTAATATAGCCTATAGGCTGAGGTTGTAAGGCTATGCCTTGATAAATGCAGCATTTAATACAAGAAGATTTTTTCAATTCGTCTCCAGAAACTCTGGAGCATATATACCCAAAGAAACTCTTTATCTTTATAATATGAATATAGATTAAAGTAATCTTACTTATCCTCATATGGAAACGTGTATTTTAAATACTATATAGTAAGTAATATGTATACAAGTTAATATATTATTGTTATAAGACAAATGTTTACTTCGACTATTTATGTGAGAGAAATTTGCTTTTCACAGAGTACACATATAAATAGCCACAAACTTAGATATTATGTGGTTTAGACGTTTTCTTTGTCAACTTAAAGGGAAAGCCAGCACAAATACTGATAGCATTGTAGAGATATATCTCGATTAGACTGAATAGATAGGATTAAAGTTTATCCCGATTTGAGTCAACAAACATGCTTATACTATTTCATTAGTTCTTGGAACTTATTTATAAGTGACATTTTTCACTCAGTATTTATTTTAAAAAAGAATAATTCAAAGAATAATACAAAACCAATACCCAAGGCAATACTCTATACTATATTTTTTTGAAGTATTACTTATTATATCAAACACCTGAAGGTGCATGATATATGGTGCAATGGTAACTGTCAGTTTTTATCTATTAGCTACAAATGTTTTCCCAAGTACGACCTTGTAACCATCGCGTAGAGTATAAAGCATGTCGCATCTGCACCATGACGGTTCAAACCGATTGTGATACAAATCAAGGATGGATGTTATGACTCTTTATTTTTACAATGACGCTACTTGGCAATTTACTAATAATGTCAAGTCAGCGATAAATATCGAATATCTTGGTACGTATATAAGTAAACTTTGTACGTATATAAGTAAACTTTGGATTGTAGCAATAGAGTAGATTGTATCTACCCACCGCAACCTTACATAAAGTACCTGAGATGACATAATTGCTATTATTTCAGAGCAATCAAAAGTAATCTTTACGAAACTAACGCGTTTCATCTACATGCATGCATGTAACATCCATCTTGTGTTGTCAAACTAAGCTTGCTGTTTGTTAAAGAATTTGTAGATTAGAAACAATAAATTGAAATTCGGAACATTTTCAAAAGTTCTTGAAACATTGATAATTATAGATTCTAGACTAGGTTTTTTGACGTTTTTCCATTGTTTATCTTTAAGTTAGTAGTTACAGATGACAAAGCGCCGAACGCTATGGTCCCTTTATACCTCTTTTGGTTCGTCCAAAGTATCTGTAAATATTAAATATTACCCAACATTAGACATTTGGAGGCACCTTTAATAATTGATGTAGGTAATCATAATCATATAAGCGTATGTTTAAATATAATATGTACAAATTTTTTTTAATAAACTCTAGTAAGCTTTTACACATGTCGTTTCGCCCGCTCGGTTTAATGTCAATAAGTAAGTGTTATGTATGACAATTTTGATGCAATAATATTTATAAGGCCGTCGGGGCGCAGAGGTAAACGTTGCGCTTATAGGTTCAAGTCCCATGGAAGGAGAAGGAATTATTTCATTCTATTTCGCGCTCTGGTAACAAAATAGAGCGCTACATTGAGCTTCACTAGGTACCCTCTGTCTACCCTTTTGTTTGCGGAAAACAGCGTGAAGCTATATTTTGGTGTTTTTTTGTTTTTAGAAACTTCATTTTGTTGTGCAACATTTGATAAATATACGTAAAACAACTAGATTAAACCAACGATATGTTTCTTATCTCTGATATTTTTTGTTTAAATCAAACGAAAGCATTATTTTCTCATGTTATGACTTAGAACCATAAGTATAAATTATGTAGGTATATATTTTTCCTTTGATCTTTATTCTGCTTACGAGAACCTATTTCCAAGACACTCCGTTCTCCGCTTCTCTCCCGAATTTAACGGATCGCTTTATTTTACCAGATCTTGATTATGAAAATAATTATTACTAACGGATGTGAATTGAACCCACAATTATCATCATATATCGTTAAACGCTGCACCACTGCACGATGACTTCTAAATATTTGTTCCATTTATAAAAACAAAAGATAATAATGTTTATTATATACTTAATTATTTTTCCACATTTTCAAGAGAGTGTACAGTAGGTACACAATAGATGGAAGACTTAATAAATGAGTAGTATATTCTTTTTGGAATACAAAATACAGTTAATATAACTCATTTACCACTATTTGTGTTAAAAATAAAAAAGATAGCAGTGTACCATAATATCTATGATATCTAGATAAGTTTAGTTTACAAACATTGTTATCACTTGTCACCGTGATAATACTCTAAATGTATCCCTCAAATTTTAGGTGTTCTATTTAAATTAATAGGTATCGTGGCGTAGTGGGTTAGCACCTGAGTGTAAACTCGACAGTTGGGTGTTCGTTTTTACAATCTACTAGGGCCAATGTACTATTTTCGTTTCTCCGCTCTGGTAGGTAGGTTCCCAGACTAAGTACTACCACGCATTGTCTCCAATTCCGGTGTAAATTGGATAACAGGTTGTGATTACCCTTGGCTTTCTTTGGCAGCCCTGATATGTGGGGTACCTAAATGTGAACTTGAAATAAATATACATTTTGCCTTGGTCTACTTAAACAAAGAGCGGCGTTACATTTGACCCTCTGCACATAATGTCTCTGCTTAGGTAGAATGTAGAGAACGGAGCGAACTGTACTATTTTCTTCTCTCGGCCAAATTTTAAAGAGGCGGATCTTAACAATGAAAATAATTAGTTTCTCTTTTTGGCGATCGATTTACAGCCAAACGCTGTCCCACTGCGACACTAGAGACTAGACTTTACATAGCTGAAACTAGAATCTTCCACCGCGCACAATTAAAATTGCACGATAAGTTATAAAAATATCATTTCTTAGGACCAATTATGCAAAACACGATAATTTATAAATAAATTAAAATTGGACATTGAACATCATTATAAAACAAACAAGAACCTAGAGCAAAGTGACCTAGTCTCCAATTTTATCTAATTCATCATGACGGAGCATTGTCAGGTTTGACTGCGTTTAGTTAAATGTTATTACGCATTGACGAGTTAAACCGGTTGGACGTAATGTACTCGCAAGTATACCTCACTACTGGCAGGTACAAAAAGTTTATAATTTTAGACGCTAGCAAGCAAGAAGTGAATAATATTGATAAGGAGTTTTTATCCTTGTAACACGGTCGTTATGTGTAATGTATATTTGGACGTGAATTCAAAATTAATAATGGGACGCAAGTAAAATAAAATTTTATAATTTTAATCATATTGACTGACTTTATTGACGAGTCATCAAGTAAAGCCCATCCCGCATGAGGTACAAATATATACGTGATGATACAAATAAAGATTAAATCGGGTTAAGCAACATTGTCTACAGTCAATCGTTGATGGGTGTACTTACAGATAATCTTGTCTTGGATTTGTTTATTGACATTGTTAAAATCATAACAATGATACGGCTTCGTTAATCTTGTAGTAACTTACATTGTAATTAGGTGAGTATGGGTAAAGGTATATGATGTTATTTGATAAAGCAATTAAATACTAGTTACCTCTCGTAGATTCTTCTGTATAAATGTTTTTCTATAAGCTCTAGAAAATAAGAACCCTGAAAGTACTATCTTTTCAGTTTTGCGTTGTTGCCAAAAATAAAACAACTTACACATTACCATTTGTCTTGCAATATTACCAAGATGTCAAAATTATAATCATACGTTATGGACCATGAAATTAATGTATTTTCCATCTTTTTCCAGACAATGTCTTCATCCAGAAGCATGCAGCAAAGACCTAACGCTCCCCACATACTACGCGCGTTTCCACGACCTCCGCAAGGAGTACGTACGCGCCTACACACTGAGGGCGGTCACGCGGGCTCAGCCGGCCCCACCCCCACCAGACCACCCTGGATCCTTGGTGGATATGCTTAATTGTATCCTTTTTGAAAATAAAAAAATCTCATTCTACTTAACATTCTTTAAAGTAGACATTTTCTTATACATATTGTAATTTGTAATTTGTAATATGCAGGTAATTTGTAAGATTTTTATTTTTATAAGTTTAACGCTGTACCCCGCACATAGGCAGAGGGAACCGTAGGTAGAAGGAACCTAGTGCTAACACACTCCGTTCCCCGCTCTCCGCCTTTAAATGACTATGAATGTAAATGAATTAATATCAAAAAAAATTGGCTCAAACAAGAAAACTTGATCATGCATGAATAGGCAATTAAAATCAATTTCATATAATTTATTTACGATAATATTATAATTTGATTAACATACGAGTACAAACATTGACATCTATAAAACCGAAATGGTTTGTGTCGATGTCGATATTTGTAACATCGACATTTTTACTTCAGATACGATCGTTTTCTTTGCTACACGAGACTATTAAACAAAATTGTTTAAAAAAATAGTAATGTAATTTGGTTTTTATATTATTTTTAAGTTGAGTGATGTTGCTATATAGGAGGGTTTTGACTGCCATTATCACGCCACTAAATGTAAAAGATTATGAAGATGAATTTAAAATCTGTCCTATGCCATCAATCAAAATATGGAGGTTCAGTATATAAATTCGAATGTTAATAAAAAAAAAGCTAATCATGCGCGTAATCGACGATTAATTATAATAATTAAAAGTGTTTAGTGTAACTTAACTACATACATATACATATTAAATCTCATAACCGGATCTGGCGCTAGCCGTGACGTCAGTGATCGGGCATAAGAAACCTTTGCAAAAACCCCATTATTTCAATTTATATTCAAACTAAAATTCGTTAATAAATCAAATCTTGAATAATATTCGTATTAAATTATTATACTTATATTTAACTAGTAAAAAACAACGAGATTTTCTAAATTTTATTGAAAAATTGTAACGTAATTTCAAATGCCTGCTTTGCGGGATAACGTGTGGAATTTAAAAATGACAAGTATCCCGATTTAATTGTAAAAATCATTGTATTATTAATAACATATTAATAAAAATCCCATATTTTAGTATGTTTCGAAACCACCATATACTAACATATATACATCTATTTTATATTTATTATTTCATATAGATAATAAATCGACGTTATTCATCTTAGTTCGTTTTGACACTTAGGTGTTAATTTCTTACAGTTGTTAAATAATATATAAAGTTACAAAGTATTATAATGTATGTTTCTGATACGTTTATGTATGTACGTCTTGCGTGCTGTTTCAGAGAGATTGGCAGAGATGACTGATATCATATAGATAAGGGTTGAAAAAATTCTAATCGGTGAAAACTAATTAATTTTTCTCTTGCAATTAATATTCAAATATTACTAAAGTTCTACGATACCTATAAATTCGTATATAAAGCTGCATTAGTAAAAAAAGAGACGTCTTTTTCACATAATTATATTGTGTAATTTAACTTGACGTAACCAGTAAAATAAATATGGTTTTCATTTATAGTAGAGATGTACCGACTATTCGGCTACTATTGTAGTCGGCGAACGGTCAGCCAAGAGCGTCGACTATCCCGTTGCATGCTTTGTTTGTATATCTCAATAAAATGTATTGCTTAAATACAAATATTGATTGCTTATTAATATTTTATTAATTAATAAGTCATACACACTTTAATACAAACATAGTAGAAACAAAGTAATTATTGCTTTATAAATCAGTTTCTAAAATTACTTGAAAAGTAAACACATTGATGACGTTAGCAATGATTTTTCTTCTTTGAATATTTTTTTTGTTATGGTCTCAGAGTATATCTATATCGATAGATACTCTGAGACCATTTTCGCTTCTATTGCTGTGTTCATAACACAGAAATTATTTAATTTTTCACACATTACAAATGATCGACTTGGCCGACTAGTCGGCTTCATTACAACCGACTAGTCGGCTAAAGTCATAGTCGGCACATCTCTAATTTATAGCTGTAGTCATGCTTATTTTGACTTCCCTAACGAACAATTGAACGTATAATAGGAAAATATGCATAATACTTTTGACGTCAACGCTTTATTTTTAGCAGAGAAAACTGAATGCTAATGCTAATGCTAATGCTAATGCTAATCAATATAATGTCCTCTAAAATAAAATGAACACACTAGAAAAAAATTATTAATAAGGCTTTCTAATTTCTAAATTGTAATTTGAAATTATACCATCTAAATCATTTAATTTCTTTATCTTACTATCTATACTTTTTTCTCATAGTCGTAAAATTAAAAAAAAAAAAAAACACCCATGCTACAAATTAAAAACAAGTTCTAGTTTACTCGGGCGGAACCGGAAGGACGAGTCTTGTTATAATATAATGTATGTACTATGTAGCTTATAATTATAAACTTTATTCCATTGTATCATAAATTCTATACGTTTTCGGTTAATTACAATCCTACTGTCGGAATTATTCTTAATGATTTAGTATTTTATCTTGTGCATCCTATCTATGCGTGCTGTTGAGTGATATTTTATAATTTAGGTATTATGAAATATTCTGTGACTTCGCCCTGTAGTTGAACGGGAAGTGTCACACAAAACACACTAAGTACTTTGTACGTTGTACACGGGTCAACTTTGACCGCTGCAGTGGTACGGTGGGTTTTATCGAAATTTAAAGTGATGTACTTCGATAAATAGACAACCCAATACAAAATTTTTTATTCAATTCGAACTAGTAGTTCCTGAGATTTCAGCAAACTCAAAAAACTCTTACTAAAACTAAAACTCAAAAACTATATATAAACATAACGAAATATTGATTGCTATCAACATACTTGGTACGTTAAATTTTCTGGCCTGTGATTTTATTCTATTGTCTTATAATGGATAATGTATTTTTTATAAAATATAATATTTTTCATTACTTTATCAAAACATATAATGCCTTTTTAAATAAAACGGCTGGAACCAACCAAAATGTAGGTAGATCGCTATCTATGCATATTTCCCAATTTTGATATTCGAATTAACTTAAGTTTTTAAAAATCTTCAAATGAGAATTGCCAAGTGTTAAGATTTCTGCAAATTACAATTTTTGTTAATTTGCATATCTATAATAAATGACTTGTAATTAAAAAAAAAGATATTATATTTATTTATTTTGCAAAGCAATATGATCCTTATTGTGATCAGATTTAGGTATAACTCCGTACGCCGGTGAAAATTTCTACGCGGCGGAAGTGAAAGACATGGCCAGTGTAATACAAAGGATAATATCTGATGGTACGTATATTATATTAAAGTTTAATATGTACGTATTTGCCGTTCTAAAAAATAAATTTCTAAAATATATTTCTATAGAGATGTAAACATTTGGGTGGCGGAACCTAATGCTTAATTTATCTAATGACGTCAAAGGTCTAGACTTTCAAGATGCTTCTTATAAGAACCCTCTCCTGATAACATACCACTTATATGGGCACTGGTGGCATTATTTTTAAACATATTATTTTACATTTTTAAATGGTTGGTCGCGATGGTTTTGAATTCGATTCCCATTCAGGGGAATAAATTATCTCATTTCGTCGCCCTAGTAAAAAGATAAAGCGGGGCGTTGAGTTCAGCCGCTCAACAATTAATTTCTCAAAATTGGGTGGAAAGTGGAGAACAAAGTGTCTGGACACTAGGATCTTATATTCGGGGAGAAGCGTAAAGCGTGAAGCTATAAAAAAAAACGCCACCTCATCCATTCTTTAAAACACGTTTGTAATTGAACTAAAAAATATACGTCATTACTTATAAAACGCATTACCTTGTTCTCTTCCAAATCTCTCCATCCAATGAACAATACGAAAATAACTTAAAAATAAAAACATATTCATAATTAAGGCTTTACCTATACAAAATAGCACTGTATAAATTACCTATGTCATTTACCAATGAACGAGTATACTGTTAATTACAAAATAATACTTTCCTTGACATTTATTACGTATTTAACAAATATGCCAGCCGTTTTCGTCGTTAATGAGCACGTTATAAAATGAAGTTGTATTGGCAGAGTAATATTAAATGGCATGTTATGGCGACAACAAATTTATTTCACTATTAAAATTTCTTATATATGATAATTTTTTGGAAATAGTTATTAAAGTGCCTATCGACGACCTAATGGCCTATGGCCTATACCTATGACCAGGTTCTGAATTCATTGATCATCTTTACATGATTTATTTTCATCTTTTTCTTTAGATTCCACATATATGAATTTATATGATATTTATATGATAATGTTCTACTATATAGGTCCTTTTTCTCTTGTAAAATGTGTTTTTTTATTGAACCCGCCATAATACTATATAGGTCCTTTTTCTCTTGTAAAATGTGTTTTTTTTATTTAACCCGCCATACAACATCAAACTGATTTAAAAAGGTAATGGACAAGATATGGCATGGCATAGATTTACTTAGCTGTATATAAATAACTGTACATAATACATAATTTCTACTGTAAAGTTCATAAATGTTTTTTTCCAGGATTCAGATTAGAGCTGCCAGAGACTATAGATCTCGTTTTAGAAACTGGAATTTGGTAAGTGATCATATTTAGTACTAAATGTTTAAGCTTACCTAAAATTATGTTTTTATAGATAGGTATTGTGCTATAATCTTGTTTAATTAGGCGGAAAGATAATGAGATTATGATATATTACTTCCGTCTCCATGCCAGGCCCATTTTCATTTAAATGTTCGCGTAAAAAATATAGAAATTAAATGTAATATTTAAAATTTTACACTATAATTTGGTATGAGGCCATCCAGGCACATTGGGAGTGTGAGTACCTATGTTATTACTTGCTACGAATTATTTTGTATATTACCTACTACTATGGTGGAAAAGCGAGAACGGAATGTCTTGACATAAGGTCCCTCTGCCTACCCTACAGAAGTTAAAAAAAAAATAGATATAAACGTATTTTATCGCGTATAGTTATATAGATGTTTCAGAATTCGACGGAATCATAAGTTAGTCTTAAATCGTGAAAAATACACCTTGATAAACGAAATCGATTAATTTTGACATATTATTGTTAAACCAATCGAATAGAAATATCGATGACATAACATCATTATTTACCTGTACTAAAGTTTGCATATCGCAAGAGGACAATAGTTACAACACAAACACTTGAGGAAGCCTATTATGTTGTTTGTTGAGTTCATTTACGACGTTACTAAGAAATGGCGACTAAAACTTCACGTAAACTTTAGTACTTTAAAATATATATTTTACATCGTATATGTACTTGTTTGGCTGTAAACGCGATGGTCGCTGATTCGATCCAATCTGAGAGGAATGGAATATTTTTAGGTATCCCGCTCTGGTAAAGCACAACGCATCGCTATTTACGCCACTTAAGGTTTATCACTTAAAGTCTCGAATCGGAAATCAGGCTGAAAACGGAGAAAGAGATGTCAGTGCTACCCACGGTTACCCTTGTAGGCTTAAATCACATGAAAATATTTTTATTTACAGTATATTAATATTAACCTCCAACTTCTAGTAATAAATTGGTAATATAGTAGTAGAACACTAAGTTCTCACTTTTCAAACACTTTTTGTATACATATCTAATTGTTTTATTTGTCTAATTAGCTTGTTAACAATGGATTCTAAACTACTCTATAATTTACGCAACACTCCTGATTAATTTTAAAAGCAAATTTGCATATTCAAGTGAACTGCTTGCTTAAAGACTAGTACATTTTTGTTATAGACTACTGGTTATTTTAGTGTTTCAATTGAATTTATTACACCTTATTGGGCCTGACAGAAAAGAAACTGATGGTGATCAAACCCACAACATTGCATGCTTTCCAATTGTTATAGAACCTCTATAACTAAATCTATTTAATAATACATCATAAGAGAAAATAATATTAAAAAAAAAAACTTCAACATTTTTTGCATATTAAGGCAAGGCACAAAGATGACTTTCATTAGCAAAGGATGGCTCCGTTTCATTTCCGGGTTGCCAGGATAGATCGCTGCACTTTGTTTAACAAGATGTAGGGAAAATCTATATTATATTATGGTATTCGACAAATGAAACCTGAACGACACTATTATGTTACAATAATTACATTATACTATAGTACTATTACAAAGACTATATAAAAATCTAGACTAGACTAAATAAAAACACTAGGTAACTGCCTACCCTGGTATATGCGAGATACAATGTGAAGCTAAAAAATATGACAAAAGCTGCAGTCTCCTTAAAAACGCAAGATTGGTCTATCTGATTTGAGATATGACAACAAATAAAAATATTTTTATAGATATTTTTATATATCTATAATTTGTTTTTTTTATTTCTCAAAGTCTATTTACTCATATAAGAACACATATAAATACATATACATATACATGAACTGCGTGCCCTTCGACACAGTACAAGAATGTTCCATAGTTTACACAACGGCTGAACCGGCTAGAGGGCGCAGGGACATTTGATAACGATTATGAATGAAAACTAATTAGGAGAATATCAATTACTGTTTAAAGGATTGTCGTGATGTTTTTTTTTTTTTTTTAATTTGTCTGTATCGTACAAAACTATTTATAAAGCGAATTTTGGGCTGAATGTAACTACTCGTTAGAAAACTGGATATATAATCTATTGTTTTCTTTACCAAGGGCTTTATGGTTTTTGCAGGAAACAATTATGTCATAAGTATTATTTTTTTGATGAACAAGAATTTCACTTGTTGTATAAAGAAATCAACTCTTTTCATTTACTTAAGCTACATTGATGAAATTCAAGCCTATAACGATTGCATCCAATCAGCCATGTTTCCATTGGCTCATACAAATTTCAAATGAAAATTATATATATGTATATATATATATATATATATATATATATATATATATATATATATATATATATATATATATATATATATATACATATATATAATTTTCATTTGAAATTTGTATGAGCCAATGGAAACATGGCTGATTATATATAAATTCATCCAAGGCTTATTTAAGGGATACGTAAACATTGCTTCTTAATAAATAAAATTGTATCGATAAGATAAGAGCTGTTGCATTATCGCAGCAAATGCAATTTAGACGATCATATAACTTATTTTTAAAGCACTTTCGTGTCATGATTTGAATATCACATAGACTTACTTTAACTACTTTATCTATATATTAAGTTTATGTATAAAATTGGGAAATACTACTACAGCATATGCACATATATATATATATATATATATATATATATATATATATATATATATATATATATATATATAATATATACGGTGCATCTACCAAAACAAGATTTTTTACAATTTTTGTCAGTCTGCCTGTTTGTTCCGTCTAATCTCTGAAACGGCTGGACCGATTTTAATTGTACTTTCACTGGCTGGTAGCTGAGGTAATAAGGAGTGACTTAGGCTACTTTATTTTAGAAAATATCTTATAATATATGAATATAGTAAATACAATGTGATTTATAACATATTGAACCGAATGCAATTCAGTTTACATAAGCGGCGAAGCCGTGAGCGGTCGCTAGTATATTATACACTTCAAAAGTTACTCGAATATCCAATTAATCAAAGTTAAGTGGTAATGAAAAATAACTTTCAAATAGTTCTTTATTTTTTAATTCCCATCTTTAAATTTTCTTAACACATTGATGGATTAAAACTGACGCTATGCTTTGGTCCATAATGCAGTAGGTATATGGACTAGATCAAGATACTTATATTTTTTTTTAATTAGTAGTATTAGGCTTAGGATTTTAAGTAAAACAAAATAACTATACATATTATAGGTCATTCATATACTTTTCTTATCAGCAAAGAAATTAACCAAGTTCCTTAGTACAGGGCATATCGGCGCTTGCGCATCGACAAGCGTAACTAATCGCATTCTTAGCCCGACCGTCTTGACGCGCGGACGTCTACACTCCGTAACACTTGAAAAAATAACAAAAAATATTCCATGTCACCACATGTGCTGTAGAAAATAGCCTTAAATGTGTTTCTAATTTGTATCTAAGTGTTTGTTTCTGTGTTTTTTGCTACCACTATCGTCTGTCGACCACTTGCGATAAGAAGGTGAGTATTGATAGCTTTAGATAATTAGCTGGTATCCACTGATATTGAATTTTATGTATACCTATTTACAATGTTAATAATTTTGATTTCTATAATGTTGCACTAATTATAATTTATATAAAATGAAGAAAATGTAAATTTCGTTGAAATAATATCCTTCATTACATAAAAAAATCTATAAATTCTTACTTTAGACTCTACAAATGAGTTTAGCTACCGCTGCTGAGAATCGCCGGCAGCAAACGCGACAGTTTCTCTTTTCAATATCAATATTATAATTTTGTTGTTTAGTACAACAATACAATGGTAGCCGACCTGCATGAAATTCAAATCATATTAGTCCCGTCCCACACATTTATATCATTTAAATATTTGAACAGAACAATATGTCAACTGTACAATTTGCTAGTATTTTTTTAACAGTTTTAAATTTAAATTTTTTATAGTGATAAATTCGCAATAGAAAATGTGATTGCGGCATACAAAATATTTTACTAATTATACCATTGAATGTATGCAATTTATACAATATCACCCCACAATAATAATAGCTTGCCAATATTAACATATTGATAGTGTAATCACTTTTATGTACATATGTACATAATTAATTCTGTCTAAAACCATTTCGATAAACATTTACAGTCTTAATATATATTTATACAAACTATTGAAATTTTATTGTAATATCTCATGATATGTCTTAATACACGTGTTTTGGTAAAAAGTACGCTAAGTTACTGCTATACCGACTTACACATCGGTTTTTCTTATATGTTATTTTTTTAAATATGAGTTATTATTAAACATTATTACATAACACTATCTATTATTAAATAAACTATTTTATTATCTATTTTTAATGAAATAAGTAAGTAGTCAAGAACAAGCTTTCAAAGCTTATATCCTTTACCGTACTTGTTGATGTTAAATTTAAAACAACGTCATATCACTCCCTTTAGAGATAATTATCTAAAATCCCTTTCATATATTTTGTTACCATCGTAATGGCATAAATATATTATTTGATTAAGTCAGTAGTTTGATCTGTAATTTCTTAGATCAAAAAGCTTCTGTTTCAATGATGAATGTTTTAATACACATACATATATTTTATTCTTCAACATGTAAAATGTAAATGTGAAACTGTGGTATCTAAAAGCTTTACCTGCACTAAGCTCTAATCCATCCACAAGAGCCTTCAAACAATGTTATGAGAGTTCGTGAGAAAACTCATACAATACAACTAATTTGCGGCTTGTGTTATGTAAATTTAGCGATTACGATCATCATATGAGATGTTGAAAAATGTAATTCTAGATATATTACTGAACTTTTGCTGGTTTATAGGCAAGCTCTTAATTACTTTTATATAACTCTTAATTATATAAATACATTTTTTTTATTCTCAATGTTCCTATTTGTATATGCCAAAATCACTAGTAACATGCTATGATATATATATATATATATATATCTATATATATATATATATATATATATATTATATATATATATATAATATATATATATATATATATATATATATATATATATATATATATATATATATATATATATTAAAAAAGAACATAAGCCAACGTGAGTTTTTGTACGAAATAATGTTTCTAAATCTTTGTTTCTTAATATTTTTTCATATCTATGATATAATATACATATTACATATAAAAATTATCTAAAGATAGTAAACATTTTTTAACATATCAACTACTTACTATTATAATTTAATATTCTCAAGAAATATAAAAAAAACAAGGCAAAACTTTTGACTCCTCCAAAATACATATTTATATGGCAGAACTAACGCTGAGCAGTTCTTCAAAGTTGATTTACGTTTGTAACCCGAGAGCTCCGAGCTGGAGCTCCTGAACTCTTATTACAATACCACGTTTTGCAACGTCCGCGTCAACGACGCGAAGGGTCGTTTAGACCGACGGACGCGCACGTTTTTATGTCACTTGGCTTATATTTACGTGACGATAGTTGTGTTTCGTTTATTATGTGTTTTTTTCTCTCTTCTATTCTCTTTTTGTGATTGTTTTTTTGATAGGTCTTTTGTAGTTAAATTGTTTCTAAATGATAGCATATAAATTTTAATATATATATATATATATATATATATATATATATATATATATATATATATATATATATATATATATATATATATATATATATATATATATATATATATATATATATAATAGATAAAAAGCTATCTGTATACATCGTTCATAAGACTTTTTTAATATTTCATAAGACAAAATAATTCAACACTTTGTTCAAGAAATTACATTACTAATTCCATAGCTCTTATTCGTTATTACTGAGATTCAACATTTTGAAGGAAACAAAATCTGTAATTTAGATCAGCTCTACAGTTTCTAAATAGCTAAACTGACATTCTATGAAATATATTCGAAACACTCTAAAAACAAGTTTTATAAAAACTATTCACGTAAATAGTTAGTTATAAACGGTCCCTACAACATAAACAACTGTACTAATGCTGGTGTAGAGTATTTTTTCGCTGAATGGCCGACTACGTGTGCGAAAGGCATTATCGTTTGCAGCAAACGGATGGCATCAAATGACTAATTCATTTTTTTTACCTTCACTTGAAGAAGTTTAGTGAAAGAACTCTCTTCTGTACATTTCTTCATATTTCTCTTCACACAAACGTGTCCTATATTGAATTTTATATAACTAACTTACGGTTTTCTGCTTAGACTGCACTAATATAATACTTATGTAAATCACATACAAATCTTTCCCCTGGAATCGCTCGGCCTGTTAGTAATAAAATCCAATGTGTAATTTGAAACAAAGGTGGGAAGGAAAGGAAACATTACACTAATTAAAATTCGTATGCGTTACTATTAGGTACAGTTAGTGCTGTCCTAACTGCGCCACGATAATAACATATGACTAATGACCTTATAATATTGGTATTATAATGAATTATAGACATACTCTACTTCCTCCGGTTATCCACTTGTTCTGGTAATTTTAACCGACTTTGATAGTTGTGAATCATATTTAATTGTTGACTATATATTGTACCAAATAAATATTATATATAATTAAATATCACGTTGGTTGTAGGTTCGATATCTATTCGGAGGAATGAATCGTTTTCATGTCCCCGCTATAATAAGAGGAAATTGCGACGTTGAATTTTGTCACCCGACACGCAATGTCGCAATGGACGAAAAGTAGAGACCACAGTCACTGAGGGCGGAAATTATTAAATTAAACTTTTAGGCCTTCATTTCGATTTATTTTGATAGTACTTTAATAGATACCACCAGCACATAGATATATAGTGTCGCATAAATACAACTTCACGCTATATTCCTCATGTAGCAGTAGCCTAGATTCGTAATAACCTAGGTTTGGTAGTAACCTAGGTTAGGTAGTAACTTAGTGTTCAGATACTCCGTGCCCCCTGTATTATGAACGGATTACAGTAATTGTGTCACTTAACTTTTTAGGATCTCTAAAACAAAACAAGTATTATAAAATCCACAACAGTTTCGTTTGAACGCGCATTCGTTAAAAAACAAAACAAAAATCTTAATAATACTATGGCTGAAGGATTCTAACACGTCACCATCGGTCACTTGAGTTTAACATATCGTATTTAAAGTAGGTTTGCAATACCTACGTAAGTAAGAAATATTGTTACTGTTTAATATTTACCTGACTATACAGTATACCTACAACGGAAATTGTAATTTGCTGACTGTACAATATTCTAAATAGTATTAATTGTATAAATTAGTATATTTTTATATCTACACATATTTATTTGTAAATGGTAATAAACTAAATGGATGTGTGATGCTAGGATTGACTAGGGTGACGTTTGTGGGTTCGATTCCCACTCGGGGAGAATTAATTATATTTCCATCACTCTGGTAACAAGACATAGCGCGGTATTGAGTTCCACCACTCAACTTGCAATGTCTCGATAAGGCGGGAAGCTGTGAACGGAGTGCCTTAACACTAGGTCCTCTCTGCTTACCCTTCTATATGCGGGATACAGGGTGAAGCTAAAAAAAATGTATAAAGTAATTATGATGCAAGAGTGAGTGATAGAGGTTGGTTGACCTTTGAGGACATAATATTGATGATACTGGAAGAGGGACGTGTGACGCTCCGTTCTCTCTGACTACTCAGGTAGGGATAAAGCGAGATGTCGGAAACAAATTTGAAATGTCACTCAGTTGTTCTGCCCAACAGGCTAGTATACAAATGTACCATTCATTGCATTTAAAGTATGTACTCGTAGACAATCAGATATAGATGTAGATAAATAAATAAAGAATATTTTGAACTCTTTAAAATTTTTATGTTCCCAGTGCCTCTGTAACACAACTGACTTCGTTTTTCGTCTTGCTTGATCAAATCTTACTTTTTAATCTGTAATATGTAAGCGATACTATGACTATGTGAAGGGCAACACAACACGCTCAGTTAAATGATTGAGCAATAATTTCGGTTATCTTTTGTGATTTATGCAGTAGGCATTGTAAAACGTATTTCAAACAATAGTTTTAAGGCCACTCCAGCTTATAGATTTTGTCACCATTCATTCTTATTTAAAAATAGAAGCCAGTGACACAGCATCTGTCAGCACACAGCGGTTGCGGGTTCAATCCCCACACATAATCCAGGAAAGGAATTATTATCTTTTCTATCCATGGTAAAACCGAGCGACGTTGAGTCCCATTACTTAACATCTCGAATCTCTGTGCCCGCCCTGCATTTAATTTGAATCCAAAACTGTCGCATTTCGTCATTACATCCAAACTGGGTCACGATCGTATTGATTATTTTCAATTTTATACCAACATTCATTTGCTAGGTACATCGATATACAAAAGCTAATTCCATCACATACCTACTTTGCTAAAGTAAGATCTAACGAGCAACAAACGCATACACTATCATTGTTTAGGCTCCACATCCGTCACCCAACATTGTCTGAAGGGATCAACGCAACTTATCGACGATGTTTATATAAACGAACGGACAGACAGAGCTGCCAAGATTTGTTTTTTAAATATTTCATTTTATATCGACCATGATTTTTTAAATACGTCTCTTCTGTCACATTAGGTGTTCGTAGCTCAGTTGGGATGCGTCTGACTGACCGTAAGGGTAGTAGGTTCAAACACCACTCGGAAAATATTTTCATTTGTAATATTTTCGCTTTATTGTACAATCTTGTTTCTATCAATCATATCACAGTATAGCTAATACCTATGCAATATTTTCCAGCTTATATTTCAAGGTGACGAGCGCAGCGTTGCATACAATATGCATGTAGTTGCAATACATTTCGCTAGTTTAATGACAAATAAGCCAAAACAACTTTCATAACTTTTTCTATATAAAAATTCTATTAAATCTGAATTATGAATAACTTATGTATACTTTTTTACTAAGTTATTTCTGGAAAACGGGAATTAGAGAACGCGTTTCGTAATCGCATTATTTTTAATTTAATTTAAGTTATTTATAAAGCCAAATTCTATAGTGACTTAATCAGTCAGTCAACAGTATTTATATGACTATCCTTGGTACTAATTAGTGTTGTAGTATATGACAAAAAACAACAGAATAGCTTCAATTACTAGACAATTATTTTAGAGCTTACATTTTCTTAAATATTGACAGCAAGGTCAGAACATTTTTGATGATGTAAATAATTCTTTTTACAATCTTGTGTGTATAATTAACTAAAGGATAAGTTAGGAGCACTTTACACTGCATTTAATTACATTATTCCTATAAATCACAGAAAGGCATTACTAGCTACACGGCTTACCCTTTGCCTAGCAACGTACGCAAATCTAGTGTTAGGACAGTCCGTTTTCGCCCAATTTTCGAGAATGGCGGAACTCAACGCTGCGTCTTCAAAAGGTATTACAAAAGATCAGCCTGTACAAAAGTACAGGTGCAACAAGTCCATGATATATTTCCTTATTAAAAAACCATCTGAATAGATATTAAAATTGCACTGTCATCAATTTTTTGGCCCAAGTCATATCATATGCTGACATGACCTTAAAATTTAATTGAAGTAATCATTCGATAATAATATATGTATACAAAAAAAATGGTTAAGTCCATGATAATTATGAATATATGTGAATACTACTGTAAAATGTCTAAAATATTCATTTATTATTAAAACTATATACAATTTAAGAAACAAAATGTGTTTTACTGACAAAATTTATAGTTAAAACATACTGAGCCTTCGTAACAAAATGGACTAACGTTTGACTATGAACGCAAAGTGCGTGGGTTCGATTATTTTCATTTTCCCAATTAAATTTTTTATTTTTTTTAGTGTCTTGAGATTGAAGGTACCATCTGCCCGTTGTACAGAAATAGCGTTAAGCTGCTTGTACTTATTAAGGAAACATAACTTATTATGTATTAAATATACATAATAGTTGTATGTCGCTTGTTTTGTAAGTTAGAAAGGTCCCCAGGTCACACCGCGATAATCACTATCTGCATGACATTGGCGATATCAAGGAAGGATTGTCATTTTTGATACTGTACTTAAAGCAATTTACTATTTTTGCTCAAAATACATATATTAATCTTTTTAAAATAAGGCCTTACTTTAGAAAAAGCCTTTAGAAATTTGTACAAAAGTTATGATGTCGTTGGGACCATGAGGGATAGTTGCATACATTAAATCCTCTAATCTTACTTGGTTTACTAATTATATTAATAAATAGATTTCCTCTCGTGACTTTGACCAAGTAATTTCGCCCTTCCCATTAGTTCCCATTAGTGTTTCATGGTAAAATGTCTAAAACCTACAATATCCAAAAACCAGTATTTTTTTCTGACTAAAAGTTTATTTTTCAAATTATACTATATATATATATATATATATATATATATATATATATATATATATATATATATATATATATATATATATATATATATATATATATATATATATATATATATATATATATATATATATATATATATATATATATATATATATATATATATATGTATATATATATATGTATATATATGTATATATATATATATATATATATATATATATATATATATATATATATATATATATATATATATATATATATATGTTTCTCATTTGAGTTACATGGGAGTTGTTGGCTTTTATTACTATTAGTCTGCAATAAATAAATAAAAAAACTTGTGTGACATTCAGCAATCAATCAAAATAATTTATTACAGTTTATCTCTAATGTTGAAAGCTACCAAATCGAGGTTACGATAACTCCAAAACTGTTAGAAGCGCATTATTTTTCTACGTTGGAGTGTTTAAATAGCGTGCGTTGTAATGCAGTTTTACGACGCATTCAACTCGCGGCGGCGTGACCGCTGCAGGCTCGATAACGAAATATAGCTGGCTACAACCACACATCTGAATTGTGATTTTTAAAATTACAATTATATTTGTTTTTGAACAATTCTTAAGTACTTTTCCAATTTAAATAATAAAGCGATATAGAATAAGTACGAGTATATATATTAGTACAAACATGTTTAATAGTGAATGTTACCCAAACTTTACAGATATACTTCGTATATGGAACCCACCACCTCCGTATCAATTAAATTTACCACCTATTATGTAACAGTGTAGACACTAAGTGGCAAATCATTTTCCTCTATAGATATGATATTTATTATATATCGATATTTTATGCCGAACACTTTTTCCTCATATGGCAGGGTAATGGTGCCAAGAGATTACTTTCTCCACCATATTTAATTTAAATATTATTATTATTTAAAAATATGTTTAACAATATACAGTATTTTTTTAAAAATCGTAGTGTAGATAAGAAATATAAATGAAGTAGTGAATTTATTAAACTGTTAATATAATCATAGATTTCTTTCCCATATATTATGTACATACGTACATAATATAATATAGGTGACTTGTATCTAGTAGCCCGAATGATAAGACGATAATGAATGTTGCCCAATCCAATCAATTATCGCGATAAATCCGAGACTTTAAGTCGATTAAAAATATTTTGAGATTGTACACTTGTGTTTGGAAAACACTAACATAATCCAAACACTAGCTTCTGTTATTAGAATTATGAAGATATTATTCAATTTACTTATTTACTTCTGAGTATAATATATATATATATATATATATATATATATATATATATATATATATATATATATATATATATATATATATATATATATATATATTATACTCAGATTAATAAATTATAAAGTTAATTAGAATTATCAAATGTCTTAAATGAATACAGTTCAAAAGTATTTTTAACAAGAACATTTTAAATCACAACGTGGTCACGCTTAGCTTATCGCTGTGGCGTTATAAGGTTAAAAGAACCAAATCTGTGCATATAAAAAAAAAACTACTTTAGATATGGAAATTCGTTTAGAGTTTTAATTTATAAATGTACATACATTAAGTTATTGAATTTCAAATACGCTGCATTTTTTATTATGTATAGTGATGTTAATTTAGATTATAATAGACTTACAGTAACAGCAGAGGTCCGTCATGGCGCAGAGGCATAGCCTCTGCCTGTAAACGCAATGGTTTGTGGATTCGATGCACACTCTGGGAGGATGAATGATTTTCATTTTCTTAGCTCTGGTAACAAGGCAAAACAGCAGCGTTGAGTTCCACCACTCAACACGCAATACCTCGAAAAGCGGGGAACGGAGTGTATTAACACTAGGTTCCTCTGCGTACCCTGCCACGTGCGATATATAGCGTGAAGCTAATTTAATTTAATTTATTTACATTAACGGCATTTTATTTCGTGAATGATTTGAAAGCGCAGAAGGGAGTAGGAAGGGAGTGGGAGAATCTCATACAACCTATACTAGTATTCTAAAGGGGGAGTTGAACGAATGTCATTTTTTTTTAATTTTATAATCTATTTATCGAGGAGATTATGGGCTATATTATATCACGTTAATCATTTCTATGTAACCCACTTTAAATATGTGTGATTAGGATTTTAGCTTGTCATCATATATCATAAGCAATTCTTAACTTAATGTGCTTGGCTTTCAAAATTATGCGTATAGAAATCTATGAATGACATTGCATTTTTAAATATTATTATTTAGTTATATTTTGTTTTGTTACAGCTCAAAAGACGATGAAATAGACGGTAACTGTATAGTACGTGCTCGAGGACTCCCGTGGCAATCGTCTGACCAGGATATTGCCAAGTTCTTCCGAGGACTCAATGTGGCCAAGTAAGTATATTATTTCGTCTACAGGACTCCTTATCCTTGCCTATATGGGATGTGACCCCATTTAGAAACATTTAGTTATTTATTGATAAATGACGAAAACGCAATCCTGCAAAATGATCAGCAAATCCATGCTGAAATAGCTAGTTTTATTTTATAATTTTCTCATTTATCTTGTCTAGGGGTGGAGTAGCCTTGTGCCTATCACCCCAGGGCAGACGTAACGGTGAAGCGCTGGTGCGCTTCATATCGCAGGAACATAGAGATATGGCTCTCAAACGCCACAAGCATCATATAGGCCCGAGGTATATTGAAGTAAGTATGGAAATTTGTACAACAATTCCTTAAATATATAGAATTGTCTAAATTATATTAAAAAAAAAAAACGAATATTTATAGTTATCGATATGTTATCCAGATTTTATATTACATTTTATCTCAAAATTATAAACCATTTTTTTATAGGATTAATAATAAAATGAAAGTAAAAAATGGTGCTTAATAACTTATGATATCACATATTATTTATTACCTAACGTATGTGAAAACAATGGCTTATATCTTTAATATTTAGGTGTTTTTTTGCTCAACGTATCGTCTATACTGTGTATACTCGGATGTTTAGATTCAATTCCCACTCGGAGCAATTCATACTTTTATGTGGGTTTTTCAAATATATCCAGTTGGCAAATATCTTAAATAAAGACAAAAGTGGGGATATAAGGCCTCTAATAACCCAAATTTTATGAGCAAAATAAAAAAAGTATAAACCCTAATTTATAGCTTTGGCATTTCTAATTAAGAATCATTTTCTGTTCTTTCCAGGTATACCGGGCAAGCGGCGAAGACTTCCTATCAGTAGCTGGGGGGGCGACGTGTGAAGCCGCCGCGTTCTTGTCCCGCGGCGCGCACGTTATAGTTCGTATGCGCGGCCTGCCCTATGACGCTACGCCGCAACAAGTGGTAACATTCTCGTTTTTTAATTTTTTATTTTACTTTTATCTTTTTTAATGATAAACCAAACTATAGTAAAGATTTAGTTTTATATGTTACTTCGAAAGCATTTTTTTTCGACCTTGGAATCTAAGGATAACCTGTTGAATAAATTGCTAGTATTATGTAATTATGACATCCGTTCATTACAATAAACGCGAACGTTGTGTGGGTTAGATTCCCACTCGGGGAAAATGATATATTGTACATATTCCTCGACCTGGTGACTAGATAAAAGGCGGCTCTGACAACCGCCACTTAGCTCGCAATGTCTTAAAAACCGGAAAACGGGAAACGGAGTATCTTAGCACTAGGTTCGCTCTGCCTACCCTGCAATGTGCGGGGTACAGCCTGAAGGTAAAAAAATAACAGAATCCTGTATGTGAATTATTCAAGTAGAGTATGTGACATTGAAATGATTAACGTGTTTATTATAACCTATAACCTTCAATTCGAACCAGAGGTCCCTGAGGTTAGGCTAGAGCGTGCCACCCGATATAGCTTCAGCTTTATAATATTACTATACATTTGAAATATTTTTCAATGCTTTATCGCATCTCGAACTTGTATAGTTTTAAATTGATTTTCATTTTCATTGTATCGGTTATCAGTTGTTTGAGAACGCTATAAATAAACCATAAAGCACAATATACAAGTTTACTGCGGAACTGTAGAACTTGACGCCGATAACAATGAATCTAAATTACTATACATAACTAACTGTACACGTCACAAAGTATGACGTCATAGAATTTAACCAAATAATACCAGAATATTGGCTGTTTTTAATGTTTGAAATGTTAAAACTAACTAAATAAGGCACATATTCTTAAATTTTCACAAAGCTTTATTAAATAAATATACATTTCCAATGTACAAATCCGTATGTACAATTACAAGCTAGTTATTTATATAAATATATCCGTTATGAATATGAATAATTTGACAAGATATAGGTTATGATCATAATATTAATTTAGATTTAAAATAATTTTATCCGATAAATGATATAGCTTGACAACTTGTATCAATAATGTTTATTAAAGCATGCAATGAGGCTCTCGTGGCGCAGTGGGTCAGTCGCTGACTGTACACGTGATGATTGTAGTTTTGTTCTCACTCGAGGGAAAGATATGTATACATATGTCTCGAACTCTGGCGGAGAGCGGAAGGCGTAGTGTCTGGACACTAAAAGCTCTACCCTTTTCAATGTTAAGTAAAGTATTTTATATCAATTCCCCACTTAATTATCTCCTTTCAGCTTGAATTCTTCTCGACTGGCGACGATCCAGTCCAAGTGCTAGATGGTGCTGACGGCGTACTCTTCGTAAGACGAGCTGATGGAAGAGCAACTGGGGACGCCTTCGTTCTGTTCTCCAAAGAAGAAGACGCTCCTAAAGCGCTGTCTCGGCATCGGAAACTAATAGGCGCTAGATACATAGAACTGTTCAGGTCCACTACCGCTGAAGTGCAACAAGTAAGACTTTTTTCTTATTTTGACGTGTAAATATTGTGCGGTTTTTGAAATTTATCTAAATATACAGTTGATTATATAAAATATTAGTTCATGCCACTACTATAATAACTATCAACTATTATAGTAGTGTAAGAACATATTTTTTTATGTTTCGAAAGAAAAGCTTAACTTTTTTTAGTTATATAATCGTACGGACAAATAATAATCATAATAATAAGATAATGAAACTAACAAAGTGACCATTCCTTGGGACTAGGAAATACTTGAGTGATTCATTTTAAGGTTTTATATATATGTAAATGTTAACTTAAAAACGAAATTTTGCAACTGTTTAGGCATATACCTATATCTAATAATATCTATTTATTGCCCAAGCGACTTTGATTATAATTTTTATCATTAATCATTCATTTTCTATCCGCATTATAAACCAGTGTGATAGCAACGTTCAGATTAGATGATTGCTTGTAATTAATTGTTTTTATCTAGGCCCCATATGTTGATAAATATTTACTGAATTATACCTTGTAATTGATTTATATAGCATATGCGTATATATTTCCATGTAGATTTAAACCATTTACAGTACAGGAATCACGCGTTATCCTGCAGATAGCGAGGTGTTAAGACACTCCGTTCTCTGTATTCGAAACACTGTTAAATGGCTGAGCCCAACACGCACATTGTCTTACCCATATCATACAGTATTTCACTTCCCCGAATGAGAATCGAACTTACAACCAATGTAAAACATTTAGTTGTATTGAAGTAGCAAACATATTTAAACATGTCTATCTCTATCTCTTTACTAAATAATAACTTTTGAAAATACTTCGCAGCAATATTTAAAGACACCAATATACCATTTGATAGCATATTATCTTGGAACATCTACAGCTTATTAACGTCGAATGTGCGTGGGACTTTTTATATTAGGTTATTTTATACAAAAACCTTATTTTCTTTTATATATTGTACACTTATCAATGATTAATAGTACACTTATTTTTCTTTAAGTTTAACCATAAAATTTTGATTGGAACAAACATATCCAACTATACAATTTCACATTATAATTTTTATCAGAGGAGGTAAAAAATCTTATCCAAAGCCTTCATATAAATCGCATTTAAATAAATAAAAAGAAACCTATGTCGATTCAGGAAATATTTAAAATAATATATTCAATTTAGATAAACAATCATAATCTCAATACTTTGTATGTATGTATGTATGTATGTATGTATGTATGTATGTATGTATGTACATGCAAACAGAACAATATGATTTGCGGTAATTTACTGATTACTCTTATGTGCACGCTGCCCTTGGATAAATGGTAAGAATTACATGCAACTTTGTAATGTACCTATTAACTATTATATATATATATATATATATGTATATATGTATATATATATATATATATATATATATATATATATATATATATATATATATATATATATATATATATATATATATATATAATATGTATATATATATATACTTATCAGAATATGTTTGTTATGAAATATGTTTTTTTATTTATACTTATCAGAAAATAAAGGTAGTTAGAGAAATCATACGGCCAGTTAAAAAAAATATTTAGATCTTGTTAACTCATTTTTATTTGCGACCAGTCACCAATTTGTTCAGAAAATGTCGATATGTAACAAATGATTTTTTGTAAAATTTGTTATTATGTAAAACTTTGGTATATCTACATTGAATATTTGAAACTTAATATTTTTTAATTTTCGTTTATAGGTACTAAATCGTTCACTAGAAACGCGTACAAGTCAAGCAAGTACACCATCAACAGCGAGCGCACCAGCAGAAGGACTGTTACCAGTTGCGCTGGTACCTCAACATGTTATTACTTCTGGTACCGCTAAAGACTGTGTGAGACTGCGAGGACTACCTTATGAAGCTCAGGTATAATTGTCTAAATTTTGTCGTTTTGTATGTCGATATCTTTTACCTCCGACTTTACTGGTGTGGTCAAAGGGAAGTCAGGCTATTAATGTGTACAACCAAAAAAAAATTAATATTTATAACATGAGCATAAATATTGACTGGAGCCGGCATAGCATATAAAGTAGAAAATAAATAAAAAAAGGTATTAAAAAAAAGGTACACTCTGAAAAAACACTCACAAATAGTAAGATATTATCAACAAATAATTCCTTACTCAGGTTTTGGTCACATATGGGTAGTCCAGTTCAATTGAAATTGATCATGGTACAGTAGTTTTCTTCCGAAGTAGACTCCGAATATCCCGGAAAATATTCTATACTTACCTATTTCATTATATCCATATTTATTAATGTTCCAGGTCGAACACATACTAACGTTTTTAGATGAGTTCGCTAAGAATATTGTTATGCAAGGAGTCCATATGGTATACAATGCACAAGTAAGTAGACTATTTGAAAAATTAATACTAATCAGTAATATATGCTAGGATTTTTCTTACTACGTCTTTAACGATAAGAATTTACTTAAAGACAACATATAAAAGTTGTAACGCAGCGGGATTTGGACCCGTGCCTCATGGAAACCGTCCAAGCGTATATGTATATGTTTTCTTTGGGTATTTTGTTCCTTAGTGTGGATTAATACTTTAAAAATAATACAAATAATAAAAATATACAAATTTTGAATTATCCTCCGTATTTAGGGTCACCCAAGCGGTGAAGCCTTCATACAGATGGACAGCGAGGCGAGTGCCTTCCTCTGCGCTCAACAGAAGCACCATCGATACATGACGTTTGGAAAGAAGCAACGGTACATTGAGGTAAGCTTTTAAGAGTAATATGGTTGACAGTTACAAGTCTTGTATTTTACTATCCTTTTCAACTAAACCTAGGATAAGCTAAACAAATGTTGTATTATAAACAAAATTCCAGGTGTTCCAATGTTCAGGCGACGATATGAACTTAGTACTGACCGGCGGCGTCACGCCCGCCACATCGCCCAAGGTGCTCTCACCCGGTACGTTGCTCCCACCGCCCCCCGCGCCCCGCCTGCTGGCCCAAACCATTGCCCACCAAACCCTACTGGCCAGGCAGCACGAGAACCTCCTCCTGTCCCTACGACCCCCTGTCCTTCCCACGTTGTTACCTTACGCCCGAACCCCCTCATACTCCACCCTCCCCATGCTCCACCAACAACAGATACTGCCAACCAAACGCACTTACGATCGCGCCTTTACGCCCACTGACGCAACACCCGCGAAACGACCCTACACAATACCCCAAATGAACCCCCAATTGTCGCTCCCCGTTATGTCTTATGCGTCATCCCCTCCTCTCTTTTCGTATGCAAATACCTCCCATATGTTGTCGGCGTATAATACTATCCCAACTATGCCCACATTCCCCCCGGGATATGGGACGGCTCTGTCCGCTGCCCTACCTCCGACGATCTCTACGCCCTTCCCGGGATCATTATCGATGTCGATGTTCCCAACTTATCCGTACTATCCTGGTGTCTAATTTTACCTAAAATTTTACGAACTTTAATCTTATTCGTTATTTTATTTCATTATAAAAAAAATATAAATCATTCCACGTCATATTTTAATTGACACCTCTATTATAGTAGCGTAGCTAGCTAGGTATGGGTACCTTTTACTTTGGTACCTGACGTTCAATCGGTTCGGGCGGTCGAAATAACAGGGTAAAAATATGACAAAACGCTCAAACGGAAATGTTTTTATATAAGTGCCTTAATTTTTAATTTCTATAGATAGATTTAACAGGGGGTTAATCGATAAAAAAGTCTATTTTAGTAATATGCAAATTTAAATGACAAAATAGCACATTAATTTTTTTATAATTTATTATATGTCACCTTTTGAAACCCCCTTACTTCATCTTTATATATGTATAGATGCATATTAATATTAAAAATATGAATTTAATAGATGTGACGTATGAATTGCGGCAGCTTTTGCAGCTTATATTAGTGTTAATTTATAAGTTTACACTAAAATCAAGTGTTCTTGTTGTTTTTTTTTTATTGACTTTAATCATTGTTGAAGTTTATATATAATATTTGTAAGTAAACCAGAGGTTGTTGATCAATGACAAGTAGTGTAGCTTTTTAAAACATAGAGCAACGAATATATTGCGATTCGTATAAATTTTGAATATTCCATTTATTTGAATATTTCGTCGATTTTTCCAAGGCTGAGTAAGTACTTATAGAACGAAAGAGTACTTAAGTCGTTTTTTCTCACTAATGTTGTACTTTACACGTTTGTTATTTGTATTGTTTTGGCAAGTTTTGTTGATGCACCTGCATAATTATGTGGATGTTATGAATTTAATTAGGTATTATGCTTTTTAGATATATTTTTTATTGGTTGGCAGTTTCCCTGAAATTTTACCTCGTATCATCGTTCCTATACAATATCTAATTTCCTAACCCCTTTAATATAAAGAACACTGCTATCATTCGATACCTCACACCACAGATAATTAATAAAATTATTTATACTTTAAAATATGTGAAAGCGGGTAGTTCTATAATTATTTTCATTATATGGTGTTGCCATTGTCTAAATCACTAGGTATGGGGCTTCACGATGGTGCTAAGGCTGATTGTTCTGTCATATATTATATTTTTGGCGGTTCTAACATTGGTCTTACGCCAAACTACATTAGTTTAGATTAAAATACTGTGTTAATTTTTTTATTACTTCATTTTATATTCTGACATTTGGAGTTCAACCACGAGGATCACATACTTGGCATAAGAGATAAGTTGTGAGATTTTATCATTTCAATTATTTTATTTTATCTAATAAAAAATAATATTTATTATAATATTCCATTCTGGCAACTTGACTGGTTGAGCTCCCACTTCACTATATAACATGAGTGTTGTAATACTCTATATCCAAGGTTGTGTTATGGAAAATTGCATGAAGTTGGAATTAAAGCGGTAAGTGTTTGCACTTTATTTAAAAAAATATGTATACATAAAACTATATAATAAAGTACATATATATGTGTTTCTGCCAAAAATTCGGGTTACGCATGGACTGGTTGTACGGTTTCTTTGCATGGTTATATATTAAAAAACAAATTAAGATGCTTTTTTTTTAAAGTTTCATACGATTTTCCAAAGCACATCGTGAGGATAACTTATTTGTATGTTAATTGTTTAATAAACAAAATGTACGGTAAATAGCTTTATCTTGGTATTTTGGTTATAAATTTATAATATGAGATATATACATACATATAATAACATATAATTCGCAATTTCATTCATTCATCCAGAAAATAATATTTATATGATTTTTTTTTACAACTTGATGTATGAAATAGCGAAAGTTTAATTGTCAAATTGACGTAAAAACGGTAAACCCCCCGCTTTATAATAAGAAAATATATAGCTTAAAATCTTCCAAATAGTAACTCTTGATAGAAAATCGCATATGAATTATTATTACTGTAGAAAAATATTACATATTATCTAAACATATTTAAATGGTTATTAAATTCCACACATTTTTATTTGAACATTTTTAAAGTCTTATATACGTGAAAAGTTTTTATAAACATATTAAATTTGTATGAAACAGGACTCAAACCCGCGCCTCTTGGAAACAATCCAAGCGGTCGTCTGCAATTAAGCTATACGTTCTTATTGGCCTACGTCGAAATAATTATACGCTTGGTACAACTTAGCCACAGAGATGCTAACAACAAAAATTTATTTGTGGCAAACGTATAAGAATTTCGACGTATCGCGCTCGGACGGTGAACAGAAGTCGCAGGTTCGAGTCTTGCAACAATAAATTTAATCGGAGCCTTTTTCTATAATAATACTTTTTAATATGCGATTGGCAAAGAGTATTCATAAATTGGATTGTGGTAGAACCTCCAGTCATTAACACGCACAGCTTTCCTACTTAGCCTTCTCTCGCTTTTATTACTCTGTTATCTTACTGGACTGGGATATTTCAATGTTTCTTTATATTTACATAAATAGAATAGAATATAAATAATTACATATACAGCCTATATGTAGTAATATGTTACATATATATTAATATTCTAATAAAAAAAAATTATTTGAAATATCTCCACGTGTGAATGACTGGGGGAGGTGGTGTGAGGAGTCAGTCAAACCATTTGTTCTTGTGACGCTTTTTTTTATTTTTTTTATTTTAACCTGTCAATTTCCAAACACGTTCAATGTTGACACAATCTGGTGTAAAACTGATTATAATACACTTTATAATTGAAAATTTCTGGTATAAAATACGCTGATTTTTTAAAATTTCTATATATATATATATATATATATATATATATATATATATATATATATATATATATATACTGTTTCTTTTTTTTTCAAAATGGCTGCTTTATATATAAAAGCGTTATTGGATATCATAAATACAGGGGACCAACATAGCGTAAGTTAACATTAGGTTAGATATAAGAAATTATAAAACGTTTCTACAGTTGAAGTCTCTTACTTAAGCTGTCTAGCTCTAGCTGTTAGTTTATTGCGTACTTTTTAATAAAACGATACATTTCATATTAGATCTTGATTATTGCGAGTTTCACTGCAGCGTGCACACACATGGTGGTTGTGCTATTTTATATGTTTTGGGTGTATCTAGTTCAACTTGTGAAGGAGGGCTAATGTACTAACTCTATGGCTTAACATGTCTGGATGGTCTATAGTCTATGTTACTAACTATTTAGTCTATGATTAGCGAATTGCACGAAAACTGTTGTCTGTATTACAAAAAATATATATATATCTTGTGTATTCTGTAGAAATATAAGGTTTTCTGTAACCGATCCACAATTCCAAGACCAAATTATTATTTCTCTTATATTCGTTTTAACCGAGTATATTCGCGACGAATAACTACTCGTATATCATATAAAGTAACTTTCCTTCACAAGATAACAATTAAATAGCACAATCATATCTCCCCACCTCCTAACATAGCTTAGTATATAGTATATTAAAATCTTAAAATAAATATGGGTCATATAAAATTGGTTAAAAAGAAATAGAAAATCTCAGAAATATTTGATTACTTCAAAGTATAGCTTCTCTTTCTACGATATAACTCAAAATGTAAATAAATGTTGTATATAGAGATATATTATAAAGTTAAAATATAGTAAATAATTTAAAGATAAAGACGATCTATCTAATGCGCAATATAAACGTGCATTCAATATCTATGTATATAATTTTATTTCACTGTGGAAATCGAACTCGTAACTACGATAATAAATGAAACTACTCTTATAAAAGCACATGTAAATAACAAAGAAAATTGAGCTTCCTTACCTAGCCTTAAATTAATCCGAAACAAATTTTTAATTTATCATTTTGTGTTATATTTGTAAAGAGGCTGTACTTAAAGATAAAACAGTAAATCGAGCTTCCTAATGCATGGGACGGTGATAGTGAATACGAATTTGAAAATGGGGAAAAAAGCTTCAGTGTGTGTAGAAAGTTTTGTGCTTTCTTAGAGGACATGGGAGGGCTAAGGTCAGCTGTACTGTACCACGTATCATCATAACGTTAATACCGCGTAAGTATCGTTTATCATTGTTGGGATTATCAGCTCTTCCTTCAACAGGGACCTCAACTGCTTCTTCAATGAATAGAACACTAAAGAAAAATAGATATTCTATTATTAACTACTTATTAGATCAAGTGATTCAAATATATGTAGGTTTTGAGATTCAAATTCATTGTTTTATGTGTCAAATTCATGTTACAACATTTCAAAATTATTCTTTACATTTTTTAATTTCTCCATTTGTCAAAAAAAAAAGAATAAATTTGAAATTCAGTAAGATGAATTTGAAGTTAAAATTGAATTTAGTCAGTAGTATACACTGACTACCCTTACTTTATGTAGCTATACATATACAATAAATATTAACCAAGTTTAAAGTAATTTAAACGCAACACGTAGTTGAGGTCGCCTCGCTAACTTAGGTCGGGGGGTAGGGGTATAGGAGACTAGTAAAGTCCGGAGCTTGGACGACGTCGCGTTATGGTGTAAGTGCACTGCTTTGGTGGACTGGTATGCGTTACCCTGGTGAGTGTTCATCAATTTATTTAACTATAACATATTACACACACACACATATATATATATATATATATATATATATATATATATATATATATATATATATATAAAATGTACTTCATGTTTGTCCGTATGTCACACTATTTAAATGTTTGCTGTAAACAATTTTATATATGTATGTTTCATATCGTATGATCTTGTTTATTTATTCATTTTTAAAATTAATGTCATAATTTTTGTTTTTATTATATTTCAATAAATTAATTAAAGTACTTTTTATTTGTTATTTATTGTTATTAAGAACTATGTGGTTAATATAACGTTTTAATAGACCTACGTTTTAATAGAGTCAAATTACATATCAATATTGTTAATTTACTGTAAATGAAATAAAAAATATATAAATATTTTTTTATTATTAATATAGTATGTTATTTAACTTATCGTCCTATTTATTTTCATATACATTTATTACATAATAATTTAATTTAATATCAAATATCAATTAGGCACATCCAGCAAAGCATTTCATCTAAACCACATTAGTATATATAAACGTTTGTATGGGATTTACAATTTTGATTACATTTTTGAAATTTTATTACTTTACGAAACTCGACACAAGTAAAATAACGCACATAAGGCAATGAAATAACAGATATACAATATATTACATAAAGTATTGTGACTAACATGTTGCATGAGTAATGAGATACCAACGAATATGTCGATATGAATTATTACTTATGTATAGTAAATCTATGGACTTGGGAGGTGTTAGTTAATGAAATTTACATTATCTCGCTTAAGTGTACATGGTGATTAAGGGTTCAAATCCCACTCTAGGGAAATGCAAACAAGAAACAATAAGTGATTTAAAATGCCACTTCTGCAACCATACAAAATTTTATACGAATAGTAGAGAACGAGAGTCACTCACTAACCAAAAAAACCACCATACCATCCGTACCATGGAAAATTATTATGAACGGTATCGATATTCCTCGTTTGCGTAGGTCCAGTTACGTACTATTATCCGGCCATGGGCCCGACGCTGCCGCCGCCGCTGCTGTACTGGGGGTACCCGACGCCGCCGGTGTCGCCGGCACATTATTATCACCCACCACACCACCCGCAAACTATGGTAATTACTTTATTTTTTTTTTTGTTTTTGTGATAAGGGTTGCCTGGAAGAGTTGTGTGTGTGATAAGGTCGCATTTATAACAAAATTGTAAGCTGCTTTTTTAGTTTAATTTTATATTGTTGGTAAGTAAAATATGAAATAATAGCTTCACACTATATCCTACATATACAGGGTAGACTAAAGGAACCTACTGTTAAGACACTCCGTTCCCCGCTCCTGCCTTTCGGGATATTTCGTGTTGAGTGGCAGAACTTAACGGCTCCCTTGTCTTGTTGCCAGAGCGAAGAAAACGGAGATACATATTTCTTTTTTATCGACTCGAATCACAACCGTCGCGTCAGTGCTGTGCCAATAATATTTATTAAATAATAATAATTATGATTCTTTTCTTTAAGAAATTATGGGTACTTTCATAAATTTATCTCAAAATCTACTATCTTCTACTTATCTAAGAAAAACACAAACCTTTTATTTTATTTTTTTTTATTTTAAATGAGCTAATAGTAAAACTTTCTTCATTTCAGATACCAGAAGTAGTTTCAGTTGGTGGAGGGTCACCTTTACCCATCCCCCCTCCAGCCGCTTGCCCTGAATGGCCAATATTTATGGTCAACTGACATGTAGATCATGGACCATGTACACATATATCCTAGCTTTTGTATTGTCTTATGTTATATGACAAATTCGCTCAAATTTAGACTATAATGCGTAGTTTAATTAAAATTCTATTAAACAATCGAGCTCTATTTTACCATAGCTTATCTATCAGTGGACCAAAGTAATTAAACAAAAAAAATCTGACATATATATACATAAAATATTTTTTAAAACTAAGGCTCAAACTGCATCACTACATAATTCACAAAGTCAAAGCTAATCGTTTTTTTTATATTTATTGAAAAAAAAATTGTTTGATTTTCATGAAATCCTTGCCAGTATACAAACATACATACATACATACATACTCGTATGTACACCGTATCGGCTCAAAGAACGTGATATTACAAACGTCTCGATACTATTTAATTCTCTTTAGGTTTAATAAATTAATAATATATAACACATACGTTTTATATTGTATGTGGCTCTGTGAATCTATTCCATAGAGTTAGAATTGCCTTCTTTGGAAAAATTTACATAGTATAATTAATTTTTTATTTACAATATTTTATTTATTGTTGATATTTTAAATGTTAATAAAAGAATTTATTGACTAAATTATTAAAAAAAATATATATAATTTATTGAGCAAAAAAGAAAGAAGTTGTAAAAAAAAATAATATAATCAGTTTTATATTTGATATTAATTAGGAAAAATATAGATTCTCAAGTTATTAATAGTAATATTAAATGAAAATGATAGTAATATTAAATGAAAATGATATTTAATAATAAATTATATGTTCATAAAATATTGTTATTAGCTTCAAAATTTTCAAAAAATAATCAAATAGTGATATAAAGGTGCTTTTTCTTCAAGTTTTAGCAAAAACCAAATGTACGGAATATATTTGTCTGTAGATTAAGAACGCTCAATTAGTATAGAATATAGAATAGCTGAGCCAGACTAATACTATGCCATCATATTAAGTTCGTTATTCCTCTACTTTGACTATTTATAAATGATTTTTTTTTACTTTTAAAGTTGAAAATGTACACAAAAATATGTAATTTTAATTTAAGCAAATAAAGAAAGCTATAAAATATATAAATGGAACAATGTGACAAAACGAGCAATGAAAATATTACAATTTTAATGTTTGCTATCTTTTTTTTTTAAATTTTAATAGAGTAGTATTTCTATGAGTACAGATGTAATGAAATAGTTTATACTCCCAAAGTTTTATACAATATATTAAGTTTAAACTATCGTTTCATAATTTTCACAAACAAAGCTACTTATTTTATTTTTTATATAATTTTTTTTTTTTTATATAATAAAAATAAACATAATGTATAAAAATTATGTAAAAAATGAAATGCTTTTCCATGTGAATCACAAACGCTCATTCATTTAATTTCCTAATAAGTAAAGTAAGTGAGCATTGCCCTACAGCTGTTACAGGATTATATTAGTTATATTCGTGTTTTAGGCTGCATTGGATTAATTTAGTTGTATTATTCCAAAATACAACAAAATCAAAATGTCTTCCGTTTTGTAATTTAAGTTATCACTTGTGATAAGATAGGGTTATTCATTTAATGAATATTAATAGTAAATTGCTATACATTTTTCTACTTAAAAAAAGTACTTGTCATTTAAGTTTCAGTTAAAATTCTAAGTGAAATTGTTTTAATAGTATAATTAGTAATAATTTGTGTTGCAATAAAGCTCTAGCTAATAGCTAATAATTCACGCGATGGTCAGTTTTAGAGGTAACATATACTATATTAATATATATCACGATTGCAGGATTGTGAGAACATATATACATTTTTCTTGTTATTTCGTGTTTTTTTTTTCATTAGTAATGATATTGATTTATTAATGGCATAAAGGAAAATAATGAAATGATATTACATTACTGTGAAAACTATATGTAAATTGTTATTTAAAAAACAACATATTTTTTTCATTTCAAGATTTAGCCACTTTTTCAAATTACAATTTCATTTTTATATTGTTTTCTTACCAAGTAAAACCCACATACAAGTGAAACGCGTTGGCTGCGTCCGTTTCATAGAAATATCTAAGTTACATATAAATGTTAGGAAAAATTTAAATTTTCAAGTCTACATACCTAGTGAGTTTTATCCATGACTATGAAGCATTCATGACTATTTTAAGTTTTGTTATAGATATAATAATCTGTTGTTAGTATATAATATTATTATTATAATAGAGATGTTGATACACGATATATAATATATTATTCAAAATTATTAAATATATGTATTAAGTGACGTCATAAGTTAGTAACATGTTACACAATTTGTTATATATATATATATATATATATATATATATATATATATATAGATATATATATATATATATTATATATATATAGATATATATATATATATATATATATATATGTACCTATATATACATATATACATATATTCAATTTCAAGCCAAAATAAAAAATAAAAATCTTATATTTAAATGTCAACGTCTCTATTGTAGTTGTTTTGTTGAATAACTAAAGAAATGAAGTTTTTATATAATGTTCATAAAATAGCTCATGGACCTAATATTTTGCTAGTATTTTTCGAATTTATTGTAGATTTTTGTTTATAAATGTTTACTATTGCTTTTTTTTATATTTTTTATATATTTAGTAATAATTTATTTCTATTTAAATACGTGTTATATGTTCAAAATTTTAAGATTCATCTACATATATATGTACCAATATGTATGTAAATATTACATTTATATGAGAAACTTGTAATTATAATGGTAATAAATTCTACCAGTGAAAGAAATTTATAAACTTATCAAGATCAGTTAATAAATGTTAATAATAAAGATTTTCTTTTTTGAAAACTCCACAATAATCATATTAATATATTAATGAACGTTTATTTTATTAATAATAGAAAAAAAAAATGTTGTTACCCTTCACAAATAAATTTACATATTTTTATATTTATTTATATATGTAACTGTTGAAATATTGACGTTATATGTATATTAGTCTAAGCGCTATATCACACTCTTCTAAACGAATTGTATTAAATAAGAATATATATAGACAGAGAGATAGTGACGAGACACTCCCGTCTCTGTTTGTCTCCGCAATATAAAGTCACCTCAATGTTCTTGCACTGTCATCAGCAGAGTGTGATAGAGGCATACGAATAGTAGTAATCTTAGTCGTTATATAAAGTGCAATGTTTAGATTTAGATACATATATTGATCTTCATGCCAAAACTGTTTTGGTTTATTATCATACAAAGTAGTGAATTGTTCCAATAAATTAATTAATTATATTACTATTGTCTTTCACTTTGGTATTCCTCTAATTGTTATACCGAGAGATGTTTTTTACTTGAGAAAACTGCGCTATATAAATTTAGAAACGAGATTTCCTTTTTTTTTTTAAAATCAGCCTTTTTAATTATATATATGCGTATTAAAAAAGCGAGACTCCTCACTGGAGACCGTGCCGTCTAGTTTAGTCGATGAGAAGTCAAGTCATTGAATATTCTATATTATTGACCACTTGTTTGTTATTAACATTCATTGTTAGGACACAAAATAAAAATTTTACTTTATTGATGAAATTATGGCTTCTCTATAAACGTCAGATAAAAATTACTTACTAATACATACCTCACATGACACATAAAAGTATATTATCGTCGTATTGGACATTCGTATTCAATATGTTCCAGATGTATTCTCTCTCTCGACCCCTAAGAGGGGAGAGGAAAACGGCTTCAGGGCAGTGCCCTCTTGCCGTTAGGCTCTTCCGCCGCCCATGAATATGGGCGGGTCCTTGGGTTGGGCGTTTGGCCCGAGGTATAGTGTCCTTAAGAGGGACAAGATTTATAAGGACTGGACGAAAGGAGTGAGCTCTGCGCTACCCGGGCGGTCAGCCCGGCCGAATGAGACCCTCGGTGATCCGGGGGAGGCTCAGCCTAGGCGACCAGCGACCTTGGTAGCAGCTCAGGAATCAGAAGGCGGGGGAAGGATGTCTCGAGGTAGTCTTCGGGCGTCCGGCGGACGGGAGTGCCACGGAGCGATGTCTCGGATGTGAGGGTGATCCGAGGCGTCGGCACCGTGGTAGACGCGGGCAGCTAGCTGGATGATGTGACTCGCTAGGCTTTCGATACGGAGGTCGCGCTGAATGGTAGCGTTCCTCACGTATCTAGGAGCCTGGACGACTCGTCGGAGAGCCACATTTTGCACCGTCTCAAGGACCTTCCGAAGACTAGGTCTCGTGAGGGAGTACCAGGCTGGGGACGCGTACGTCAGATGGGGTCTGACGTATGTTTTGTACAACCCCAGCCTGGTGCGGAGGGGAAGGCGGGATCGGAATAAGGTAAGCAACAGGGCCAGTGCAACTCGCGCTGTGTTCCTGGCTTTGGCTACCTGGGCCGACATGGAAAGTTTCCTTTCTGTGGAGACGCCCAGGTAGGTGACTTGGCAGGACCATTTGACCTGTTCACCTTGGAGAACAAGCGGAGGAGGCAGCTTGTGGAGCCCAAACGCTTGGGTCTTCGCTTGGGTTTTGGCCACGTTAATCGTGAGCCTTCACTCCGCCAACCAGTCCGGTAGCAGGTCGAGGGCACGCTGGAGTTTGAGAGGCGCGTGGGTGAGGTTCAGGGACTTAGCTAGGAACGCAATGTCATCGGCATAGAGGGCCAGTGTGACATTGTCGTGACTCCGATGTATTCTCTCTCTCGACCCCCGAGGGGGGAGAGGAAAACGGCTTCAGGGCAGTGCCCTCTTGCCGTTAGGCTCTTCCGCCGCCCATGAACATGGGCGGGTCCTTGGATTGGGCGTTTAGCCCGAGGTAAAAAGTCCTAAAAAGGGACAGGATTTGGAAGGACTGGACGAAAGGAGTGAGCTATGCGCTACCCGGGCGGTCAGCCCGGCCGAATGAGACCCTCGGGTGATCCCGGGGAGGCTCAGCCTAGGCGACCAGCGACCCATGGTAGCAGCTCAGGAATCAGAAGGAGGGGGAAGGATGTCTCGAGGTAGTCTTCGAGCGTCCGGCGGACGGGAGTGCCACGGAGCGATGTCTCGGATGTGAGGGTGATCCGAGGCGTCGGCTCCGTGGTAGACACGGGCAGCTAGCTGGGTGATGTGACTCTCTAGGCTTTCGATACGGAGGTCGCGCTGAATGGTAGCGTTCCTCACGTATCTAGGAGCCTGGACGACTCGTCGGAGAGCCACATTTTGCACCGTCTCAAGGACCTTCCGAAGACTAGGACTCGTGAGGGAGTACCAAGCTGGGGACGCGTACGTCAGATGGGGTCTGACGTACGTTTTGTACAACCCCAGCCTGGTGCGGAGGGGAAGGCGGGATCGGAATAAGGGACGCAGCAGGGCCAGTGCAGCTCGCGCTGCGTTCCTGGCTTTGGCTACCTGGGCCGACATAGAAAGTTTCCTTTCTATGGAGACGCCCAGGTAGGTGACTTGGCGGGACCACTTGACCTGTTCACCCTGGAGAACAAGCGGAGGAGGCAGCTTGTGGAGCCCAAACGCAATCGCTTGGGTCTTGGCCACGTTAATCGTGAGCCTCCACTCCGCAAACCAGTCCGGTAGCAGGTCGAGGGCACGCTGGAGTTTGAGAGCCGCGTGGGTGAGGTTCAGGGACTTAGCCAGGAACGCAATGTCATCGGCATAGAGGGCCAGTGTGACATTGTCGTGAACTGCGATGTCATTGGTATATATGAATACATTGTAGGAGATGGTACTACCCTGGGGTACCCCTGCTGCGATGGGATGGCTGCTGGATAGAGCGTGGTCCACTCTAACCCGGAAGGTTCTGCCGCGGAGGAATTCGGCCAGAACCCTCACCAGGTGATGGGGAGTGCCCGCCCGGATCACTTTGTGGAGCAATCCGGGTGCCACACCCTGTCGAACGCCTTCGACACGTCCAGGAAGATCGCTACTTGCCTTCTCCTTCCTGTTCGTGGCGGGCCCGCTGCGAAGTGGAGGACGCGTGCCAGTTGCAAAGTAGTCGAATGACCACTGCGAAATCCAAACCGTTCGGGGCGCGGTTGGAACTGCGCCTCCAAGAGAGGGAGCAGTAGTCTCTCGAACAGCTTCGATGAGGCGTTCAGCAGGGTGATAGGTCGGTAGCCGTCGGGGCGCCTTCGGTCCTTCCCCGGCTTCGGAATCATCACTACCAGGCCTTCCTTCCACGCCTGGGGGAAATATCCCAGCCGTAGGATGGCGTTGAAAAGCCTGGTGAGTGATGATATGGTCCGCATGGGGAGATGCTGTAGTGACGTGGTTAAAATATAGTAAATAATTTAAAGATAAAGACGATCTATCTAATGCGCAATATAAACGTGCATTCAATATCTATGTATATAATTTTATTTCACTGTGGAAATCGAACTCGTAACTACGATAATAAATGAAACTACTCTTATAAAAGCACATGTAAATAACAAAAAAAAATTGAGCTTCCTTACCTAGCCTTAAATTAATCCGAAACAAATTTTTAATTTATCATTTTGTGTTATATTTGTAAAGAGGCTGTACTTAAAGATAAAACAGTAAATCGAGCTTCCTAATGCATGGGACGGTGATAGTGAATACGAATTTGAAAATGGGGAAAAAAGCTTCAGTGTGTGTAGAAAGTTTTGTGCTTTCTTAGAGGACATGGGAGGGCTAAGGTCAGCTGTACTGTACCACGTATCATCATAACGTTAATACCGCGTAAGTATCGTTTATCATTGTTGGGATTATCAGCTCTTCCTTCAACAGGGACCTCAACTGCTTCTGCAATTAATAGAACACTAAAGAAAAATAGATATTCTATTATTAACTACTTATTAGATCAAGTGATTCAAATATATGTAGGTTTTGAGATTCAAATTCATTGTTTTATGTCTCAAATTCATGTTACAAACATTTCAAATTATTCTTTACATTTTTTAATTTCTCCATTTGTCAAAAAAAAAAGAATAAATTTGAAATTCAGTAAGATGAATTTGAAGTTAAAATTGAATTTAGTCAGTAGTATACACTGACTACCCTTACTTTATGTAGCTATACATATAACATCATATACAATAAATATTAACCAAGTTTAAAGTAATTTAAACGCAACACGTAGTTGAGGTCGCCTCGCTAACTTAGGTCGGGGGGTAGGGGTATAGGAGACTAGTAAAGTCCGGAGCTTGGACGACGTCGCGTTATGGTGTAAGTGCACTGCTTTGGTGGACTGGTATGCGTTACCCTGGTGAGTGTTCATCAATTTATTTAACTATAACATATTACACACATACATATATATATATATATATATATATATATATATATATATATATATATATATATATATATATATATATATATATATATATATATATATATATATATATATATATATATATATATATATATATATATATATATATATATATATAAAATGTACTTCATGTTTGTCCGTATGTCACACTATTTAAATGTTTTGCTGTAAATAATTTTATATATGTATGTTTCATATCGTATGATCTTGTTTATTTATTTCATTTTTAAAATTAATGTCATAATTTTTGTTTTTATTATATTTCAATAAATTAATTAAAGTACTTTTTATTTGTTATTTATTGTTATTAAGAACTATGTGGTTAATATAACGTTTTAATAGACCTACGTTTTATTAGAGTCAAATTACATATCAATATTGTTAATTTACTGTAAATGAAATAAAAAACATATAAATATTTTTTATTATTAATATAGTATGTTATTTAATTTATCGTCCTATTTATTTTCATATACATTTATTACATAATAATTTAATTTAATATCAAATATCAATTAGGCACATCCAGCAAAGCATTTCATCTAAACCACATTAGTATATATAAACGTTTGTATGGGATTTACAATTTGATTACATTTTTGAAATTTTATTACTGTACGAAACTCGACACAAGTAAAATAACGCACATAAGGCAATGAAATAACAGATATACAATATATTACATAAAGTATTGTGACTAACATGTTGCATGAGTAATGAGATACCAACGAGTATGTATAGTAAATCTATGGACTTGGGAGGTGTTAGTTAATGAAATTTACATTATCTCGCTTAAGTGTACATGGTGATTAAGGGTTCAAATCCCACTCTAGGGAAATGCAAACAAGAAACAATAAGTGATTTAAAATGCCACTTCTGCAACCATACAAAAATTTATAAGAATAGTAGAGAACGAGAGTCACTCACTAACCAAAAAAACCACCATACCATCCGTACCATGGAAAATTATTATGAACGGTATCGATATTCCTCGTTTGCGTAGGTCCAGTTACGTACTATTATCCGGCCATGGGCCCGACGCTGCCGCCGCCGCTGCTGTACTGGGGGTACCCGACGCCGCCGGTGTCGCCGGCACATTATTATCACCCACCACACCACCCGCAAACTATGGTAATTACTTTATTTTTTTTTTGTTTTTGTGGTAAGGGTTGCCTGGAAGAGTTGTGTGTGTGATAAAGTCGCCTTTATAACAAAATTGTAAGCTGCTTTTTTAGTTTAATTTTATATTGTTGGTAAGTAAAATATGAAATAATAGCTTCACACTATATCCTACATATACAGGGTAGACTAAAGGAACCTACTGTTAAGACACTCCGTTCCCCGCTCCTGCCTTTCGGGATATTTCGTGTTGAGTGGCAGAACTTAACGGCTCCCTTGTCTTGTTGCCAGAGCGAAGAAAACGGACATACATATTTCTTTTTTATCGACTCGAATCACAACCGTCGCGTCAGATGCTGTGCCAATAATATTTATTAAATAATAATTATTATGATTCTTTTCTTTAAGAAATTATGGGTACTTTCATAAATTTATCTCAAAATCTACTATCTTCTACTTATCTAAGAAAAACACAAACCTTTTATTTTATTTTTTTTTTATTTTAAATGAGCTAATAGTAAAACTTTCTTCATTTCAGATACCAGAAGTAGTTTCAGTTGGTGGAGGGTCACCTTTACCCATCCCCCCTCCAGCCGCTTGCCCTGAATGGCCAATATTTATGGTCAACTGACATGTAGATCATGGACCATGTACACATATATCCTAGCTTTTATATTGTCTTATGTTATATGACAAATTCGCTCAAATTTAGACTATAATGCGTAGTTTAATTAAAATTCTATTAAACAATCGAGCTCTATTTACCATAGCTTATCTATCAGTGGACCAAAGTAATTAAACAAAAAAAATCTGACATATATATACATAAAATATTTTTTAAAACTAAGGCTCAAACTGCATCACTACATAATTCACAAAGTCAAAGCTAATCGTTTTTTTTTATATTTATTGAAAAAAAATTGTTTGATTTTCATGAAATCCTTGCCAGTATACAAACATACATACATACATACATACTCGTATGTACATCGTATCGGCTCAAAGAACGTGATATTACAAACGTCTCGATACTATTTAATTCTCTTTAGGATTAATAAATTAATAATATATAACACATACGTTTTATATTGTATGTGGCTCTGTGAATCTATTCCATAGAGTTAGAATTGCCTTCTTTGGAAAAATTTACATAGTATAATTAATTTTTTATTTACAATATTTTATTTATTGTTGATATTTTAAATGTTAATAAAAGAATTTATTGACTAAATTATTAAAAAAAATATATATAATTTATTGAGCAAAAAGAAAGAAGTTGTAAAAAAAAATAATATAATCAGTTTTATATTTGATATTAATTAGGAAAAATATAGATTCTCAAGTTATTAATAGTAATATTAAATGAAAATGATAGTAATTTTAAATGAAAATGATATTTAATAATAAATTATATGTTCATAAAATATTGTTATTAGCTTCAAAATTTTCAAAAAATAATCAAATAGTGATATAAAGGTGCTTTTTCTTCAAGTTTTAGCAAAAACCAAATGTACGGAATATATTTGTCTGTAGATTAAGAACGCTCAATTAGTATAGAATATAGAATAGCTGAGCCAGACTAATACTATGCCATCATATTAAGTTCGTTATTCCTCTACTTTGACTATTTATAAATGATTTTTTTTTTACTTTTAAAGTTGAAAATGTACACAAAAATATGTAATTTTAATTTAAGCAAATAAATAAAGCTATAAAATATATAAATGAAACAATGTGACAAAACGAGCAATGAAAATATTACAATTTTAATGTTTGCTATCTTTTTTTTTTAAATTTTAATAGAGTAGTATTTCTATGAGTACAGATGTAATGAAATAGTTTATACTCCCAAAGTTTTATACAATATATTAAGTTTAAACTATCGTTTCATAATTTTCACAAACAAAGCTACTTATTTTATTTTTTATATAATTTTTTTTTTATATAATAAAAATAAACATAATGTATAAAAATTATGTAAAAAATGAAATGCTTTTCCATGTGAATCACAAACGCTCATTCATTTAATTTCCTAATAAGTAAAGTAAGTGAGCATTGCCCTACAGCTGTTACAGGATTATATTAGTTATATTCGTGTTTTAGGCTGCATTGGATTAATTTAGTTGTATTATTCCAAAATACAACAAAATCAAAATGTCTTCCGTTTTGTAATTTAAGTTTATCACTTGTGATAAGATAGGGTTATTCATTTAATGAATATTAATAGTAAATTGCTATACATTTTTCTACTTAAAAAAAGTACTTGTCATTTAAGTTTCAGTTAAAATTCTAAGTGAAATTGTTTAATAGTATAATTAGTAATAATTTGTGTTGCAATAAGCTCTAGCTAATAGCTAATAATTCACGCGATGGTCAGTTTTAGAGGTAACATATACTATATTAATATATATCACGATTGCAGGATTGTGAGAACATATATACATTTTTCTTGTTATTTCGTGTTTTTTTTTTTCATTAGTAATGATATTGATTTATTAATGGCATAAAGGAAAATAATGAAATGATATTACATTACTGTGAAAACTATATGTAAATTGTTATTTAAAAAACAACATATTTTTTTCATTTCAAGATTTAGCCACTTTTTCAAATTACAATTTCATTTTTATATTGTTTTCTTACCAAGTAAAACCCACATACAAGTGAAACGCGTTGGCTGCGTCCGTTTCATAGAAATATCTAAGTTACATATAAATGTTAGGAAAAATTTAAATTTTCAAAAGTCTACATACCTAGTGAGTTTTATCCATGACTATGAAGCATTCATGACTATTTTAAGTTTTGTTATAGATATAATAATCTGTTGTTAGTATATAATATATTATTATTATAATAGAGATGTTGATACACGATATATAATATATTATTCAAAATTATTAAATATATGTATTAAGTGACGTCATAAGTTAGTAATATGTTACACAATTTGTTATTATTATATATATATATATATATATATATATATATATATATATATATATATATATATATATATATATATATATATATATATATATATATATATATATATATATATATATTGTACATATATACATATATTCAATTTCAAGCCAAAAATAAAAAATAAAAATCTTATATTTTAAATGTCAACGTCTCTATTGTAGTTGTTTTGTTGAATAACTAAAGAAATGAAGTTTTTATATAATGTTCATAAAATAGCTCATGGACCTAATATTTTGCTAGTATTTTTCGAATTTGTTGTAGATTTTTGTTTATAAATGTTTACTATTGCTTTTTTTATATATTTTTTATATATTTAGTAATAATTTATTTCTATTTAAATACGTGTTATATGTTCAAAATTTTAAGATTCATCTACATATATATGTACCAATATGTATGTAAATATTACATTTATATGAGAAACTTGTAATTATAATGGTAATAAATTCTACCAGTGAAAGAAATTTATAAACTTATCAAGATCAGTTAATAAATGTTAATAATAAAGATTTTCTTTTTTGAAAACTCCACAATAATCATATTAATATATTAATGAACGTTTATTTTATTAATAATAGAAAAAAAATGTTGTTACCCTTCACAAATAGATTTACATATTTTTATATTTATTTATATATGTAACTGTTGAAATATTGACGTTATATGTATATTAGTCTAAGCGCTATATCACACTCTTCTAAACGAATTGTATTAAATAAGAATATGTATAGACAGAGAGATAGTGACGAGACACTCCCGTCTCTGTTTGTCTCCGCAATATAAAGTCACCTCAATGTTCTTGCACTGTCATCAGCAGAGTGTGATAGAGGCATACGAATAGTAGTAATCTTAGTCGTTATATAAAGTGCAATGTTTAGATTTAGATACATATATTGATCTTCATGCCAAAACTGTTTTGGTTTATTATCATACAAAGTAGTGAATTGTTCCAATAAATTAATTAATTATATTACTATTGTCTTTCACTTTGGTATTCCTCTAATTGTTATACCGAGAGATGTTTTTTTACTTGAGAAAACTGCGCTATATAAATTTAGAAACGAGATTTCCTTTTTTTTTTTTTTGAAATCAGCCTTTTTAATTATATATGCGTATTAAAAAAGCGAGACTCCTCACTGGAGACCGTGCCGTCTAGTTTAGTCGATGAGAAGTCAAGTCATTGAATATTCTATATTATTGACCACTTGTTTGTTATTAACATTCATTGTTAGGACACAAAATAAAAATTTTACTTTATTGATGAAATTATGGCTTCTCTATAAACGTCAGATAAAAATTACTTACTAATACATACCTCACATGACACACAAAAGTATATTATCGTCGTATTAGACATTCGTATTCAATATGTTCCAGATGTATTCTCTCTCTCGACCCCTAAGGGGGGAGAGGAAAACGGCTTCAGGGCAGTGCCCTCTTGCCGTTAGGCTCTTCCGCCGCCCATGAATATGGGCGGGTCCTTGGGCGTTTGGCCCGAGGTAAAGTGTCCTTAAGAGGGACAAGATTTATAAGGACTGGACGAAAGGAGTGAGCTATGCGTACCCGGGCGGTCAGCCCGGCCGAATGAGACCCTCGGTGATCCGGGGGAGGCTCAGCCTAGGCGACCAGCGACCTTGGTAGCAGCTCAGGAATCAGAAGGAGGGGGAAGGATGTCTCGAGGTAGTCTTCGGGCGTCCGGCGGACGGGAGTGCCACGGAGCGATGTCTCGGATGTGAGGGTGATCCGAGGCGTCGGCACCGTGGTAGACGCGGGCAGCTAGCTGGGTGATGTGACTCTCTAGGCTTTCGATACGGAGGTCGCGCTGAATGGTAGCGTTCCTCACGTATCTAGGAGCCTGGACGACTCGTCGGAGAGCCACATTTTGCACCGTCTCAAGGACCTTCCGAGACTAGGTCTCGTGAGGGAGTACCAAGCTGGGGACGCGTACGTCAGATGGGGTCTGACGTATGTTTGTACAACCCCAGCCTGGTGCGGAGGGGAAGGCGGGATCGGAATAAGGTAAGCAACAGGGCCAGTGCAACTCGCGCTGCCGTCCTGGCTTTGGCTACCTGGGCCGACATGGAAAGTTTCCTTTCTGTGGAGACGCTCAGGTAGGTGACTTGGCAGGACCATTTGACCTGTTCACCTTGGAGAACAAGCGGAGGAGGCAGCTTGTGGAGCCCAAACGCTTGGGTCTTCGCTTGGATTTTGGCCACGTTAATCGTGAGCCTTCACTCCGCCAACCAGTCCGGTAGCAGGTCGAGGGCACGCTGGAGTTTGAGAGGCGCGTGGGTGAGGTTCAGGGACTTAGCTAGGAACGCAATGTCATCGGCATAGAGGGCCAGTGTGACATTGTCGTGAACTGCGATGTCACTGGTATATATGGAATACATTGTAGGAGAGATGGTACTACCCTGGGGTACCCCTGCTGCGATGGGATGGCTGCTGGATAGAGCATGGTCCACTCTAACCCGGAAGGTTCTGCCGCGGAGGAATTCGGCCAGAACCCTCACCAGGTGATGGGGAGTGCCCGCCCGAATCACTTTGTGGAGCAATCCGGGGTGCCACACCCTGTCGAACGCCTTCGACACGTCCAGGAAGATCGCTACTACTGCCTTCTCCTTCCTGTTCGTGGCGGCCGCTGCGAAGTGGAGGACGCGTGTCAGTTGCAAAGTAGTCGAATGACCACTGCGAAATCCAAACCGTTCGGGGCGCGGTTGGAACTGCGCCTCAAAGAGAGGGAGCAGTAGTCTCTCGAACAGCTTCGATGAGGCGTTCAGCAGGGTGATAGGTCGGTAGCCGTCGGGGCGCCTTCGGTCCTTCCCCGGCTTCGGAATCATCACTACCAGGCCTTCCTTCCACGCCTGGGGGAAATATCCCAGCCGTAGGATGGCGTTGAAAAGCCTGGTGAGTGATGATATGGTCCGCATGGGGAGATGCTGTAGTGACAGGTTAGGTACACCAACTATCCCCGGAGCTTTTCTAGGCTTGAGCCGCGCGATCGCCTTCTTAAAGCTCGACGGGGAAAAGGAGGGCGGAGGAGGACTCGGGCTAGGGGGGTCTGATAGGAAGGCAGTGACCGCTTGCTCCAGCTGTGCGTGGTGCTCCGGTCGCAAGCTGGGATTGGGTACGAACTGACTCTCAAGGTGGTCTGCCAGGATTTCGGCCCTTCCTTGAGAGTCGTAGCACAACGTGCCATCGGGGTGGAAGAGAGGTCGGATGGGGGGCGGCTTCTTGGTAAGCTGCCGGCACAGTTTAGTGAGAGACGCTTCGTCCTCGGTGGCGTCACGAATCCTCGCGTCCCAATTCTCGGCATTGAACTCCGCGAGCGCTGCGCGAATACGCTCCACCGAGACGTTGAGTTTCGTCTTGGTGGCGGGCTCGCGGGTCTGTTGCCACTCTCTGCGCGTCTTCCTCTTACGCGCAATGAGGTCAGCAATGTGCCGTGGAGTTGGAGGAAGTCTTACCGAGCTGGCGGGGGCGGTAGCCTCACCGAGGGCAGTCTGGATCGTCGCTGTGATCGACGCCTTAAGACTATCGATACTAGGCGGATCATCAAGCGGTTCCTCTCGTGGCCGAGTCAGCTGGGCAGTGAGGGCCTCGAAGCGGGGCCAGCAGATTCGTCCCCAACGTAGAGGGGGGTGCTCTATGGCCGCTGGCGTTCCCCGTACTGAGAACAGTACTGGAAGGTGGTCAGAGCCGAGCGTGTCAGGCAGCACTACTGGAGCTTCGAGGAACACCTAGTTTGCCTCCAGCGCCTTATGCACGACTAGGTCAATAGTAGTCGCAGCCGCGGAGGCAGAGAAGGGATGGTGGTGGTAGTTGGTGGGTTCGTCAGGCCCCTCCACTACGTAGCCATTTCTATCGGCGTCCTCAAAGAGTTTCCTTCCTGGTTCATCCATGCAAGGGCACCGCCAGGCGGGATGTTTAGCGTTCCAGTCCCCGGCCGCAATTGTGGGGAAGGTGTCACCAAGCACTCGGTGCACCTCACCGAGATTGAGAGCGCCTCGGGGGGGTCGGTAGATGGCATACAGCCTGATGGTCTGCATGCCAAGACACAACTCAACCCCTAAGGACTGGAACGACTGCGTCGCTAGGTCCGGAAGAGGAAGGTAAGGAAGGCTGCGTCTGACTGCGATGAGGAGGCCGCGCCACGCGTTTTCCTCAGTGTCCAGGCGCAGGGTGTGGTAGCCTGGGATGGCTAGGGGCTCTGAGGCTCTCAGATGGGTCTCATTTATGAGAGCCACATCTATGTTTTGTTTTCTGAGAAGGAGCCGGAGGAAGTAGGCTTTGTTTCTCAGAGAACAGGCGTTCCAGAACATGATGCGTAGCTCAGCCATTTGTGAACAAACGCATCATGCCTGACAGCACGACCTCGACAGGGTCACGGTTCTCCTTGAGGGCAACAAGGACGTCCTTGAGGACGTCGATGGCCCTGTCAAGGGACGCGCGGGTATCGCCCGAAACTGGAGCAGCCTGGCTCCGGGAGGCTTGTGCAGCATCAGGGGCTGCACGGACTGCGGTGGGTTGGCTGGTTGGCGCAGACGAACAGGCAGTCCCCTTCTTCCTCTTACCCTTAGACCTCTTCTTGGAGGCACTACGGCCGACTCCGCCATCCCTCGTAGAAGGTGGATTGGCCGGAGCCATCAAAGAAGAGCGTCCGCGGCTACCATGTTGGTAGGGACCGGGGCGACCGATGCCGGAGGCTTAGAGGCAGCTGTGAGGGCCAGTGTACCAGCCCTCTTATTCCTGAGTTCCCTCTTTATTTGAGGGCACGAAGAATAATTGGCTGGATGGACCCCCCCACAGTTGGCGCACGTGGTGGGCTGCGCGTATTCAATAGTAAAAATAATACTTATTAAATATTTTTTCTACTTTTGATTTTTTTTAGCTTCACGTTGTATCCCGCATATATTAAGGTAGGGAGGAACCTAGTGTTAAGACACTCACTTTCACTCTCTTTTGCTTTAATTTTTTCTATATAAAACATTATATGAACTACCAACTAGGTCACAGGCGTTAGCGTTCCGCATCAGCTGCTTGCCATCATAACACCACAATACTCTCATTAAATATTTGATATGGCTCGTAAAAAATGTACATAAATATTTTCGTAAAAATTTTTCTGAAGTTATTGGAATTCATGTTCTTTAAGGCGTTTTGCTTAGATCTTATGATCCTTCCGGAGATTATCTTTCTATAAAAACCAGTAGTTTCTGAAACAAGTTATGGAAAATCACTAGTCAATAATCTAAATTAGGATTTTAGAGTATGCTCAACATTGAGCTTTAAAATTTTCTGAAAGATTTTTTTTTCAAAAAATCTTACAATTTCTCAAATACCTACCAAACCACTGACAATCACTTCATAGACTATATGTGTCGGTACTTAATTTCCCTACCTAAAGAGACTTTTTTTACATATACTGTTTAATTATACTTGTTTAATTAAAACATTTTAATTAGAAACAATCACATGGAGCTAAAAAAGTTATAAAGGCCTTGGGTATCCCTTTCAAATAATATAAATTTTTTTTTATGGATTTTAGTTCTAATACATATCCAATAAAAATATTACAAAATCTATATATAAATTTATGTTTTATTATATATGTATATAATATACATCTATGCTATACTAATAGAAAAGACAATACCTGTTACTATTTTAAGTTCAACTATGTGGTAATATATGTTATTTGACCACTATAACCTTTAATAGTAATAATTAATAAACAATAGATCCAGATCCAGATGTATTCTCTCTCTCGACCCCCGAGGGGGGAGAGGAAAACGGCTTCAGGGCAGTGCCCTCTTGCCGTTAGCCCATGAACATGGGCGGGTCCTTGGGTTGGGCGTTTGGCCCGAGGTAGTGTCCTTAAGAGGGACAAGATTTATAAAGACTGGACGAAAGGAGTGAGCTATGCACTACCCGGGCGGTCAGCCCGGAAATAAACAATAATATAGTAGTTTTGCACATATACGTGCAATTCTACTTCAAAAATACGTAGGAATCGAACCCGCAACCTTTAAGGTGCGTCTACATCGAATTCCCGATTAACCGATGTTTTATACTTCTCGTATGAACCAAACGATAGCTTGAATTATTTCGTTGTAGCGCCATCTATTGACCTGATTTGGAAAATAGCCGCTATCGTTATACTTTAGTAATTTGTTATACAGACCCAATTATAACGCCGCAGCGGGCTTCCAGGCCCGCAGCTAGAGAGGTACCATCCTCTAAGAGGTCGCCATCCGCGCCGTCTCGGTATTAGGCGGAGCTGTCGCCCAGAACGCAGCTGCATAGGGACATGATCCTCGTGTCTCATTTGCGGCAGCGTGGGGCTATCTCCAAGTCGTGGCTGGAGCATATTTGTATGTTCCTCAACGACAAAGAGAGAGAGCTCGCGAGCGCCGGCACCGCAGATATCTGGATGGAGGAGGCGCCGACATCAGCCCTCACCCCTGTCCGGAGACCCAGGCCCGCCGATGAGGCCCCCGAAACCGATCCAAACCGATCCAAAGGCTTTGCGCGCAACCGCGCCCCGCCGCCCCGGAAGCGTCTAGGGACCCACGCCTTCGGGCACTGAATCCAGCGCAATAAAACACAGCGCAACAATAAAGCTGTCACACTCATCACCACTACCACCACCAGCACCACGGGTACCGCTACTGATAGCTCGGTCACCTTTGCCGATGCGCTCCGGGCAGGAAGCCCGAGCCAGGCGGCGCAGGCGGCACCGGCTCCAGCTGCTGCACCCGCCCCAAAACTGAGGCCTCGCTACCCACCTCTCGTTGTGGAGACCCTGCCCAGCAGGGCGACCCACTTCCGGGTGCTCAAAGAGAGGTTGGGACACGAACCCAACGCGCGCCCATTTGGAAAAGTGTGCGCTTCTCTCCAGAGTTGGAGGGCGAATATCGTTTAATCCAGCGGTACCTCGTCGACCTGGAGATGGTGGAAAAGATAAGTTGGTTCTTCTACGCACTCCCCTCGGAAATCAGTCGCTAGGTGGCCATCAGGGGGCTTCCTGTGATGACCACTCCTGAGGAGATTACGGAGGCGCTGGGAGAACTCGGGTATCAGGCCGAGTATGTCCGGCCGATCCAAGCGAGAAAAGATCGGCCGGGCTGCATATTCTTCGCGGTCCTGCCGAATACCCCGGACCTCGTGCCAGGCATCTACAACATCACAGAACTGCTGTACATGCCTGGCGTTAAAACAGAAGCTTGGCGCAGCCGGAAGGACCAGCGCAGTGTTACCGCTGCCAGGCCTTCCGGCACTCAAGTCATAGGTGCCACCGCAGACTGGCCTGCGTGAGGTGCGGTGAGGAGCACTTCGCGCGGGACTGCCCCAGGCCCCTAGAGGTAGCTGCAACGTGCGCAAACTGTGGGGGGTCTCACCCAGCAAGCCACTCCGCTTGCCCGCAGTTTAAGAGGGAGCTGCGGAACAAAAAGGCCAGCCGTGGACCGTGGCCTTGACACAGGCGACTTCCACCAGACCCTCTTCTTCTGACAGAGGCCAGCACGCAACTTTGTTGCAACTGACGGGGCCCTCGATACCCTGAAGGAGGTTTTAACCGCCTTAAGGGAAGATCGAGACCCTGTCCAGGTCGTGCTGAACGGGATGATGAGTTTGCTTCAAGATGTCTGAGGAGCTACGCATCATCTACTGGAACGCCAACGGGCTAAGGCACCGTTCGCATTTCCTTCGCCTCCTTTTTCGCCAGCAGTGGGTCGATGTGGCTCTCATTTATGAGACCCACTTATCCCCGTTGCACGATTTCAATTTGCCTGGATACCACACTTTGCGGCTGGACTCTCCTCCTGAAAACTTCTGGAGGGGACTCCTCATTGCGGTCCGCCGCACCATTGTGCACCAGTAAATTCCCGATCCCAACACTCAGACGTTTCAGTCTTTGGGTGTGGAAATCCACTTTGGCGGTAAGCAGCTGCGCATCTCCGCTGTTTACCGTCCCACAAAACCAACTCTGGCCACCAACGAAGTGAGGGGGATCCTCAACAGTACCACCCCCACGCTGGCGGCTGGTGACTGGAACGCTAAGCACCCTGCCTGGAGATGCCCTGCCGCCTGTCGTAATGGCTGGAAGTTGCAGGAGGATGCAGAGCGTCATGGATATGTGGTTGAGGGCCCAGATGAGCCCACCCACTATCATACCAACCGACATTTCCTGCCCACGTACATTGACTTGGTGGTTCACAGGGGCATGGATGACTTAGGTCTCACGTTAGAGACTTTGCCTGACGCCTTGTGCTTCGACCATTGCCCAGTCCTGGTGACGGCGCTAGGAACGGTGGCAACGGCGCGGAGCCTTCCACCAAGGGGTCACATTCAGTGGCCACGTTTCGAGGCCCTGGTTAGCAAACGCCTGCCTTCGTCGTTTGAGCCGCTCCAAACGCCTGCCGATATTGACGCTGTAAACGAGGTTGTCACCGGCACAATTCGCGATGCTCTTCAAGAAGCAACGGCTCCTATTCAAAAGAGAATTCTGCCTCCCACCCCCAGACGCGTATCTGAACTCATCGCGCGTAAGAGGAGAACGCGCGCTGAGTGGCAGAAGAGCCGCGATTCTGCACTCAAGATCAAGATCAACGGCCTGATCGAGCGCATTCGCGCCGAACTTGAGTCTGAGGCCGCGGATCGATGGGAGGAGCGCATTTGGGAAGCCAGCGAGGACCAGCCCTCGCTTAATAAACTATGCCGCCTGGTAACAAAGAAGGTGCCGCCAGTGAGACCGTTAACGAACCCGGACGGCACACTCTGTTACGACGTAATCTTTTTTGTGAATTATGAGTAGTGAATACATTTAATTTTCTCACAATTTTCGTAAAATTTTCGAGACATTGCCTATTGATCACTGATCGAAACCAGAACCAAAATTAACTAAGATAATAATAAATATCATCGATGCAGAATACCTATCTTTAGATCATAACCAAAAACCATTCTACTAAACATTAGGACCCCTTGATGTTGTTACATCTGTATCATTAAGTGTCTCTTCATAACCGCAGAAATGGAAAAAGTAAGAGAAAAATGAAAAACCAACAAAACCAAATTGTAAAAGTAACTTTCAGCGTTTACACCGACCGACCTCTCTTGTATTAAGTAAAAATATTAGTAAAGCGATTTTTGAAGATTTCAGACATCTCTTTCTCTCGTCGTGTAACACCCTCCCTCGCTAAACGTTAAGTGAAACTCTAATGGCCACTTTTATATAGAAATTAAATGACGTTAAATTTCGTAAAAAATAAAATAAAATGTTGCTCTCCTCATGACAACAGAACAATGGGGATACTCCGCAAAAAAATAAGTGAAAAATCTTAGCTGAGGGATTAATATAACTATAGTACCTTATACAGTTGTATTGCATCGTAGCTGTTTGCAAGACCTTCAAATTACATTAGGTTATAGGTTTTGATTACTTATTTATACTTTTACGCACTAAGTTCACTTTTTGCAACTTCAAATTCATCTGCTTACAGTTAAGGGTCCCGCATTGTCGTATTCATGGGTGATTCTGGTTTAACATGCATGTATTGCATATATACATAGGTATTTTTTTATCTGTCCTCCATTCCGAGCTATTTTATATGCAATATTTTATCTGGGCGAAAGGTACTTGCGCGCGGTAATTGCACGTACATTGGAATCGACGGAAATTCCGACATAAAAGAATTACACCTATACGTATAAGTTGCTCCACAACTTCCTTCTTAGTTCTGTTAGCTGTTACCGAGATTAAACAGAAAGACAAAACATTTTGAATGTGTTGTGTTTTAGTAACTTACTTTAATCATATGTATAGAATAAACATACCACATTTATGAACTTCTATAAGTAAGGTACTCATAATCAGGATTTGCATTTTTTTTCTTTTATCCAGGAACCATTTTGAACGTTGGCTTAATAGCTAATGCTATTCGACGCTAATTATATAGAATTAAATTTTGAAATGATACATAATATAATGATTATTTACAATAAACATTTCTTCATAAAAATCCATTGCGTTTTCCTTTTCTTTTTTTTTTGCTTAACGCTGCTTAGCAAGATGTTGTAAGTGTCAAGACACTCCGTTTTACGTTTATTGAATGTTAGTAGAGCAATTAAATTAAAATAATTCATTATTTCACATAGGAACCTAACCCACTACCGTCGTTCACACACGTCGCACACTGCGCCTATGCTTCGCAACCTCTACTGTTAATAATTGAAACATATCCTTAATTCTAAAGGGTACAAAATAAAATAAAATCACACACACATTGGAATAATTTTAACGTTTATTCGTTAAGTCACCACACTTAGTTATGACACGTACGGGATGGAAATCTTATTATAAATTTACAACTAACAACTCCATATTGGAAAGAACGGCCATTGAACATCTATCACTGGCTGCATGGCGAGCGTACACCGGCGGAGTTAGTATAATTAAGAGAATAATAAATAATAGTATTTAAATAGGCATAGGCGCCACCATTTTCAATACATATGTCATTTGCAATAACAGATTAACAAAACTACAAAAAAAAATGACCATAAAAAATGACACAAGAGTTGTATTACTCATTCAAAATAAAAAAAAAACCGCCATCCACCCTCATACAGCCATTTACATACAAAAAATGTACAACAACGTCGAGACTGGCAGGAGTTTTATTGAAATTAAAGCGTAATTCTGTTCAGCCGCTACGCTACTAAAGTACATACATACAAACATACATACATGCACACATACATATGTGTAAAAAGCAATAAAAAATCTTGTAAACCCACACTAAGTCCATCACAACCTCCTAGTCTGATCACAGCTTCACTTACGATTACATCTACCTCACGTTGCGTGTGGAACGTGTTACTACTCGCTACAATACTAGATTCATTCATTCTATTTTTATTGAAATGCTCAAAATGTAATAAATAGATTATTATTGAAATTTGTTCGAAAAAAAGGGATGTTTATAAAAAGTGAAGGATAATCAAAAATATCAGCTTCACGCTGTATCCCGCATATAGCAGGTTAGTACAGAGGGAACTTAGTGTTAAGACGCTCCGTTCTCCGCGTTTCGCCCAATTTTCCGAGACATTACATTTGGAGTGGCGAAACTCAACGTCGCGATATGTGAATAAAAATGAATACAAAAAAGATTCTCAACAAATAACACGTTTCACACCAACGTACAATTTTACCGTATGCGGTTATCAGTATACAAAAACTATACAAAAAAAAAACTACATACGGAGTAGCGGATTCAAATCCGTCTAAGGTAAAAAAAAAAACGTATAAAAAAGTGGTAAAAAAGAAATAAATTCGCCAAGCCACAATATGTACACGGCTAACTGCTAAAGCGTACTAAGAAATGTAGCCCATCGTATCATACAATATTCACAAATATTAAAGAACTTGTAAAAAACTTTTTTTCAACTTTAATAGTTATAAACTAATTTGGAATGCCTTTTTAATTTTTATTTTTTTAAAACGGCTGCATATATCACTTACTCGAGCATGTTTTTCACAAAAGAAATTAATCTATTTCAAATGTAACAGTGAATACTAAGTATAAAAATAAAATTTAATACTATTGTTTTAAAAAAAGGTAAATAATATACAACAGATACGATTTCGATTGTCATTTACGATTATTGAAAACAATATAAAATTATACGCGCGTTTTAAATTTATCTGTACTTAACAGAAAAAAAAAGAAAAAAAATAAACAGATAAAAAAGTTTCAGTTACGCTTAATAAAAAAAACTAAAAGAAATCCCTCCAAATCATAAGTAGATAATACTAGTAATTTAATTACAACATTTTTCCTAATATTACGTATTTTTTCTTACACTTGTCATATGAAATCTTTGATCTGAAAGCCATAAGCCACATTTTGTTAAAACAAATAAGATAAAATAAATTTAAATTGAATAATTAAGATATAGAAGATAGCAATGGCGGATTTATTAGATTTACAATGGATCAATTATTATTATTAACTAATAATTGTCATTAATAAAAGAAATCTATCATAATTTAACAATTAGGATACATTAATCCAAATTATCCAGTTATAAATTACAATAAAAATTTTAAATGCAATTACAGTTACAGTTGTCATGCGTTCTGCTGAAATTTATTATCTTTTTGCTTTTCATTTACAAAAAATAGATACAAAAAAATATATTTTTTTGTTTAATTTGTATCAATAATATTTAATCTTAAAACCCTTAAATCCGCCACTGAATTCTTTTTAATAAAAAAATATAATGTTTTGTGCAGATCTGGAAGAAAAAAATAAAAATGTTGCTAGTATTGCAAAAACTAAATCAATTATAAATTTCTATTTAAAGACACCATACTGTCTTCTACAATTTTTTCTTAACAAATATTGACTTGGTTTTCTTATTACATTCAATTTTTTTTTAAAAACTAGTGAATAGCAACTGATGAGCAGTGAATTTGGAACAAAATAAAACCACCTAAAGCAAGCACCGGTAGAGGTAGAAAGAACTATATAATATACATCCTGTAAACGTTATTTTTTTTTATTTGAGTACAAGAACAAATTTAAAACAGCCTGGTGCGGATTTATAATTTAAACTACTACTAATAGACATAGATAATAAAAAAAGGGAAATAACCAGATAACTCAAATAATCTCTGGAAGTCTAATACCTGTATTATTTCACTGAGACACCACAGATAACATAAAAACGACAATAATATACTTAATATAAAATAAAATCAGGTCACTGTAAAAAAAACCACATTGTACTCAAATTGGGTGTTGACGGATGTATACTTGAAGTGACAATAAATCCACACTAAGCGCTAAACTATTATTTATAATTTATATTATACTCTATGGCAACATCGTCTATACAATCGACACTCGGTGACACACGTTGTACGTTACAGCCATACCACTATGTTTAATACTACGACTCGACAGTGGACTGTCTGGAAACAAATGTTTAGAATTAAAAAACATATCTAAATGTGCATTCAGGAAGCTCATGCAAGCTCCCGCACGCCAGCTCCAACACAGCGAATAGTCGCTTGTATGTGGACGCTTGTTTAGTCTTGCCAAACGAGTGAATGTACCAAAGTAAATTTTTTTTATAGCATTTATTTTTTTTTCAACTTCACGATTTCAAAAAATTCAGTGTCTAAATATTTCATCTAAACAAAGACTAAACAACATGACTGTAAACGCAACAGTTGTGGGGTCGATTCCCATTGGGGAGAACGAATTATTTGAATTATCTTCGCTCAGGTAACAACGGCAAGGTCATACGTACAAGCCCCCTCCTCAGTGGAACTGCTCGATGCAGAGAGCACAGGACCAGGAGCCCTCGGGTGGCGTCTCCAGCGGCGGCGCCAGGCAGTACATGTGGTAGCCGCGGTCGCAGTCATCGCAGAACAACAGCTGGTCCTGGTGACGTCAACAAATATGCCATTACATATTTTTTATTATAATTAACATACAAAAAACGGAATTATAATATTTTCATTTTTTTTTTGTGAGTTTAATGCTGTTAGCCCTATTGGCCTTGACAGCGACACCGGTTGGGGAGGGAAGAGGGTACTCTGTCCCTGAGAAGTAGCAAGTAGAGGTGTTCATAACGGCTTTATTTCATCAACGTTATAAAGCAGTGTGCTGTGTATAAAACACCTGCTTCTTTTTAAGCTATATGATATATTACTTTCATACAAAGACTTCAATATGTAAAAAAAAAAAAAACGCCAACATAGTGCAACAAATTTTCACCAAACATAATTTTAATACGTCATTCAATGGAATTAAAGCATAATTTTAAATCTCACAAATAAAGCTATTTTGCAACGTGAACAATAGATGTACCCAATATATGAATATATTTTATTATAATTTTCTCCAAAAAAATATTCACAAAATGATGAAATGTGCTGATTTCAGTAACTCTAGTTCTACTAACTAAAGTTCTAATAACTAATACACTGCTTATTCTATTGAGTTAGAGCATAATTTAGAATGTCAAAAATGTCTATTTCACAACGTGAACACTAGATGTCGATGTATTCAAAACATTAATGAATATTACAATTTACTCCAAAGATATATTCACAAAATGTTCAAAGCTGATTTCTATACTCGTTACTAATATACTTCATATTCCATGGAGTTAGAGCATAATTTAGAATGTGAAATATTCGTTTAATGCTTAATAAAGCAGATTTTAATACTCGTCACACTAATATACTTCTTATTCCATTGAGTTAGAGCATCATTTAGAATGTGAAATATTCGTTAAATGCTTAATAAAGCAGATTTTAATACTCGTCACACTAATATACTTCTTATTCCATGAAATTAGAGCATCATTTAGAATGTGAAATATTCGTTAAATGCTTATTAAGCAGATTCAATATTCGTTATTTCTTGTTAATTAATATACTTCTTATTCCATGGAGTTAGAGTATAATTTAGAATGACAAAAATAAAGCTGAAACAAGCGCATGTTGTTGCGCATTTATATTAGAGCGATATGCTCGTTTGAACGAACGGCTTTTATCTAGCAAGCACTATCGTATCTGCTTGAGGAAACGTCGGCGGCAAGGGCGTCCCCTGTGGTACTCGAGCCTCAGCTTGCGGCCGACGAGAGGGCTGGGGGATGTTCCCTATTCTTAGCAAACCAGCCGCGACCTGAAGACGCAGCTGGAGAAACTTAGATTAATCTGCAGGGACCTAGCAGTCCCTAACCGCTGGGCCGTCAAATATGCTGGACTTCGTCGTCGTTTCCGTCGACGGCGGTGTGAGTGTCGTGTATGTGTTTTGTGCTTCCTACCTACATATGGAGCATTAGCAACTGTAATGGGATCATCTGGGTCTAATAGAACGCTACGCGGGCGTCTGAGCTTAGTTTTAGCGTACGGGGTGTAGTCACACGCCTGTACGATAAGGGGGTTCGCGTGATTAGTTGCGCGCTCGAAGTAGCGCCTGGACAGGCCTTTGCAGTACTCTTGAATCGATTGCAGTTCGAAGTCTCTATGAAGGTCGACATTGCGAACGAACCAGGGGCAAACTGACGCGATTCGCAAGAATTTATTCTGAACAATTTGAAGGGCATTCAGTATAGTGTGTGCGAACACGACACTAGCATAAGTAAGGACAGGTCTTACACAAGTTTTGTATAGTGTCAGCTTATGTCTAAGTAACAATTTACTCTGCTTGCAGATAAGAGGATAAAGCCTACTGAGAATAAAGAGAGCTTTGTTTCTGGCTCTCTTGACGTGTGAGCTAAAAGAGAGTCTGGAATCTAGGATTACTCCTAGATATTTTGCCTGTGGTTTCCAGGGAATAGGTCGGTTTAACATGTAGACGGTGGAGGCCGTTTCGTGTTTGACACGAGGAAACAGGATCGCTTCACTCTTATCCGGATTAACTTCGATCCTCCATAAACGGTACCAATCGCCGAGAGCGTCGGCCGCAGTCTGGAGACTTTCAGTCAACAGGCGAGAATAGCGAGAAGTAGTGTATAGGGCGGTGTCATCGGCGTACATCGCCAAGTGGACTAATTTTGTACGAGGCATGTCGCTGGTGTACAGTGCGTACAAGATCGGAGAAAGGGTGGAACCCTGGGGAACGCCTGCACGGACGAGGCGGGGAGAAGATAGAGTGTCCTCTACTTTGTATCGAAAATACCTATTTGACAAGAAGTCTCTTAGGATGTACACTAGACAGTGTGGTACACCGGCGGTGAGCAGCTTGAAAATCAAGCCGTTGTGCCACACTTTGTCAAAGGATTTTACGATATCGAGAATGACTGCACTGATGTTATAACGAGCTATATGCTCTACGAGACGGTGCACTTGGTGGACAGCAGAGTGCTTTTTCCTAAAACCAAATTGCTCATTTATGAGCAAGGATTTGGCCTCTACCACTTCAGAGAGTCTAACCAAGATTATTCTCTCATAAATTTTTCCTAGACAGCTGAGTAAACTTATAGGCCTATAGCTAGATGCGAGATTCCGCGGCTTATTGGGTTTGGGTATGCCAATGACAATGGCTTCCTTCCACTTGTCCGGGAAGGAATAAAATTTCAACAGTGAGTTGAATATCAACGCTAATAGAGACACGAACTGGGCCGGAAGGGATTTTAATGTTCTGTTGGAAAGACGGTCAGGCCCCGGGGACTTTCTATCTTTCAGATTTTTGATGATGACTTTGACCTCGTCGATAGAGGTCGGGCGAAGTGGCTCGCCCACTCTGCAACCACGGAGTCCACCTTTGTCAGGTGATGCGGGTCACAGGGTTGACTGCTTGGAGAGCAATGATCTTCTAAACTGTCTGCTAAACATTCCGCCTTTTCAGTGTCATCCGCAGCTATAGACATGTCGGGCCTAGTCAGGGGTGGCATAGCCGAGAGGCAATCCACTCTAAAAACTCTCGACAAAGCCCAGAAAGCCTGGTGCGATGGCGAAAGTCTCTCAAGCTTATTGTACCAGGAATCACCACGGAGGAGTGAAATCTCATGTTTCACTCTCCTCCTCAGATTGTACAGCTTCCTACGATTTTCGTCAGACACAAAATAACTTATTCAATCATCCAATACATAACAGAAATCAAAATTACGAGCTAATTACGACCGGTACGATATATATATATATATATATATATATATATATATATATATATATATATATATATATATATATATATATATATATGTATATATATATATATACATATATATATATATATATATATATATATATATATATATATATATATATATATATATATATGCATTAGTACCACTAGAGGGAACTTAACTTTCCCGTTTCGTAGACACAGCGCGGCGTTGAGTACCGTCACCCAGTATACAACATTTTCAAAATAATACATAAAGTGGACGGACACATAGTCTTGTAACATTACCTTCCCTCTGCTATCTATATTCGGGAAAAAATATGTAGCTGGAAATAAAAACACAAGCTTACATCGTTATCACTGGTCCCGCACACGGAGCAACACTTGCACTCGATGCACTGCCAGCGGTATTTGCGCACGGACACTATCATGTTCACCGTGAACTGCAGGCAGGTCGGGTGTCCTGGGACATATTAAAATATTAATTACACACCTAAATATATACATATACACTTTAGGACAACATGTATATTTAATTATTAATTTAATAGTGGTATAACCAATAATTTTATAAAACAAAATAATATACCACTTTATTATAGGTTTATTGACACAAAAAAAAATAAAAACATTTTCACTTACTGTTAGGCACATTACACTTCGGCGTTCTGAAAGTATCTTCTTTAGATATATTTAAAGGAAGGTAAATGTGCCGAACAATAGTGAAAATAAACTAACAAAAACAAAAGGGGCACGATATATACTACCTTTATTAAAAACAAGTATCATAGTAAGGAAGTGCAATTCACTATTCTTCAGCACAGTTGAGTAAAACTCAAAAAAAAATGTATATACTTTTGGAGAATACAATTTAATATATTAAACATTTTATGGTGTTTACAAAAAAAAAACAATGACTATAGGCTGTTTTCAAACTGAGAGGTTAAATTTTGTTGGAAATAAAGATAAAAAAAATTAACAATCAAATTAAAATTTATATATATATATATATATATATATATATATATATATATATATATATATATATATATATATATATATATATATATATATATATATATATATATATATATATATATATATATATATATATATATATATATATACGTTTAAAGTTTTCTCAGAAATAACGTAGCATAGTAATTAGGAACCGCTCAGTCAGCTCGCAGCCATACATATACATGGTGTATAAATATGTTGTAATACCTAAAACTAGCTTTATGCACTTCCATACTAACATATTTTGATACTCGATCATAGCAAACTAAATAATTCAACAGTACTGTCCATTCACTTTGTCTAACTACGACTTACTTTAGACACTATTGTATATAAGAGTGATTCTAAGTTAACACACATATACCAAATACGGTGTTTGCGTAAAAATCTCTATTCTCTATTTTTTCTCATTTTTTTTCCAACTGAATTAACATAACTTATATTTTTTTGTTAAATGCACTTCATATGTGTATTTACTCAGAGACCATTATACGATATGTCTAGTATAGTGATATATATAACGATACATTTCTATATATTAATTAACCATATAATTATTATCGATTAACAGTAGATATTCATACAATTAACATATATTTCATTTCTAACATTTAAATTATGGTAACAAATGTTCTGGATGTAAAACAAGATTTTTGGTATATTTGCTTTTCCACTGCACACAATGGACCAAAATAACAAAATAAAATGTTCATTGCGTCATATCTATAGGAACTGAAATAGAATTTAAAAAAAAACACACATGTTTCCCCAATGTTAAGAAATTGAATGTAACCAGCCTGGATCACAATTTTCATGAAAAGTATAATAATAAAAAATAAACAAGAATTTAATTATTTGTATCGCATAGAATGTCTATTATAATAACTGTAACAGATCAATAAAAAAAAAATAAGAATATTTGGCTACTTCCTATACTAAAGAGATGTTTGACAAAAAAAAATAAAAATATATAATAACTATACGATTCTAGCTCTACACTTGTAAAGTAAAAAATAATATTAAACATTTCGAATATGAAAAAAATTTGTTATATAACAATAATCTTATTATAAAATTTGGTTACGCTCTAAACACTAAATTAAAATAACATACATATTTTCAAATATGAAAATTTAAGAGAACGACATAAATCTATAGGAATGATAAATTTTTTTAAAATAAAAAAGAAAAAACATGTATTAGTCTTTTGAATAAAACTTTTTGTTACAAATCTTTGGGTTATGCATAAATGTTGTTTTTTTTTTTTTTCATAAAAGGCACTTTTAAGCTCTACAAATATCAATATTGCTCACATTCCCTTGCCATATTCAAAGTCATAAATTAAAAAAAAATGTCATGAATGCAGTTCCAAAACCGAATTATTTACCTTACGAAGGCAACTCTAAGTACTTTTCGCATATTTCTGACCTAAATATATAATATTTATATGTGGATGAATGAATGTACAGCGACTAGACAATTAGGAATACAATTCTGATGAGTTGCACAGTATAATTATGGATATTATTGATATTTATAAAAAAGTTACAAGTACAAAAAATCAAATTAATTTTCGTTTTATTCTGTTAGAATAGCCATTATTACACATGTGCCATTTAAAACATTTATATTGCTCAAACAACAGAGATCAGTATCAGTAATTACAATAACACTAGTAACTTGTGACGTCACTTGTTTCCAGTGTTCTGTCATATGCCTTTTTATTTTTTTAATTTGCAATACGTATAGACATTAATACATGGGAATGACTTGAAATAATATTATATATATATATATATATATATATATATATATATATATATATATATATATATATATATATATATATATATATTTTAATAAGCCAATAAATTAGCAAATTCTTAATATGAGCCAATTCTTGTTGCTAATAAAGCAAAATTATTAGTTATTGCGGATTTTTAAGTTAATTATATATTTAAAATAAATCCCTTCAAGACCATTCCATACTGGCCTGACATAATGACTGGCCTCTGGCCTCTTTATACCTTTATGGCCTCTTTATTTATAGAGGAGGTGATACAAAGATACAATAACAATATTTAAAATGTAAATATAACTGAATAACATCATAATTGTAACATTTAAATATAATAAGATATAAAATTTTGAATAAGTATATATGTATTAAAAGGTATAAAGGCACACATTTTTCTAAAGGAAGGCCAATGAATGCCTAAGGCTGAAAACATAGATGTGATTGAAACATGTAACACTGTAAAATTTAAGAATATATAAATATTTCTTTACTTGTTACTTCTTATTTGTATATCATTTAATTAAGAATTTTTAAATTAAATTAGAATTTTTTTTTACACACAACAAATTAATTTATACAATTTTTGCATAGTTTTCTTAATTTATTTATTTATGTTTCATTACAGAACAACAGACTGATTATGTTACTTAATTTTCCATATTAATATTTCGCCCTTTTTTAACAACCTAAATACAACAGATTATATATGAAATTACACTTATTTGGCATCCATCGTAACTTCAAAGTAAAATGGCAACCTTAAGATCACAAGGTATAAATAACTTTTGTTTTAGTTTAAAAGTAATAATTATTTTCATTTTAAAATTTTACCAAAAAACATTTTGGTAATAATATTTATTAAGAGACAGAATTGTCATTTAAATTTCATTGTCACAAAAATGTTATTTCTTTACAATACTTCCTTATATTAATAAAAACTTTACTATTCAATAGAAGAGAATGTATACGACCCGAAATAACCAGATTATAATTAATTTGTATCTTTAATAAAATTTCATCTAACTATATAATATATATTTAGAACATCTATTTAAAAAGAAAAAGTTTCAAATCTGACAAAATAATAATATAAAAAATCTTTAAAACCCTACATTGATTTGGAATGTACGCAATAAATCTAGAACAAGCGAACCTCTTTGGTAAGAAGCTATCTATGTGATGCAACACACTTTGTGACAACACAAAAAGCGAATGTTTAACCAAAAAATATTTACTTAATAATAAAAAAAATATATTTAAATATAACATTTATATTCGATTTTCAACTTATATCGAAAATAAGGCTAACGAAACTAAATATATCGAAAATAAGGCTTTCTGCCTTAAGCTCATAGCCATAGAGAAAAGAGAGATAGAAAAAAATAAACTACATTTTATTTCCGTTGACGACTACCTCAATGTCACGAGAAGGACTTTGGCGGGAAGGCGGAGACATTGCATATTCGCAGTTCTCAAGCAACTTCGTCTGAGACGCGAACGTATCGAACGCGTCTGCCGAATAGGACATGGATGAGAGTATTTCGACGACGCCATTTAATTTAATATCGCGTAAATGCCGATGGTTCTCGCACACTCTGTTTTGTAGATGGTAGCATTTTTTAATGCCGTTACGTGGTGGCCTCCCTCGTCTCTTACCTGATCTGCCGCAATCGGAACAACTGACTAGTCTCTCGGGCGTGCCGGTCTTTTTGTTCTCCCTGTCGTCGCCGAGACAAAAATCGCAATATGGTGACGGTGACGCCTGCAAGTGAAAAAACATTTTGATGATCGCTAAATGATACCACGACGGGTCTGGTGGGTGGGTCCGACCCCCACTCGACATTATTACATTATTTCCCCGGCGTTTAGTTCCGCCATTCGCCGCACGTCTTGAATTCGGGGAATTGTGATCATTTTGTTAAGTATGGCACATTATTAAATAATAAATTTAATGAATAATTTTTTTTATGTTGTTAATGTAAAGTAAAGTTGTCATAGCCTGTCGAGTAGTAAGAAAAATCAAATACCAGTAGTATTTGATTTTTCACTCAGCCAATCCACATGAGATTCGTTCAAGCAACCGGAAATGGTTGAGAAATTGGTTATTTTGAAAACAAAATTATTACAGGTTATTTTTAAAATCGACTATGGCTCCTTGTGTTAAATCATTATTTTCACCACCTAAAAAGAAATCAGTCATATATTGATTGATGTTTCCATCTTTACCTTAGTATCGGGCTCCTTCAGCTCGCTGCTGCTAGAGGCGGGCGCGGTCGAGGCCGCCGTCCCGGGGGGCACGAGGGGGGCGTGCGCGGAGTCCGAGGAGGACGTGTCCGCCGACGCGGGACGGGGGGGCGGCGACGGCCGGCGGGGGGGCTGGGGGGTACCTGTTCATGGAGATATATTTTGACGAATATATGAAGTGACTAAAGAATATAAAGAAAGGAAAATTTTATAAAATGAGAGATATTCATAAAAAATATTTTTATCTGTTTCATGGAAAAAAAATCTGAACACATTTTCTATACATCATCACACCTTTTTTCACAACAAAAATTTGGGTTAGTTTGAAATTTAACAAAAAGAAAGAAATATATGGGCTTGCATCCATTAAAATATATAAACTATAAAAATAAATAAATAAATAATTCTATACATCTATTTGATAATTGAATAACAATGATTTAATTATTATTATATTTAATATAATTGTTAAATAATATTTAATGTATATTTAAAAAATAAGTGAGAAAAGCTTAGAGATATAATAAAGTTGTCAGTGCAAAGTAATAAAGATAAAAAAAAAAAATTGTATCTTTCTACTATGTATTTCTATTACTATATAGAAAAATGTACAAAAATTATAATAACACCGTACACGTATGCTCGCTCTGACAACTTTACTTATCATCAACATTAACGGACCGAAATACTAGTGTGTTATCTGTTAAGTGTTCAATTTGTATAGTGTATAGTGTAGTAGTGTAAAAAAAAACACAGTGACTCACAATTTCAACTTACTGTCTTACATATGGGTGACTGCAGTACGAAGAGTAATGTGAAGTAATATCCACTACCTATACTATTGAAAGTGATTACCATATCTGTATTTTTATAAAGATGTTTTGCATTAAATCCTATTTTTTTTTATTTGTTTTGTCATACTGAAATGGATAGAATTAGTAAGGCATTTATGTATAAATACATGACGAATATTTTTTTTTGTAAATAGTGGTAAGATATGAACATTTCAGTTTTATTAATATAAATTACACGGGTAATAAGTCCAATAGTCACATTACTAATACTTCTACTCCCAAATATATGTTGAACATGTCCTAAATGATACCAGTCTCAGAAAACGTTGTTATACCACAATAGAGTAAGAATAAATTTTTCTTTCACTTATTAGTATATCCGTCACCAAATAAATTTCTTTTGTTTAAAATTTTAAAATTTATATTTCTTAGTTATAATTATTCATTAACATTCTAAATGTTATTTCGAACATTTAGTAGGCTGTATGCGTCGCAATCCTTGCCTCAACCGAGACCGTCACTTCCAACAGCATAGGTAGCGTGTGTGTACCTACGTGTAGTCTCACCTGCGGCGGGATTACTAAGAAACGTCACGTAACTGTCTTGATACTCTGTGGCGGCGGCTGCGGCGGTGGCGGTGGATGGGGCAGGCGCGGCGGAGGGCGGCGCGGCCGGGGGCGGGGCGGCGGCGGAGGGCGGCGCGGCGGAGGGCGCGGGCGCGTGGGCGGGGGCGGGCGGCGAGTGGGCGGCGCGGCTGTCGCGCGAGTCGTTGTCGCTGCCGGGCGCGCCGCCCGCCTCCTTGTGCGTGTGCGTGAAGTGGTACGTGAGGCCCGGCCGCGTTTTGTACTTTGCACCGCACACTATAAATATTTTTTTATTTTTTTGTGTTATACTCGTAGCTGACTTAATAACATTACTTAGTAATTGAAATTTATTTTATGTTTATTACTTTAAAATAAAGTTTTAATCAACCACGCCTGTAAGTTTGTTTTTATTAGACGTTTAGATATATATTATTAACATTTTCAGCTTCAACTAAACAATAAACAATAAAACGTCGCCACTTACCGCCATAGTGCCTCCATTTCTCGCTAGCTCACTCGACAACTTATAAAGCTATTTGGTGAACCAATTTGGAGTTTATAAAATAGGAAAAAAGGGGAATACCCGGAGGCATACGTCATCAGAACAGAGCATAGAGGAGGCACCACGACGGCATTCGGTGTGACCACGCGCAGTTCCATAATTATCCGTCATCAATCAAATACGTTTGTCTATAAACTCAATTTACATAGGAACGCCATTTGTCAAATGAGCATAATGTCCGTACACAATTGAGCAAACTGACGGCCCGTCGTGATAGTTCTATGTTCAGTTCTAGAGGACGCAGGCTCCGGGGGTCGTATGATTGATGACTTCAAATCAATGGATCTGCCCTCTACTACATGTACGGATACGGACACACTGACAGTGTTGTAACATTAATTATATACATTAAAATCAAAGTATCATATGTTCAAACAATAAACACCCTTATGTTAGACGACGATCCAAACATTTCAAAGTCAAAAATCCAAAAGCAAAACAGATTTTGAATTGAATAGTTTTATTTCTTATTTAACATAAATATTCTTGTATAAATTCATAACAATCTTTGGGTGCTAATAATAGTTTGGATCTAAGAATAACATCGAATCCTAATACTTCACTGATTCCAATACAATAAATACATATGTTAGCCGAACAAATGTGGCAATGACTAAAATTTTATTATGTCTTGTCTTTGACAGACATCCCGTTATAAAATAAATATAATTTCGAAAGTACATTAGTTTTTACACATAAATTTATATACATATATATATACATATATATATAAATATATATATATATATATATATATATATATATATATATATATATATATATATATATATATATATATATATATATATATATAAGTATAAAATATTGCAGTACAATACAGATACACCAAGCTAACAACAAATAATTTAAGCGTTTCCGTAAGAAACTGTCAAAGACAACGAAATACTGATTTTTTCACACAACCCGAACAGCCGAACCTTCATCTTGGCGCCTGTGCACTAACAGTTCACAAACTACTTTAGATATGTACACGCATCGTCCTTCTGTTTTACATTCAAAATGGAAGACTAAACAATTTCAATAACCTGACAACAATTTCAAATATTCCTTTCACTTTTTTTCCAACACTTCAAATAACCAGCAATTGGTGTAAAAACACTTCAAATTATAATTGTTCTACTGAAATGGCGCGAAAAGGCTTTTGGATTAATAGGTAATACCAATACATTTCGATATAAAAATCGATTTTTTTATATGCCATCGATAATTTGAAGAATTTTTCCAAATAATTTAAGTTAGCACAGGCCCAACATTACATTAAAATTTAGTCATTGCTGAGAATTAATCAATTCCTAGATCTTAAAAATGAAATAAATAGAACTATCACAGACACATGAGTCATACACACATACGAAACTGAACAGTGCAATTAGATGAATAATTATGTGATTAATGTTGTGATTAATTCATAAGACGTTTTAGGATAAGAATGTTTACATAATCGAGCTACGAATAACATAAGCAAGACACAACTTCTCGCTTTATTTCATATATCCAAGTAAAGCTAATGCATAAATGCTTAACAAAATCGATTTTCTAATAGGTCATTCGTAGCTCAAATCGTAACTAATTTTTAAAATAATCGGCATTAACGATCGCAACAAGACAATATAACTTACAATCGATTAAAAAGTCGATATGAGTTCCATTTTAGCATAATTTGCATGATACCGAAAATAATTACATCTTAATATTTTTTTTGAATAAAAGTGACATTGTCCCATTGCAATAGTCACCAATAAAACAATAAGGCGTATCTACCCTACGAAATTATACATAAAAAACATTATATACCCTACATTATTATACCAACGGTAAATTGTGGCAGTGTGTATATAACTTTATAACATTTATTTGGTGTTTTTTTTCATTTAATTTCGTCCCTTATCTTACTCTATAGTGGCTCTGGGTAATTTTGAACTTTTATAATTGACAATCGGCATTGCCAAGTATCACTTTGGAAGAGAAGGTCTTATAACGGGTACGAAAATGTAAACAGTGAAAATTATAGAGGGAGTAGAAGTGGGTTCAAAACATATCAAGTGTAGTACAAAATGTGACCATAATTTAAACTAATTCGACCTCTTAAAACATCATCAAATCGATTAACTTATCTAGTATAAGACGTGACGCCTAGAACTATACTAAAATATTGCCCTAAAAGTCTATTTAAATGCAAAAAAATTGCCATACCATTCATTCCTTATTATATTTTATATCCCTTCGTGATCTCATTCAATAGATGTTACAAAACTACTTTGGGGTATAGAATTTACAATTACAAAGATCAAATGTCTAATATTCTAGAATAATTACGATTGTAAAGGCTTTTCCATTAGAATAGAAAGTATAGTCGCTTTCAAGATGGCGTTGTGAATGCACAAGATCGAATTAACACTATACAATTCTTATTAGTTAAAATAAGTGTAATGAATAGTTATCAGAAAAAAAATGTAAAAATCCTATCGTTATTCTTTTTAGCTTCACGATTTATCTCGCAAAGGATATATAGTAACATAAGATGAGCCGCAGCTTGTCAAATGAAAACAATCCAACCATTGTATATTTATTGGAAATCCCAAATATCTCATAATTATCTTGACATACAGCATTAGTTAGTAACTAATGCTCAAAACGACCATTTAATAAAGCGATTTACCACTACCCTTTATTCTTGAGATTCACTTATTCACTAATAATCCACATACAGACATAACGATAAAAGGCATATTTCTTCTCGTTTATAGAATGCATAAATACTACTTAATTTCTTATGAACATCAGATGCTTTCCAATTTTAGCACATTGAGATTATTTTCATTAGAGTTCCGTAGCCGTACGGAACCTTTGCAGATCCTTCATGTCTGTCTGTCTGTCCGTGCCTATGTATGTCACAGCCACAATTAATGATTTTGACGAGAGTGTATAGTTTTCAAAAATGGTAATAGATCATCCAAAATTATGTAAAAATTCCTGAAATTAATAGTATTTGGGTATTCTATAAAAACGTTTAATTTACACATACAATTATAAAATACCGACCAGAAACAATAGTATATAAGGGGTCAACAAAAATATGAACTTGGTCCGGTACATTGCTATCTCAATGTATATAATATTCAAATGAATGATGTAAAAAAAGAAATACTTCGACCGAATTCCTTTTTATTTCTACGGAGACGAATGAACTAGAGTTAAAAATTAATGGTTTGTTACATGTTACTCTTGAATATCGTACTCGTTCAATTGTAATATATTTACAACTCCACAATTTCAAATAACCCTGTCATTCAACAGTTCACTTTATATCAACCAGTACTTTAGAGCACTTGTACGAAGCTTATTTTTGAGAAATTTTTTGCAGTGTAATTAATTACAGTTAGTAAGCTTAAAAATGAAAAGGAATGACTTATTTTTATTATAGTTTAAAATATTTTTAAATTTCAACTTTGATTTTTTTATACTGGGAACCCTAATTTCAATTAAAACTCAACTTAAAAGTAATTAAGCAAAATGAACAGTGAGATTTATTTTCCAGATAGCAAAAACTAGTCAATTTATAATAAATAAATTTGAAAAATATACTGGCTTTACTTATTTATACTCAAATAAATGCTGTATAATATTGCAGATTGTAAATAAAATATATCTTCTTATAGTTTCTCGCTTTTTGCCGTTTAATTGTTGAAACACTGCGTTTGAGTGGCGGAAGTCAACGCCGCACACAACCGAACAAGAACCGAACCCGATAAATATGCGATTGGCCCCGATAAGGCCCCTCATTTCGAAGAGGTATAAAATTTTTTTTTTTGTTACTAGAAAGACCTCAACGGATATCTATTGTTTTTTATTTAAATGTAGTAGTAATAAATAACAATTTGCAATGCAGTTATTTTTCTTCAAGAATCGTATAAGCAGAGATATCTCTTATTGAGATAAGTCTACGATTGTGAATTTAAATTGTTTTATATGTATTTTACGTGAAATAATAAAAACATAATTATTTTAAAATAAATTAATAAGATAAAATATCCGCAAAAATTGTAATACTTCAATCTCTTGTCATTACAATAATTAATTTTACAATTTCTACTCTATCTGTTCTATCCAACCTAATTAATAGCTGTTCTGAGAGTAAGCAAATATTCAAAAATAATTACAATTCATTTAAAATAATTAAAAAAGACAATTTATAAGGCTTTCATATTAATATTAGTAAAAATTTAAAACCCAAAGAAAAAAATATTACCAACTTCAAGAACAACCTTACCGCTTATATCAATACTATATACTAAGGCATTTATACAAGTACGTGAATCTAAGGCCCTGTTACACTGCACATGCATTATATTTTGTTAAATAAGATATATTCATGATTTATGAGAAAACTTATTTAATAATATGTTTATTGTTTATTTATTAATTGAGCAATATTTCTAGTTTAATGTTTGTCTAGAAAATTCTATGTGACTGCTATAAATATCATAGACTATATTTATTTACTTGTTATAGTGTTACCATATACTGAGATTTTTCATTGCCTTTTTTTTAAATATCGCGAGATTTTTGGCATTATTAATATTACAAGTGATGGAACAACAAAGAATGTGGATGATACTGAAAGTGTTGGGAGATTACATAATATTAGATATATTTAAGATTGGTGTCTTATATACTTATGATTGTTTACATTCTGTAACAGATATATAATAAAATATATAAATAATGATTTTAAATGAAGTATGTAATGCCAATGAATTATAAAACTATAACAGAGTATTTTATGTATATATATTTAGATATATAATATAATTTGCAGATTATTTTATAAAAATATATGGGGTACTTATTCAATATCTAGTTATTTGGTGAACTTGAGCTTTGGCTGTTCAAAATATAAACTATTTTACATAAAAGAAATGCTCAAATAAAATTATTCCACTATTTAAACCAAACTGTATTTGCAATGAATTGGAGAATTAAATAATATATTTGATATTGTCATACTATATAATGAAGAATGTTCTCCATATAATTCACCTATATGTCAGTTTATGATAAATTTTACCTATATGATAATATTCCTTTTTTTTTACACCCCTCAGTTTAAACTAACGTAGCGTTTAGTTTGTGTTTACTAATCAAGGCGATATTAAACTTGTGACCTTTTCAGTCATTTGTTGGCTACAAATTTGCATGTTTCATTATATTAATTCTTTCTCTTTTACTCCTTAAAGCGTTAAGCAGAGACAGAGCCTTTGAACGAATATATATATTTTTTTATGTTTTGTCTGCTTTTTACTTTCAATTATTGTGTTGTTTAGAAATTATACGGTTTGCCATCTCTGTTACAATATACTTCATACATACATGAACATGCTTAGCTACTAAACAGATTTAAGCCTTTTTTTTAAATACATTGAATTATTAATTGTTATTATTTTAAAATATTCATTGTTTATCATTAACTAGACCCATTTCTACACAAAATGTCTAATAAATTATTAAATAAATAGGAAACTGACACAATTAAAATAAAGAAAACATTTCCTAGAATATGATATGCATGTTAGAACAACTATTCTAAGCATGTCCATGTTCATATAAAACAGATATTACAATACATAATATATAACAGTAATATAGCAGTTGTTTAGCTAATTTCGTCTTCTGGACTTACGTTCACATCCAAATGGTTTTTCACTATCGCCAGGCACTTCGTAAGGAAGGAGAGTGGGTTGACCAGCTCGTTTACGTCCACGACCCTGAAATGTGCGTGTGCAAAAAATATGAAACATGGTAATTCATAACAATTTTTTTTTTTTTTAATTTGTGAGTTTAATGCTGTTAGCCCTATTGGCCTTGACAGCGACACCGGTTCGGGAGGGAAGAGGGTACTCTGTCCCTAAGAAGTAGCAAGCACTATCGTGTCTGCTTGAGAGGAAACGTCGGCGGCAAGGGCGTCCCCTGCGGGACTCGAGCCTCGGCTTGCGGCCGACGAGAGGGCTGGGGGATGTTCCCTATTCTTAGCAAACCAGCCGCGACCTGAAGACGCAGCTGGAGAAACTTAGACTAATCTGCAGGGACCTAGCAGTCCCTAACCGCTGGGCCCAGCCACGCCAACGCGCGGTCGGGCCGTCAAATATGCTGGACTTCGTCGTCGTTTCCGTCGACGGCGGTGTGAGTGTCGTGTATGTTGTGCTTCCTACCTACATATAGAGCATTAGCAACTGTAATGGGATCATCTGGGTCTAATAGAACGCTACGCGGGCGTCTGAGCTTAGTTTTAGCGTACGGGGTGTAGTCACACGCCTGTACGATAAGGGGGGTTCGCGTGATTAGTTGCGCGCTCGAAGTAGCGCCTGGATAGGCCTTTGCAGTATCGATTGAAGTTCGAAGTCTCTATGAAGGTCGACATTGCGAACGAACCAGGGGCAACCTGACGCGATTCGCAAGAATTTATTCTGTACAATTTGAAGGGCATTCGGCTTAGTGTGTGCGAACACGACACTAGCATAAGTAAGGACAGGTCTTACACAAGTTTTGTATAGTGTCAGCTTATGTCTAAGTAACAATTTACTCTGCTTGCAGATAAGAGGATAAAGCCTACTGAGAATAAAGAGAGCTTTGTTTCTGGCTCTCTTGACGTGTGAGCTAAAAGAGAGTCTGGAATCTAGGATTACTCCTAGATATTTGCCTGTGATTTCCAGGGAATAGGTCGGTTTAACATGTAGACGGTGGAGGCCATTTCGTGTTTGACACGAGGAAACAGGATCGCTTCACTCTTATCCGGATTAACTTCGATCCTCCATAAACGGTACCAATCGCCGAGAGCGTCGGCCGCAGTCTGGAGACTTTCAGTCAACAGGCGAGAATAGCGAGAAGTAGTGTATAGGGCGGTCTCATCGGCGTACGTCGCCAAGTGGACTAATTTTGTACGAGGCATGTCGCTGGTGTACAGTGCGTACAAGACCGGAGAAAGGGTAGAACCCTGGGGAACGCCGCAGTGTGGTACACCGGCGGTGAGCAGCTTGAAAATCAAGCCGTTGTGCCACACTTTGTCAAAGGCTTTTACGATATCGAGAAGAATGACTGCACTGATGTTATAACGAGCTAAATGCTCTACGAGACAGTGCACTTGGTGGACAGCAGAGTGCTTTTTCCTAAAACCAAATTGCTCATTTATGAGCAAGGATTTGGCCTCTACCACTTCAGAGAGTCTAACCAAGATTATTCTCTCATAATTTTTTCCTAGACAGCTGAGTAAACTTATAGGCCTATAGCAAGATCTGAATGACTGCAGTGCTACTGTGTGCCGTCGTTCTGATGTTATAACGAGCTATATGCTCTACGAGGCGGTAATAACAGATTAGATATTATATTAATATGGACATTCGAAATAACAAAGTATCCGTCACCGAACCTGATACAAGAAATTTAGATAATTTCCGATATGAGCAAAGAATAGGTGTAACTTTTTATTGGGGTTTTGGTTAATTTTGCCCAACCACTAACGAGTTAACGTACCAGAATTTCAGCGCGTTTCACTACTTTATCTATTCTCTCTTTCTCTGTAGATTACCTAAAATTTTTATATCCGTAACCGAAATACAAATTTTCATTTTAATTACTCAAGAGTTAAAATAATCAATAATGGATTATTAAGTTGAGTTGTGCACAACTATTAGGACGTTTCTGCTGCGGCAATACTTCGAGTAGCATAGAAGTTTCTTAGTACTAGATTCACTTAAAAAAAACTAACCGCTCTCCCCCGTTTAACAGGCGTATCATCAGGCTGTGACTTCCTCGTCCTCCCACCCCTGGACCCTGGACCAGTGGGTGCTGCACCACGTCGCTTACGTCGATTAGCATAGGTGTCGTCATAATAGTCCTCATCCGATTCAGCTTCTGGTTCCTCTCCTGTTTCCATTTCTTCCATTGCTAGCTCATCATAGAACCACTCCTGAAAAGGTAAGAAATAATATTCATTTGTTGTGAGAGTTACATATACGAATTTATATATATACAATATTTTTTATCAAGTAATCTCTAAAAATCAAATATTATTTCTTATAGTATTAGAATTATAGTACATTACCTTAGGATCATCTTTAGTTGCACACTGTGAGCCATCCCTACTGTCTTCCCCCACAAGTCCATCTGGAATACCTGAACTGTTTTCTCCTTCACCTATATTGTCTGCGGCATCAGCCGCACCCCAACCCCATCTTGTTGAAGACATAGTCAAGTATTGACGACGAGCTTTGCGCCACCTATAACATAAGTAATGATACTATCAAAATTAAAATCGATATATTTCGATAATAAAGTTATACTGAATTTTTTTTGTCTCAGGTCAATATCTTGCAATCAGTCATTTAAACTATAAACTATTTACAGATGTGATGAATGAATTTTATAATTTAGGAGCGTTGTTCCCATCGGAGCCATGCGCTTTCTTAAACATGTCTGCATATCAGACTATTCATCAAAAATATCTCGATGATTTTTTAGGTGACAAACAGTTTCTGGATTTGCGAGTTGTCCCACTATGTGATTCAGGTGCCATAATAATTTTGAGTTCAGCAAGTTTAACATATTTGTTTAAAAATGTAGTTTTATACTATCTGAATTAACATTAGGTTAGACGTGATGGCAGATCTCCATAATTGTATTCCGTATAACCAAATTATCTTTAAAACAGTTGTATATAGGAGCATCAATCGAAAGTTTTGAGCTTCATCCTTCTAGCCAATAGAGACCTTTGTAGTTTTCTCCACATGAGCCTACGGTCCAAGTGCATGCCCAAGTACTTTACTGTATGTTGATGTGGTAGTTGAATTCCATATAAACTGACTGGTGGACAATCTTCTTTCCTGAGAATGAAAGTTATATGCACTGATTTGGATTCACTAACGGCAATCTTCCATCTTACTGGCCGATTCCTGATGTTATTCAAGTAGTCTTGTAGGACTTTTGAAGCTATGTTTGGACATTTGGGATAGGTATGTAAAATTGTCATCAGCAAACATAGCCACGGTAACACCTTGACATTGCATAGTAGTAAGAAATGGGCGTATAACATGCGTGTATACTGACCCCTGAAGGAGCAGTCGTTCTCTCATATATTAGGTAAATATGCCATCAGAACTTTATGAGGACAATATATATATAGACAAGAGTGTGCTAGTGTTGCTTTATTTTATACATAAGGCATTTGTACCAGACTTTATTAAAAGGTTTTTTTATGTCCTTCCTAGACATAAAAAAGCTTTCAATAAAGTCCCATGTACAATATACTTCTTTTTTTCTAGTTATTCTGATTTATTTACATACAAAAAGTATCAGGAGTACTTGCTCAGTAGTTAATGTTCATGTTCATATCACATGTTCCCTTCTAAACCCATATTGGTATACTGAGATTATTGATTTTTCATTAATGACTGTCATATTCATTCATATTAGTAGTGACTTATCCAGATGGCAGACGACTGATTTTTGGATCACTATTATATTCAATACTTTCCATAAGTCTGAGAAGTGTCCTAATCATAGTCTTACATTGAATATCATTGTTAGGTACACTACTACTTTACAAGGTGATTCGTTGAAGTTTTATCAATTAGATCGTATCATATTTTTATTCTTAAATGATTTTAAGTTTACACACTTCCTTAATCTTATAACTCATAAGATTTGGCTATGGTGTTTTGCCAATTTTTTCCAAAACTGGTTCAAATCCACTGGCCATCATTTGTATGAAGTGGTGGTTTTTGGTACGACAGTTTATTTTACTTTTTGAACACTTTCCAGTGCAAATAATTGGTATCTTTTGTTCCTGTATGCCCTTCCAGATAAGCACTTATGGCAGTCTCATTTGCATTGTTGATAAGTATTTTTAGAACTTAAGCTGTTTTGTTGAGTTTGCATTTGTCATGACTATGTCTACTTATATGCCATACTCAATGTAACCAGAGTATGTTCCAGACATACTACTGTTAGTTTGCAGACAGCTGGCAGTATCTGATAAGGATTTAAGACTTACTTTCATTTCCAGTTTCTCATGGGCCAGCTCCCGAAAACAGTTCCAGTCATTCAATAATAACAATTAAAAATATAAAAACACAATGTATTTAGTTTACTTCGAAAATACATACCGCTGTGAAGGATATGTGTAAACTTGGCCTTCTTTGGCACCTGGCATTCTCTGTTTTCTGGTCATAAACAGATTGGAATGGCTCTGTGCGACACCTTTAATAAAAAACATATAATTTACATAAATTGTATGTAATTCAAGATTTTTAAATATATAGTGTATTTATAAATTATAAATTACATGTCTTATTCTACTAACCAGTTTGGGTATCGATAAAGGGCATTCGCATTCTCCTTTCCGCACATAGTCGCGAATTGAATGTAGACGAATTCTCAATAATTTCCTTATAACTGGGATCATTGAGAAAACTGAAAACAAATTAATGCGTTGAAAACTAACTAACAAAACATTGCACTGACACTATGAATAACTGTGTAATTTTATATGTTTTAAATGACATATGAATAAATTAACAAAACTTGAAAACTTAGATTCAATTTTGATAACCGAACCTTTCTATTTTCGCTAAATTTGATGGATTTACAACTTGTATCTCCGCGGCCGCCATTTTACTATGAGACGCCGATCGATGACGTCGATGACATTTAACTCAGTTTCCTGTTAATGTTGCTACTTCTTTTACAATTTATTATTATTTCTCCCAAATTCTTCTTTATAATTTATTTATGGATAATGTGTATGTTGCTAATCAATTTTCAATGATCATTAATTTAATAGTGAAATAAAATACTTACATCTCAATATAAACTATATACCTTATATAAAAATTATTTTAAAATATTTTTTCCATGCAAGTATAGCAACACTGGGCCTACGTCAAGCTTGTGACTGGTCATCGGCGGACGAATCGTGGAAGTGGCGCATTTTCAGTAATTGGTGATTGGAGATCTCCGAATATTACACTGATTATTGGTTACTGTGTTTTTAATAACTTTGGCCGCGGCTAATGTTTTCATTTGCAATCCTAAACATTATTTAGATATTTGGATGTAAACTAATTAAGAAAAGTTTCTAACTACAGCCTGCGCTCGTCATTTCAAAGACAAAATGTCCGTGTGCTTCTTTGTGCCAGCGTAAGTTTTCACGCTTTATGTTTATTACAATGTAATATTATAAATTTTATTTTGTAAATATTTACATCTACAGCATAATCTCAATATCTTTTTAAACATTGAATTATAAACAAGCTTCTTTACGTAACTAAGTTGCTGCACAACGTTAATATAGCATACTTTTAATTGGACTTATTCGCAATAACGTGAACAAAACTATTCTTATCGGCGCTCATTAGCTATCATAACAGTGCACTTATTACATAAATTTATTCACCAAATAAAGTATATTTTATATACCTATAATCTGTATCAATAGATGTTATTTTTTTTAGATTTTAGCCAGTATATTTTTGACAGATAATTAAAATTGACACTATTAAAACTTTTACATGGTCATGGGTTCGAACCAATTTTCTAATTTGCATCATATTTTTTTTTACTAAACTTTAAGCAACATATTTAAAATAAATTAAAAAGAAGAAGAAACAATGTCTATCTTTATTATCATGAAATTGAATACAAAATAATTATTTATTTAATTATTAAACTACTATTTTTCATGAAGGGACCAAGCTGGAACTTCAGCTGGTTCTGAAGAGCAAGATGGAGATTGTGGAGGAGAAGAGCTTTCGCCGGTGGAAAATATTCATACAACTTTACAAACATTTTGGTCTAAAGTCAATGATGATATGAAAAAAATAAATGGGGTCAGTCAAAGATTTTAAACAATGTTTGTTATTTTTTCGTTTACTTAACTTTGTAACTGTAACATATTAAATCACTATTGACTAAAATTAAATTTACAAATGAAAAAGTCCCCAATTAATTTTTGTTATTTTGGAACTTGTTGTTCTTCCTTGAAATCATTTTATTGCATATTCCAAACAATTATATCTAGAGGGTGCTAAATTATGACAGGTTAATAATATTTTACTGTATTTTATATATAGTTATATCATATTAATATTATTAATAATCATATTTGATTCAAAACTAACATAAGTGTAAATAAAAGTAAAAAAACATGAATTTACTAAGTAATTTATTATTTCAAATACCGTTAATATATAAAAAAATTAAATTGTATACATTCTAACTATAAAATATTTTCAGGAGGACTTCAAGACCCAAGCACTACCACTGGCACGAATAAAGAAAATCATGAAACTAGATGATGAAGTTAAAATGATATCTGCTGAAGCGCCAGTTCTATTTGCAAAGGCTGCTGAAATTTTCATACATGAATTGACTCTGAGAGCCTGGTCGCATACTGAAGATAATAAGAGAAGGACTTTACAGGTATATACTATGTTATCAACAATTATGTTAGGAAGTGTGTGAGGTACTTTATATTATTGTTATATTAATTATTTTTTTTACTTATTTAACAACATCATTAGTCATTTCACTTGAGCTTTCCAAATAAGGATTGTCTCAAATCAGTGGAAAATAAGTTCTACCCTTATTCTTGTGTTGTGCATAAGCACCAGTACTATTCCATACACGCTCAGGGTACTAAAGCTACTTGCACACTAGACGAACCTATAACCGTAATGAGTGTATGTTCAATCCCCAACGCGGTGTGGAGCTCGGAAACTCGACACGCAATGTTTCGGATGCAGGCGGAAAGCAGAGAGAGGAGTGTCTTTACACTAGGCAAGACATTCCTCTGCCTACCCTCCTAGGTCCGGCACAAAGCATTCTTAACACCACAGTGTAGGCAGCCGACAGCCTTCGCATACAATATATATACAAGATTATATTTTTTTTTCACATAAATAATAAAATAATATTGTATTAATTTAATATAATACATGATTTTAGCGTAACGATATAGCAATGGCCATATCCAAGTCCGACCAGTTTGACTTTCTCATAGACATAGTGCCCCGCCATGAGGTGAAGCCGAGCAAGCCCAGAGACGACCCGCCGCGGCCTGTCGCTGCTGAACAGGTCTGTTGTGGTTTTCTTTTAAGTTGGTAATCTGTATATGTATTTATATTTATGTTTTATCTGGAAATAGTTACAAATTTGTATTATATCCTATGATAGATAGATAGAAAGAAATACTTTAAAAAATGGAAAATATAAAAGTTATAACATAATAAAACATAGAGCGTGCAAAGGCAGCCTTATAGCTAATAGCTATCGCTGACAGGCAACATTAGAGGAGAGGAATGATAAGTATATGAATGAGGAATGATATGTATATGTGGAAGGTTTCAGTTTTCTTTTATTGAGTGTAAATAGTCTTTAAGCCTATAAAAAATCTAAATTGTGAGCATATCATATGGTTGCATGATTTCATAATACTTTATATACCACAAACTTATAGCAGGACTTATATACGGAAAAAACCAAGTGGTCAGACACGTCGTGGTCCCCTTCCCGCTTCCTTAATTGGCAAGAGACATTGCCTTATCTTAGTCTTATCAGAGCAGAAATTAAAATGATACTTCCCCCGTGTGAGGAAGGAACTCAAAACGTCACTAGGCTGAATATAAGTATTAGGGCCAATTTCACCGGTTACGAATAAAAGTTCAGATAGTAAGCTGGTAGTTTGTGCTGTCTACCAGATAGTTTAACAGGTCAATTAGATATCTCTATCTGAGAATTGTTAGGTTACAATTACATTTTGTCGAATTACAGTTTGTCGTTTATCTACCAGACAAGGAATATATTTCCTATCTGGGACTTTATCAGCAAGTGGTGAAACCGGTCTTCAGTATAAATTACGTTACAACATTCAAAAATAAATAACGTTGTTCCAGGTGACGCAGCAGCAGACGACGCTGACCAATCAGCCGCAGTTCGTTTTACAACCGTGCACACAAATTGTACAGGTGAATTATTTTTTAGCTTCACGCTGTATCCTGCACTTAGCGGGAGAGGGGGAGGGGACCTAGTGTTACCCTCTGTTCCTCGCTTTCCGCGTCTCAGACATTGAGACATGTTGAGTGGCGCACTTCATGAATAATTCAGCCTCCCGGAGTGAGAATCGAACCCATAACTATTGCGTTTAAATAAAAATTATATTTTATCTATAATTAAATTTACATAGACAGATATAGAAAAGAGGATGAAAGGATAGGGGAATATCATTAATAAAAAAAAATTAAATTTGTTTCGAAAAACAAAGGACATTACATTGTTCACGCGAACGCATTTGCGGACATCTGCTAAATTTTTTATTCAACATTTCAGTCCTCGAACCCCACGAACACCACGACGGGCAGCCCGCAGCCGGTCGCTCTGGTGCAGCAAGTTGTCTCTTCATCCGGCGAAGTACAACCAGTGCCTGTAAGTTTACTTATCACAAATGGATGTAACTCAGACATGTATATGACAAATGACGGTAGTTACCTCGAGCGCCATTTGTGTCACCCACTAGCTGCTACAGTGGGCTACATCGAAACGATTTACGTAATGTAATATAGCCTATAGCCTATACCCTTCCTCGGTGAATGGACTATTTAACACAAAATAAAATAATTTTCCAATTTTGAATAAGTATTTAGTGAGAAAAGCGCGACCAACCAAACAAACTATAGCTTTATACTATTGGTATACATTGACTAACTTACTTATCATCTTCGATAAAGCTCCACATCCTACTAATATAATAAATGTGAAAGCTTTTGAGGATGGATGTCTGTTCGGGTTTCACGCAAAGACGAATAAATGGATTTAAATGAAATTTAGCATTTATATAGCTTAATATAATATATGGGCATAATTATGATAAATGAATGCAATTTACGTTACTAATAAACAAACCATAATGTAATTCAAGAAAGCCACGGATTTAAGAAAGATATTTAAATTTTTTTTTATTTAATTTAGATCCAGCTGACCCAAGCGCAACTAAACATGATCCGGCTCCAGATCCAGAACAACTCCAACCAGCCGATAGTGATCCAGGCACAGCCGCAGGCCCAGCATTCACCGCAGCCCCAGATTATACATGTATTTATGAAACTTTTACTTCATCTATGTGTGTCTTTTACCACACACATAAATTCATTTAAATATAATAATTCCCTTAAATGAGATTGAACGCGCACCAATCGCCGAGAGACTAGGTCAATGAGGTCAATGATATATATGATATATTGAATATACATGTATACAAGAGTGTCATTTTTTGAAGGCATCGAAAAATACATAAGAATAATAAATTCAATCAGGTTAATATAAACATTTTGCTTAGTTGATGAGATATTTTTACTCAGCAAATATTTTGTAGTTTCTTTTGCGTGAAATAAAATCGATTTAGATCTAGAAATTATTAATGTCTATAAGATTTACATAACGTAACCCAATGTGAATCGTGTTATATGGACACTTCGCCACTATTCGTTTTTTACCTGAAGCTTCGTCTGCACGAGTGACGAGTCACGCTCGTCGCCCCCCCCCCCCCCAACCCCTCCCTCCCCTAGACAACAGGATTTTGTCATTTTGTCATTATATATATTATAACATTTTATTCTTCGGGGACGACCGCAGTCAACAGTAGTATAGCCCTTCGAAAAAAGACTATCGTGCCTTTGACAGCGCCGCTTGTGCCCCTTGACCATGACGTCAGCTACCAAAGTACAGATTCACTTACTTATGCTAATTATATTGCCGCAGGTACCGTCCCAGACTCCTCATCAGCCGCACCAAATATTCTTAGCGCAGGTCGCATCTCAGGAAGAGACATAGTACGAGAGTGACACTGACGCGTAAAGTACAGTGCAGTGCAGTGCAGTGGACTCAAGTGAAGTGAAGTGATATGTTATTATAAGTTTAACCAAGATGGCGGCCTACGCAGTCATACATGTTGTGTAATTATTAAAAATCAAAAATTCTGTATTTTGTGAACATGGTGTAGAAAATTTGGTCGTAATTTTTTTATTGGCGCGTAATGCAATGTATTTGTTTTTATTTACTTCAGGTTCAATTTTAGATTTTTTATTGTGATTTTAAACGTAAACGTTGCTTTAAATTTTGACACTCACCTCAGTGTATAATAAAACTGCTGCTGTTTCTTTTTTTTTTTCAACTTCATCCTTCATCCCGCGTATAGCAGGGTAAGCAGAGAACCCATTACTAACTTACTTCGTTACCTGCTATACTAAACTATGTATGTGACAAGAAGAAATGATATTCACCGTCTTGGTAGGAATAATTTAAATTTAATTATAATACCACAAAATTTAGGAAAGGGGTAGCAAAAGTAAGGGTAGATTAAGAAAATATTGTTATTATTTTGTAAACATTTTGAACATTTGTAATTTGTTAGTTATGTATTTTTAGGAATAAAGCAAAGCCATTTTACCAAAAAATGTTGTTTATTTTTGAATTATTACTAAATCTCACTGTTTTATTTAAATAGTAGTAATACATTGAAATTGTAGATTCGTAATATAATAAGTTGTGTAAAAAATCGGTCAAGTGCGAGTTGAACTCACGCATCGAGGGCTCCGTACCAATTTCTTAATTTTATGTCAATACAAATTAATACAAGTAATATAAGTTATAAAACTTGACAAATTTTAATATGTGGCAGAATGTACTAATTTTATATGAAATTAACTATCGAAATATGTAGATTGTACTTATACATACAATGAGGGTGAATTTAAACTATTCTCGTAATTTCTATCTCTCTGTACTCTTATGAGTATAAGTGGTTTAAGATATCATTAAAATATCGAATATGATTCATCTCAGTGTGACTGCAGTACATGATGCAGCTTTGAGCACTGTTGTGTGTGTGTGTGTGTGTCTGTGTGTGTGTGTGTGTGTGTCTGTGTGTCTGTGTGTCTGTGTGGTGAAACATTTTGGAGTCTCAAACCTAGTTCCTGGAAAATCACCGGATGGTATTGCGACATATTCATGCCCTGGGGCAAGAATTTAATTTATAAATATAATCTGGCTTGGATCGCGTATCAACTCGAGCCGCTCAGTATTGTTTGTGTGAAACTCCCTGCTGCAAAGCACACTATGCGGAACGTAACGTAAGCGTATCGACTCGGGACCGGCTCGGGGACGGCTCACCGTACGCTGGTCGCTAGCTTACGTTTCTTCGTCCCCGCCCTGCACCCCGCGCCCCGCACCTCAGTTTGCGGAACGTACTATAGGAATGTTGATATTTTATATAAGATATATTTTTTAAAATTCGCATCTCGATATGTCAATACTTTTCAAATTATCAATATCGGAGTTTGATATATATAAAAAGAAAGCATCGATATTTTAATAAAATACTAAAAAATAGTATATATTTCTTTGCATCACAGGGGTAAATCTTTACAAAATTATAATTATAGCTCATTATGTTTAAGATATTAAGTAAATAAATAAACAAGGAATAGATTAAACGCAAAATGTAGTTTAAATAAAGAACAATAAATCATGTTTAAAATATTAATGAAATGTAAAATGAGTGATTCATTGTAGATCTTATGCTTATGTTGTTAATAGTAACAACAGCACAGAGACAACAACCAACATACGATCAGGACAGTGTTTGAAAGAGGATCGTAAATAAATCTCAATTCAACAAGTCCCAGGCACTGCTCTGAGCTCCTCTCCAGTCCTCTCTACTCCTCTCCAGACACCCAGACAGAGTATGTACGGAATGCTAACAAATTACTACTCTTTCCTATCCATTTATACAATTATTATTATTTTGAAAGTTATTGCACAAAATATTGACAGACCAAAATTAAAGCATATAAAAAATACCTATAGATTTTACACTTAAAAGAATATATTGTGATATTTTATCCTTAAACAAAATATATAGCCTTGGGATTTGGGATTGGGATAGGAAATATTACAAAAATAAAATGTCTTCCACTATTAAAAATAAAAATAATATATACAGTAAAAGACTTAGCATATATTAAAAGAAACATTAAAAGTTGAATCAACAACAATTATTATTATAGACTTATAACAGAATTAAAATAAGTAATTTGTTCTTAAACATACAATGACGAGGAAATTAAATAATATTCGAATCTTATATACAGAAAATAAATCTCCCTTTTAGCATAAAATATTTTTTTATATACATATTGTATTTAAAGTTCCTATTACATCCATCAGTACAATTGGTCTAAGGCAGTATTTCAATAATTAAAAAAACGTATATCTTGCATAATACAGTAAAATCTGCAATAGGCAATTTTTTATATTATTTCAAAGTAAATAAATATAAATATTTGGAGTTACGCCAGTTTCCCACAACCCTAAACTGCGCCTATATTATTAGAATAATAAAAATTAAAAACTGCTTAAATACATGAATATGCTAAAATAATGTAATATTTCAATCCGTGTTATCGCCGGCATGTTTTAAAACACCCTGTATATCCTCTTGTAGTAAGGCCACCATAGTCCTCTTCTGCTTGCAGTCTTCTCTTATCAGTTCCTTAGCTTTATGTTTTATATTTTCTATGAATTGCTCGTCCAAGTCTTGCGATCTATAAAGAATATCGTTAACAATTTTTTTTGTCCTTCGCGAGAATCAAACCTACGATTAACTGAGGCATAACAGTACGTCCTGGAGTACTCTGTGGATCGTGAAAATGCTGCTAAAGAGTACGATGGCTTTTAAATAAAAAAAAGTGGCGATACAAAAAACTATTCATAATATATTTTTTTATTATATTTGAAGTGTTATTTAAAAATACTTGAAAAATACTTGAAAAATACTTTAAAAATACTTAATACTTTGGACGCGGCATGAGGAAGAACGCATGGCTTAGTGGTCTGAGCGCTTGGACGGTTTCCGTGAGGCGCGGGTTCAAATCCGCGTGCGTTCAAATTATATTTTATATGTTTTCTTTAAGTAACCATTCAGTATGTTGAAACCATCGTGGCGCAGTGGGACAGCATCTGATTAGAAGTGGGACAATAGTGGGTTCTCTGAATCTGACGCTGAAGAAAAACCTTTTATTTTCCTCCTCTGTAAGGACAAAGGGGCGACTGTTGAGTGCTCTCGCTAAAACAAAATTTGAAATATAACCTCTTATCTAAATCAGCAAATCTCCCATCCATTATTTTCACAATGTCCGTCATCATGTGCGCCGCCGTCTCCCTGTACAGGCGACGTCGGTCCGCCTTCAGCTCGTTGAGGTGCTTTTGTGCGTCGACGAACATGTTTACAAATCTGTAAAAAAATATTTATTACGGTATAGCAAAAAAATTATATACGAGATTTTTCTACATTATAATAATCACAATTTAAATTGAAAGAATATATTACCTAAATTAGGTTACTGTACTACGTATCAGAATTGTTTTTCAAATTAAAAACCTTTTATTCAAGTAAGCTATGGAATTCCACCACCGAAAATACTAAGTTTTTTAACATTTAACATTCGGAAGGAGAAAAGTCAACCAAGTAAGAATTTTTGGTCTTCCTGGTCTCGGTTCTTCTTACTACAATAATACACGAATACGAAGAAACTCACTTTTTACTTGTCGTATGATGTATTTCAACCAGCGTAGTGTCCAATTTCTCCATTACTTGGTCCAAGTGATCCTTCAGCGACTGATCTAAACTTTCTGCAAATAATAATTATACTATTACCTGTACAAGGAATATACCGTGATCATATATATATATATATATATATATATATATATATATAATATATATATATATATATATATATATATATATATATATATATATATATATATATATATATATATATATATATATATATATATATATATATATATATATATATATATATTTCTATATATATATATATATATACAAATACAACATTGTGTGTTCAGTAGCGGAACTCAACGCCGCATTTTGCCTTATAAAGAAAACAATTAATTCCGAGTGGAGATCAATTAATAATATTTAAAAACTATCATACCCATAGGATAGTCACGGTCGTTTCGTTTGAACCACTCCCGTACACTGGAGCCGCTCCCCGCCCCCGCCGTGACGTCATGGCCGCTGCTCGCGCTGTTGGCCCGCTTGAGGGCGGGCGGGGCGGGGGGCGGGGGCGGCGGGGGCGGGCGACGCCTTTCTTTTAGAACCGCTTTTAGACGATTTCCTTGAAATTGTAGACGAGTTTTCATCCTTTGTAACTTTCGAAGTCTGAGGCGATTTCAGATTTTGAGGCTTCAAACTCCTTTGTGTCATCATGCCTTTAATTAAAATCGACATAAATATATCAATGAAAGAAACAAAAATCGATAAAATAAAATATGTGTCTATAAGAGTTTAAAAATATTCCATCTGTCTGTTGGTACACGCACAACTCAGGAAGTACTGGAAAATTTGATATCGTGATAAGTGGAGACCAGTATACTTTATAGGAAGTATAATGTGTGTGTGACTGTGTATGTTTGTTTAATAAATAGAAAGAAAAAATTTTACCTTTAATACGAGTCACGTAATCATCGCCCTGAGACGATACCGACTTAGCTTTATCTATGTCACCAAACATTTTAATAGGAGATATCAAAGATTTACGTATTTGCATCGATTTCGCTGCATTTGAACTTATTTCATTTTTGCGGCTACACTTAGACCGACTTTTAGTTCTTCCGGCGGATATCTCGTCCGAGCTTTGGTTCGATCCGAATATTGAATTCATTCGAGTCGGCAGCCATTTTCTCATTTCCTGTGGACTGAGTCGCACTATGGAAACCGACGGGGACTTATCGAGCACGACGGTTTTTAATTTTCCAGGAGAATCTTTTATAATTTTTGTATTAACTTCATTATTACCATTGGATTCTCTCCTAGAATGAGAGCTCGTATCGTGCAATTGCTGTGTTAGTTTATCAAAATATTCCCTCATAGACTGGTCGAGGTCTTCCATGTGGAGGTCTCTGGGCGCCACGGGCCGGCCCCACAGGCCCGCGTCCGGCGGCGGCGCGTCGCGGGGCCCGCGCGCCGTGACGGGCGAGCGTCCGTCCGTGGCGATCGATATGTCCGAATGATCCTTTATTACTTCTATGTTATCACTCGCTTTTGAAACGCTGGACAGTTTCCGTACTTTAGCTTTAGATTTCTTTTTATTATCTTTGCTTTTTTTATACATGTCTATTTGAGGATTTATTGTATTAAATTCGTCGGTAATATTCAGTTTGGGAGGGCTTTTGTCATTTTGTTCTGCGTCATCCAGTAAATTTTGCGTGGTGTTAAATTCGCTTATATCTTTCAAATTTTCTAGCATAATTGACTTGACAGAATCGTCTGCCTCGTTATGTATTTGTGCTTTTTCCACGATTAGTACCGGCAGGGGACTTTCCGAATCCTGATCGCTTTGATCTTTAACCGTATTTTTGTATTTTTTATTAACATTTCTTTTCTTTAGCGATAGATCTTTTTTAGTTTTTCTTTTATCTTTTTCTATTTCCTCCACGATGGTTTCCATTACTGGTTCATTTATAATAGGTTCTACATCAGTTATATTGTTCTTTGGTTCTTCGAGTACTAGTGATGTATTGAGCACTTCTGCTACAGCATCTCTCATACGCTCGTCTTTTAAGTCTTGTTTATACCTTAAAAGCTGTTTCTTTGCGTTTGCTCTCGTTCTAACAGTCATTGGCTTAGCATTCTCACTAACATTTTCAGTTTCATCTAATTGATTTTGGTTATTATTCATGTTATTGAGTCGTTTACTACGTCGCGTAGTCCGACATTTGGTCGTTTTATCGCTACCCAAAGTCATTCTGTTGGCCTTTTTGACATATTTCCTCGCTTTGAAGTCCTCTCCTTCGTCATCGCTATCACAGAAAAAATTATATACGGCCAGTTTTTTATTACGGGTTTTTTTATCAGCCAGTATAATTTTCTCGTGATTATCTTCAATTTTTTTGAGATTATCAAACATGTCGTTCATTTTCTTAGTTCTGGGTGAAACACAAGGATTTTTCAATATTTTTCTATTTCTAAGTCTCCGTATTGAATCTTTACGTATTGTATCTATTTCTTTATACGATGCCGCTAAAGACTTGGGTGTTTTGTCGTAAACTTTGAAAGCGGACATCACAGTGTCTTCTTCGGTCTCAGATATATGTATACCGACTTCATCATTGACTTTTTGATCATCTTTGGGCGAATACAACTTTCTCTTTCGTCTTATTAATGGTGTCTCATAATCAGATTTCTTATCTGATGCATCTGGACTTTTATCTTTTACACCAAGATTTTCAATTGTTTCTCTCTCTTTAATGGGAGACATTCGATTTACATTCTCTATGTCTAATTTGTTTTTATTTCTACCTCTTGGTTTTGTTTTCTTATAGTTAAGTTTAATACCTTTGACGTATTTGCGAGGATTTTTCTTATCTTGTAAATTATCATTTTCAATATTAGTATTAGTTACTTCACTTAAAGGCATTTGTAATTCAATTTGCGTTATATCGTTTTCATATGTATTTATATCTTCATTAAATATTTCTGTACATTTATCAAAGTCCTTGCATACTTTATCAACGATATCGTTAAGACACTCAACAATTTCAACTTCATTGAAATTGAATTCAGTATCGATATTCATCATGGGAAAATCGAATGATTCACTCGATTCTGAACTTGTTTCATTAATCTTCTTAGCAAGTGTAGGACTAATGACAATATCACCATCTCGATTCTCAGTGAAATGTTGTGAGAAGAATTCTTCGACAGCTTGTATATCGTACGTCTGTTTGTCCGTGTTAAATTCGTCTATTTTCTCATACCCTCGCCTATTACCTCTTTCTCTTCGAACATTGACTGTATTAGGAGTGTCTTCATACACTTCGGTATTTGACTCATCTGTCGTAGTATTACTTATAAATGTGTGTTTCTTATGCACCAATTTGTTCTTTTCATTTAAATCAGCATCCACAATTTCATTTTCTATCATATTCATATTTTTACCATTACTATGAGACTGTAAAGCTTCTCGGGTTAATAAATCCACAATATTATCTGTATTTATTTCTTTGTTTTTGGGCAATCGCTCTATAGTGTCGTTGATCACGGAATCATCTGCTGAACCAATAGTAGCTACTAGCAAACAACTTATCGAATTTTCATTATCATTTACTATTGGAGTTCTACATCTCCTTTCCTTTACTTTAGAACTCTCAGTGTCACTTTGACTCTTTATTTTCTCATGTTTTCTCACTTTCTTATGACAAACACCAAATGTATTTAGTTTTAGTGTACTCTGTGATGCGTTTATGTTTTCTTCTGTTTCAGTGACTTCAGTGACGCATGACAGGTCAGGCTCAGCGCAGACGCTTACCAGTTCTTTATTGAACCTGTACCCTGGGAGGGCTGTCAGTTTGTCTTTTAGCTGAAAATTGATTATTTAAATTAGTATGTATTTATTTATTATATCTCTTACATATATGTAGTAGTGTAAAAAACTCTTACTGGAAAATTATGAATTTAATTTAATGTCAAGCAACATTTTTGTTATTTAAAGAATTACCATAGCCAGGGATGACGTTGAAGCTGTAGACGGCGACTGCCATGACACAAGATGCTTATTCCTTGAAATATAGCCTGAAATTTAATCAATTTTAATATTATATATTTTATGATTTTTATACATTATAATACTATTATTTTATATTAGTTGACATTTATAAATCATATAGATAATGTTTATTTGTATACCTCTATACTTACATACAAGTTTAAATACGTTTCATGATTTTTTAAGCTCATACCTACCTGTCAATCAAGCGTCACTTGTCTATCATTACTTATTGATAGTCTATAATATAATTTGCGACCGAATGATCGCGATAATTGTACGTAATTTACAAAGCCTTAATCTACTTATGTGTTAATAAAAACATACCTACATTTAAACAAGAAGTACATATTCAAATATAATGAAGAAAATATTTAAAAAAAAAAACAGTCACCTGAATGTTTCCTCCGTTGTGTTTCCACGGGATGTGAAAATCTAGTGTCGTCTTCCTGCACGATATAACAACTGACATAAACATCTTTATTATTGAAACATACCCACAGTTTTTCATTTATATTTTATTAAATTATATATTTCATACATATATTCGAGATTGTCAATTTTAATACATATGTAAATTTTATGTCATTGTAAATAAAAATATTGCAGAACAAAATATATATATACATATATACAAAACAAGTTATATAAAACTAGCGAGCCTTCGCTCGTTGTAATGTTAAGTGAATAATATAAAGGAGAAATAAATGTATTATATATATTTTTATATAATGCCTCTTATTTTGTACCTTAGTAACAATTATATACATTTATGATAATTTAACAAGGCTGTGTTTTCGTTTTTTAAATTTAAAATATTTGTTTAATATTTTAAATTTTTTAATAAAGTGTCAAAATATCATTCTCAGAGTCTCTACGGAGAGTTTCGATGAGAATTTGGACTTAACTCGAAGAACGTATGGCTCAATTGTCAACGAGCTCTTAGACGGGAACCGAGAGGTGCGGGTTCGAGGCCCGCTACTTTCAAATGTGTGATAACACTATATAATGATTATTATTGAGTCATACTTACAGATGTATTATCAAGCCTTCGAGTTTCTCTTTTACCTGGCGATACATTCATCTGGTCATCGATATCTATAAGTAGCTGAGAACAAATGTTTATATAATAATAAAAAAAAATTGTCTCAGCAATTATAAGAGAGGATAAACAAATTAAAATAAAAAGCCACTAAGATGACGTCACAGGACAGGAGACAGACAATAAATGCAAAGATTCTTACTCGTTAGATTAGGTTAGGTTTTATTTAAGAAAAAAAAGGAAGTTAGGATGATTACAACGCAAAAAAAACATTGACTAAATTTTATTATTTTCCCACATAACTATTTTTATTTTTAGCACCATTCAGGTAAGTTTCTGATTTTTAATAGGTACTTGTCATATATATAATCATTTTACCTTTAGACATTTTATGAATATATAAATCAAATTAAAAATATACAACTATTCTTTAATTTCATGTTGTTCGTATCAAATGACCTGATATTTAGTATCGAAGACATTTCTCAAAGCACTGTCGATTTTCTTCAGGTTAGCTCTGGAGCTAACAACCAGCGTGACGTCACAGTCGCGTAAAACGCTCGAGGAGTGAATTTTTAATGGATCCAATACTGTAACAGATAGTAAAGTTTCTGGACAATTCCTGAAAAATACAAAATTATAATATTATTTGTTTTGTTTAATAAAATTATATAGTATACGATTATTGTGTATTTAAAAGCAAGTGTAATATAATATAACGTTATGATGTAGCTCGTGTATAGCAGGGTCCACAAAAAGGACCTAAATTCCAAGACACTCCTTTCTCTGTTTTCGAATGCCGTAACCACGCTTAACATACAATATACATAGGCTTCAAGGCCTCATTCGCTATCATTGTAAGTTCAATTCCAATTTGAAATTTTTTACATTTATTAGCATAGGTACTAGCGTCAGCACACGGCTTCACCCGCTGCATATTACTGCAAGATTTCATTTAATTCTATTCATTACTTTTGGCTTGTAACCAGAACAACCATCCATCCTTACAAGTAGAATTTATATGTATATTTTCATTTTGTTTTTTTCTTTGACTTTGAATCAAACCCACACGATGTGCCAAATATTTTTATTCATCATAAAAATAGAATTCTTACTAATACCTATACAACTGCACATGTCCAGTGTTCTCCTCCTCTATGGCTAGCGCGTCCCAGACGGCGGCGGGCGCGCCCAGCAGCTCCTGCACGCTCGCCTCCAGCATCAGAGATATGCATTTGCTGCCAGAATTAATATCTACGTAATAATCTCTTTTGTCCTTATCCTGAAATTATATAATACATAGGTATTCTTCATAGTAGATGCGGTGGTGTAAACTCGACTACTCTAGTACGGGCACATGATGAGGCAGGACGAAGCTAACGATGTTCAGCCTGGCCATCCTGGACGCAAGATAGGGCAGAGGAAAACCACACGCCACGTGGTGGTCTACCGTTCCTAGATGCCTTCAATGAAAAAACACTGAAGAAGAAGGAGAAGAACACACATTCTTCATAATAGTAAACAATTTATCTCGCAAAGTATGCGGAGAAAAGCATTTAACGCTTTGAGGCCGAATTTGTTTTTATTTATAAAAGTACTATAAAATAAATAATTATTTCTATACATACCGATATTAACGTGACATTGCCTATAGAAAATCTTCTACAAACGAACGACGTAACGAGGCCACCTGCGTCGTTGTGTGCATTTAAAAACTCTCTGGCGTCCTACAAATATTTTTTAAATAAGTATATAATAAAAAAAATCCAACTCTAACTAGTACGTGTTATTAGGCCCATTTCTAATATTATTTATTAGCTTCATGATATTTTCGCTTATAGCAGAATATGTAGAAAAAACATAGCATTGAGACTCTCCGTTTTCTGCTGCATCCTTGCAGCCCACACTATTCTCCTTTTTATAATCTGTCATTTCAATATTTAGGCATATAGTATTAATTAAAATTAGGCATATAGTATTATATTAAATTTAGGCATATAGTATTTATATATCCCAAACACTAAATTATTGATATACTAAGTAAGATGATTATGTGACAAATAGGTATATATTTAAACATATCTAGAGAGCAAAAAGAATCACCTTAAAAAAATGATGCCACGGCCGTTTCATGAATATATCAACAGCTTCACCACTGTATAGCGAAGATGGAAACCACTTGGCGCAAGCCGCCCTTCTGACTGCCGAGTCTTGTCGAGGCAACAGCCATCGTAATAATGTCTCCATTATACTATATTGTGTGCGAATATCACCACAAGTGGCCATTTGGGATGATAATTTTACACTGTAAATGTTATAATCACAAAAGATATTAAAAAAGCTACAAAGAAAATGCTTTATCTTGCTTGCTTCTTAGGTAATGTGTCAGGTTCGCTATCAAATTCGAATTCTAATGCTAAATATTCTTGAACATATCACTACCACCGGATCTGAAGGCAGTTCTGCTGAGAAGAGCCCGCAACGAACCCAACAGGTGCTCTTGTGAGTATTAGTCATGAGATCCAAGCAAGTGTGTTCAGTTCATTTATCTAATATTATGAACACACTAAGGAAAATTCATTTAAAAAAGAAATATAAAAATAAATTAAAGTAACAGGACTCGAACCAGCTCCTTTAGGAAACCATATAATACACTTATAGGGTAAGGACGAAATCATCGTAACGTTATAAAATCGCTAATTTTCGAACAACAAACATAAGTTATAAATTATAATGTATTTCGAGTATCGCTGTGGTCATTTTTTTTATGTTTCTGGACTTTTTTAGCAAAATTCGATTTTTTTGGATTCGTATCGATTTTTGAGCAAAATTCGATCCACACCCGAGTGTATATAGTGAATTATTTTTATTTACTACCTCTGGTATCAAGACAAAGCACGGCGTGGAGTGGAATGATGTCTCAAAAATTGGGTGAAAAGTGAGGAACAGAGTGTCTTACACTAGGTACCTTTTCCCTTCCCTAATATTTCCGGAATATAACGTGAACCTATATCATTATGAGATATATAACAAATAATAATAGGTATTTCATATAATATAATGTTGCATAGAACAATATAGGGCCAATTAAGAAAATATATGGTCATTGGTTTGATTCTCAGCTGAGTGAATGTTTTGATAATAACATTTAAATAATCTAGACTTAAAGTTAATCTTAATTACAAATGTCTAGTAACAGCCTAACATGCTTGTTATCAAATAATGATTATGCTTGCTTTTATTATAGAAGCAAATATAGATAGCAAAACAATAGCGACAAGTTTAAAATATATAAGATAATTAAATATATATTTTGATCACACTCACAAGTAATCTTCAAATTTCTCTCTAAATGCAAGTCTTATCTGTCTACTTGACTCTGCACAAAAGCTATTTAAGCACTGCACTATTTTAAATCTCTGATTTACATCGGGTAGACTTTGTGTGGCTAAATCTAATAGCCCCTCAGTAGTTTCTTGTATTAAAATATTGGTAAGTTCAAAATGTTTTGTGTGAATTTCCTGAAAATATGTTTATTAGTTTTTATATAACAAATAATTTGATCTGGTTTTTATACTTATGATTTAAGATACTAAAGAATTTAATTCAAATGAAACCAATATTAAATAAATAAATATTTTAAATTTGCACCTGAATAAATTTTAATAAGACAGTCAAAAAACTCCACCAATTGATAGTATGAATAATTAGATGTTTCCGTATAGCATCTAGCCAATACTGAATGAGTAATATCAGTTCCTTTCCTAAAAGACTCCATGTTTTTGATGACGGCGTTTTCAACATTAATTCAAAAATTTTGAGGGCCACACCATTTTCATTGCATTTGGTAAAATACTAAAACAAAAATATAAGCTTTACATATTTCTAAATAAATATCTGGACATAATAAATTATGGAAACAGTTTTACCTCTATTTCGATCGAGCGGACTTTTTTCAATGCAAGAACGGTCGACATATTAAATTGTACTTTAGAATTTAAGTGATCAGACAACATATTTTCAGTAGCAGATATATAATCATCCACATTATTGACGGTTTTTAACAATTTGCCTACATCCATCTTTTTAGAGAAAAATTCAAGCACAACAATTATTGCAATTTGAAATATTTAAATAACAAGACATTTCCCGCGAAGAAGAATTGTCTTTATAATTCAATTTTAGTGGCATAGACAACCTTACCAAGAGTGTTACCGTATTTAAATATGTAAAATATACTTGTATTTTCACTTCAAATATACATTAATAAAAGTCAATAATAAATTAATTAAATAGAACATTAAATATAGGATTTATTAATCTAAAAGCTAAATAAATTTATTTATATATATATATATATATATATATATATATATATATATATATATATATATATATATATATATATATATATATATACTATATATATATATATATATATATATTATATATATATATATATATATATATATATATATATATATATATATATATATATATATATATATATATATATATATATATATATATATATATATATATATATATATATATATATATATATATATTTATTGTAATATTATATTATCTTTCACAAATTAATAAGTTTGATGAAATTAATGAGTTTAACTGATTATATTAATATATATTAATATTAAACGATAAATCTAAACATGAAATTCGCACAGTCTTATAAGAAACATTTTTACACTTTTATGATTTTTTTTTATTTTAGACTTTGTGTGTAAATATTTATTACTTATCTTTACTTTATTAATGGCTACACGATAATATTATCAGTCATAAAATAATATAATGTAATTATTATTTAAATTTTGCTTATATATTTAGAGTAAAAGTTATGGCAACACAATTGTAAAAGCTACTCTCTCAAGTGTCCAAATTGCAGAAATGACGGGCGGCGGTTGGTTCTACTGGTTGTGTCGTTCTATACTCTATAGATTGACGATAAAAGCTATCGAAAAATTATGAAGACCGATTATACGTTAAAATGTCCAGATAATGATTATAAAATCATTTAGGCGCGTGTTTATCTCGTTTACCTGTTCATATTTTGTCATTTCAGTGTTATGATCGCAGCGTAGCGGACGGTTCTTGACACTCGAAACCAGTCGATATTATGTGGTCGGAACGCGAGATCGACATAAGAATTTTACAATTATGATGCCTATGGTGTATACAGTGTATGGTTTCGCTATATTTTTTATGATCGCGTGGATTTGTTTGTGGCTAATTCATATAATGGCTCTGTCATATTCTAAGTGGAAATTGCACCGAACCGTGGACCGGTCGCCGCCGGAACAGCCATATCTCGGAGTTTCTATCTTGAAGCCGCTAACCGGCGTCGACCCTAACTTGTTTTCCAACTTAGAGACGTTTTTTACACTGGACTATCCCACCTACGAGCTGCTTTTCTGTGTGGAAAATGAAAACGACCCAGCCGAAATGCTCGTCAACAGCCTTCTACATAAGTATCCTCAGGTGGATGCCAAATTATTCGTGGGAGGATCAAGCGTCGGAGTTAACCCTAAAATTAATAACATGCAGCCTGCGTACTTGGCCGCAAAATATCCTTTGATATTAGTGAGCGATTCTGGTATTCGTATGCGAGAGGACACGCTACTGGATATGGTCCAGCACATGAGCGAGGGTGTGGCGATCGTTCATCAGATGCCTTTTGCCTCCGATGCCGACGGCTTCGCCGCCGTTTACGAAAAGGTGTATTTCGGCACAGCGCAAGCGCGGATGTATCTTGGCGCGGACTTTCTCGGCATCAACTGTCATGTTGGCATGTCATCGATGGTGCGGCGGTGTGCGCTGGAGGAGAACGGCGGGTTGGCGGCGTTCGGCGAGTACCTGGCCGAGGATTACTTCATGGCCAAGGCGGTGGTGGCTCGCGGATGGCGCATGCGCGTAGCGTCGTTACCGGCGTTGCAGAACTCGGGCGCGAAGTCCGTGGGAGGCCTGCAGGCGCGGCTCAAGCGATGGGCGCGCCTTCGCATCGCTATGGTGCCTACGACGGCTTTGCTGGAGCCCCTTAGTGAGTGCATCCCGTTGGGCGCGGGAGCGGCATGGGCGGCGGGCCAGCTTCTAGGCGCGGAGCCGCTCCCGTTCTTCTTGGTGCATGTACTGGTGTGGTTCTTGTCGGACTGGCTGATGTTATGTTCGGTGCAAAACGGCTCGCCCCCGTTTACAAAAGTGGAATTTCTTCTCGCGTGGGTGTGGAGCGAGTGTTGCGCGCCGTTCGTATTAGCCGCAGCGCTCCTCAACCCTGAGATCTCGTGGCGGACTCGCAGCTATCGCTTGGACTGGGGTGGCCGTGCCCACGAGCTCAAACCCAAGCTTAAGTTCTGAGCCCATCCCCCCCTTTATCAAAAGCTTTAATTTGGTGTATGTAGATTATTACATTACGTTGTGTATGATGTGTGGTTATGTTTCGATTCAGCTGAATTTGGATGATGTATGCAGATATAGACTTAAGTTTTGATTGTAATTAATATTTATAATTTTGAATGTATGGTGGATAATTGTTATTATTGTTTTAGAGTTTTGTATGTTTATAGATTAAAACAAATGTCGGCTGTTGTAATATGTTTTCTGGTAGCTTTGATTGCCAATGACAATCTGCCATATTCAGTTTATTTAAATTTATGTAAATATGTAAAATAATACATATGAACAAAAGTTAAATATTATTGTTTGAATTGATTTGCTTATTAAATATGAATAGCGGAGGACCTCATTACTTTTCTATATTTCACTCACTTCTGAGAAGGGCAATTTGAATAATTGATATAGCAATATAAAGTTTACAATACATGCACACTAATGCATTGTTTACTATATGTTATTATTTATGTCACACAACATAAATTTAAAATATTAAATTCTCAGTCTCTTTTATTGATAACTTGAATGACTACAATTCTAAATATGAGTGAACAGGGTTATTCTCTCGAGTACTATCTTTTTATTATTAATATTTTTCAAGAAGTCTTTTTTTATTTTTTTGTACCTTTGGACAGGACGGAAGAATTATTTATCTGTGCACATTGGGAACGGGACCAAAATGGTTGAATTTTGTAAACATTAGTGTAAAGTGCAGAGTAATTTTTGGTATTATTTACTTAGTTTCATCAAGAAAAGTTGAGAGAAAAGACTGGAATTTTTCTAATAAATGTCCAAAGGTACACAATTTTTTTTTGTTTGGATTATATTGAGATTTCTTTTTTATTTTTTGAGAATTTTTATTGTGTCATGTTTTGATTTTGTTGCTTTACTCTATCTCTGTGCAACTTTAATTAAATTAAATCTTGGCATCAAAATACAGGATATGACGTTGGTGAAACATAATAAATTATAATAATATACAGCATAATAAATTAGTATAAAATACAGCATAATAAATTAGTATAAAATACAGCTACAAGCTTTAAGAAAGTGTAAAATTTAAGCTTATATAACAATACCAGATTTAAAAATGTGCAATGTAAATATTTATAACTTAAATAACCATTTAAAATGACAGTGTTTGTAAAAGAAATAAAATTTTATTTTTAACATACAGATTGTGATAATGATTACCATTGCATATGTGAATGAACAAATTTGTCACGTTCAGCTTATAGTAAACAAATGAAAGTATGTACATGATTAGTGTTAAAGTGATTTTATCTTGAACATTGTAAAGCAAATTCTTTATCAGTATAGAAAATATAACAGTATCTAGACTAATAACTAGGTATGGTTGATAAAGATATTTTCTTTTTATTAATTATTAAAAAAAAACAACAATTTCATAATCCACTGCCTAAACAATTTAAATGTGCAAATTTTTTATTTGTTATAATACAGTGTTAATATAAGTTTCCATAACTAGTATTTTTGTACTTAAAAGTACATAGTGTACAAAAATATAGAGACAACACAAAAATTGCCATTTAAAATATACACATATATATATATATATATAATATATATATATATATATATATATATATATATATATATATATATATATATATATATATATATATATATATATATATATATATATTATATATATATATATATATATATATATAAAATGTTTCAAAGAAATTCAATGTCTTTTCTTGTCATCTTGCGACATATCCTGTATCTAAAATACGTACCCGATAGCGTTGTTCACGGAACGACCTTGAAGTAGTAGTAGTACTTGTATACTATATTTATTTAAATCATCTATTTGGCATAAAATCCAGGTTAGATTTCCGGTTGGTACAATTTATATAACATATTATATTCTAGTAAAAACTTATTTTATCAGGTTTACCGTGAATTGGGCTAATAGGGGTAGAGGTGCATAATAATGTCCAGTCTGGTATAGAGATATGGCTGAAATATTTCAATACTCGAAGTTGTTGTGTTAGTTAAGTTACTTAGCATTTATCTGATTGATGCTAGCTCTATATAGTACAAACAAACGTAACGGCACATTGTGGATTTATATAGACATTTTAGTTTTAAAAAATTATATATAAAACCTATTTGATATTTTTTTTTTATTTAACTATCGAGGCAAGTGAAGTACATTTTGTCTCAATGAGTACATAATGTATTGTTAACTTTTTTTACATATCATTTCTGGTGTTGTGGTGAAAATATCTTAAATTATTATTAATTATTTATAATAATACCTTATGACATTTTTTTTGTAAGTTAATGTGATTTAGCAATTTTACGGTCATACATTTCTGTATAGCGTGTACGTGTTATATATATATATATATATATATATATATATATATATATATATATATATATATATATATATATATATATATATAAACACACTTTTAGACTTTTTTTTTGGCTGGACGATTCAAATTTTTCGCATTTATGGCGACTTTACGTTTAGCCTGGAGTATTAATTCTTGGTTCTGGAAACAAACTTGTATATATCTAATTTTGATATAGTACTGTCTCACATACGTATACGTATGAGCAAGCTAATCTGCGCAATAAAGATATTATCAGTAATGGATATGACATTAAAAACTGTTTCTATATACTAAGGTAATAAAGGTTTCTATATAAAAGGTTAAAATGCAGTGGGACTCGAACCCGCATCTCCAAGCGCTCTAGCCAGTTAAGCCGCAACTAAAATTAAGTTGTAATAAACGAATAAGAATTTTGCCGTATTTCAGATTTTAATATGTTTGTTAATACGTTTATGTTTTAATACGTTTTTAAATATGTTTCTATAGTGTGCTAAGAAATGCAAAATTAGATTAAGCCTAGAAAATTTTAAAACGTCTGTTTTAAATTTAATAAACTGTAATCGTTTTAAAATACAGTGAATTATAGATAAGACTTTGAGCCAGCTACTATATTTTGATCTATTTCCAATCAAATAAGAAGCCAGATCTCGTAATCTTAGTGTTTAAGCGTAAATTCCATGTTATTTACCTTTTAGTTAAACGTACATTATGCGACAATAAGCACTCGCAATAGGTAAATATTTTTTCAAGCGATATATCAATTTTTTTCTTTTATTCTTTATGTCAATGCGATATTGTCATCCATTCTGCAATGTGCCGGTCATTGTTGCCAACAATTATATAGGTACGGCATTTTGGGGCCATATGTCGTGATATCGTGAATTGAAATGTATGTAAAAATAACTCGGGCATGTGCACTGTACCTGATAACGTCGACGTGTAATAAAATATCGAATCTGTTTGGAAGTATCTTTACTTTTATTATAATTACCTTGTAAGTTGTAATGGATATAGAAGAAGAAATAATATATCGCGGTTGATAAACCATAGATATTTGTTATTTACTGAAGTCTTGTAAATTATTTCAATTATTGAACGCCACCTTTTGATAAGTTAGCTCATGTTAGGATCGTGTTTTTGAGGGGCATATATTTTTTGTGATAGCAACCGGTATACAAACAATTCCACCCGACCAGTAGTTGATGTGTCAGTCATTCACCTTTACCATTTGTATGTAATTGCTATAGTTATTAGTTTTTTTACACCATCATAGCACAATTAAGACTCATGTCCTAACTGACAGAAGGGTTATTGCGGGATCATATTCTATTCAAAGTATTTTTTATAATATATAATGATTTCCTCAGTATGATTAGATATTGAGCGACTGTTCAGTTTCTAGCTGGCTCTTCTGAGCAGAACCTGTCTTCCCAGCCGGTGGTAGATTCCTGTAGGACTGACACTACTGACACTATGTAAATTGACGATTCAAAAGTGCTTGTAGTGTCTAATTGAATAAAGAATATTTAGTTTCCGCCGATCAGCAAGCAAAGTGTATAAACAGAAAGTTCATAACGGAGTGTGTTATCACTATGTCGTCTTTACCCTTTGCCGATAAGTACTGGGAAATTCACTAAAATGCTTAAACATAAAATATATATTTGCCTAATAGAATTATAAATTGATGTACTTATATTTCTTTTTTTATATAATTTAATATTACGATCGGCTCGCTAAATATATGTACATATAGCTACAAGTAAGTACAAAGCACTTTGCGCCCGAAGCCGAGACAGTGCGTGTTGAGTGGCGGACTTCGACGCTGAGCTTTGTCCTGTAGCGAATAGAAAACAATTTATAACCCCAAATATTTTATGTGTAATAGCTATATTTTTCTGTAACCACCTTTAAGTAAGCTAATGATATGCATAAATAGCGCTCAAGTATGAGTAGTATTCGCGCATCGAGGGATTAGTGATTGTAGGATTCATGACTCCGCTTCATGACTCCGTACATCATCCGCGCGATCATTTTGTTTGAAATGATCTGGGATGTATATATACATTTCTAACAAAATTTTATAACTCTAGGTAGACCTCTCTCACTCTCTCTCTGCAGGTTTTGGCTACGCGGCGATTCTTACACAAAATGCAAAAAAGAAAAGCATAAACGCTCATATCTTTTGACTTTACAAATTTGAGGAAAGGGTAAGGGTATTCTTAATATAAGAAAATAATGTTTTTATTTTGTAAAACATTTGTAAATAAAACCAAAGGGTTAGGGGTCGATTCATTAACGAGCGCGCTGACAGCCAGACGGTCAGATTCCTACTGTACAGAGCCATGGCGGCGTCGAGTGTATGCTATAAACAAATAATACTTCGAACGTGGCATTGAGTTCCACCACTCAAATCGCAATAACTCAAAGTTGGGCGGAAAGTGGGCAAATTAGTGTCTTAACACTAGATTCCCCCAGTCGACTATTATTTTTAATACTTTTAATGGTATTCGAACAAGTAACCATTACATCCTGCCACATCTACGCCAAGATTGTGTCAACGATCTGTTATAATTACTTGTCATACAATGAATATTTATTACTATATAGACTCGATTTCAATACATTATTATCAATAAATGCGCGGTGTGTAACCTCTTAATGGCGATATACAGGCGCGTCAATGCGAGTAAGTAGAGTTTCACGTGAGTCAAAATTCTTATCTTTATTCAATTTTATTATTTACTGATAAGAATATGATTCATATGTGTTTAGCAATAACTAATAATTCATAATCATCAAAGATTACATGCTATATGTAGTTGATACTGATAATTTTATGTTCTCGCATCTCCCGCCTGTAACATGGTAGACAGATAACATAGCTGATAAAACGCCACTATCCACATTATTATTAATTTAGTTACAAATACTTATCAAATGACGATGCCGCCAATTTTTTCTTGTTCACTTGTTTATTTAAGCAAGGGGGTTATGTGTTTATCATGTATATCTAATATTATAGAAGAAACTTTTTTTAAAAATATTTTTAAAGTGTTCATCCACACTAAGGATACAAAAAATACTTAAAGAAAATATAAAAATTTGAACGCAGCTGGACTTGAACCCGAGCCTCATGGAAACTGTCCAAGCGCTCTGACAACTAAGCCTATACTATGCGCTCTTCCTCACGCGTTCTTCTGCGTCGAAATTCTTACGAGTACCTATATGCTTTTTACAACTTATAACGTTGCTAGCTATAGGGACAACACTTTAAAAATCACTAAAATATTTAATTAAAAAAAGCATTCTCTTGCCAAATGATTGTTCTTTGCAATAATCTTTGGGTAGCAGAAATTTGTAAAACCCTCCTATCAACTAAAATCCACAGCAAGGAAAATAACAATTTTGAATGAAAAAAATCCCATCCAAATCTATATATTTAGTCTTATATGTTTAGTGAGAGACAGAGTGTGAGAGCTACGTTGTCGTAGACGGACAGACAGACACACACAAATATCGACGTGAAACTTATAACACCTCTCTATTTGCGTCGTTGGTTAAAAATAATGTTAAAGTTAGAGTAAATCATGGACGACAAAGCATTTTACTTGACTTAGTTCTCAGTGAACCGTTTATATGGAGACATAATTTTTTTTAAATATAGGCTCTTATTATGTATATTTACAATACAATTACTCGTAATATTTATAATTTAATGTACGTGTACGTATCTATTGTACTTATATTCTTTATTTTTATATTTAAAACTATGTCATAGTCAATAAAAAAAAAACCGATAATACCATTAGGTACTTTATTTATTATTCCTTCATAATCATTTTCATCTTGATAACTTAGATTTTAGCTTTTAGGTTTTTATTTTTATTATTTTTACTTATCCCACCTATAGCAATGTAACCAGAGAGAACCTGATGTCAAGATTTTTTTATCAGCTTCACACATAGCAGGGTAACACTATCCCGCACATAGCAGGGTAGGCAGAGAGAACCGCAGGCTCGAGAAACTTAGTGTTAAGACACTACGTTCCCCGCTATCCGCCTTACAAGGTATAGGAAGCTACTCGGAAGGAAGGAACTCGTTTTTGCCTTATTGCCAGTGCGAAGAAAATGACAATAACTCATTCACCCCGAGTAGGAATCGAACGCACAAACCGTCACGTTTACAGGCAGAGGCTGTCGCTACAATGCGTTCCAGACATTTCCGCCGAATTTTCCTTACCAGAGCGAGAATCTACTACACAACCTATCGCTTACAGTCAAACGCTGCCACTGCACCACGACGTTACTACTTGATGCGCGTTGATCTTCTTCTTCTTCTTCTTGGCATTAGTCCCGGCTTCTGGCTTCTGGCAGGCCAGGGTCTGCCTTCCGACTAAGCCTACTCCACTTTGCACGGTCTTTAACATCCTCAGTGGACAATCTATTGAACTTGATGCGCGTTGATGTTATAGTGTAATATCTAATTTATAATAGAAAATAAAAATTTTATGGGATAATTTTATGTTTATATTATAAAGGCAAAATTAACTGCAGATATCTGTACTGTACGTCTATACTTCTTACTGAAAAAACACTCTAAGCTAGAAATACGTTAATCCACCTACGCATGGGCTCATTGGAAAGTATGTACTTACTTTGACTGGTGGTTGCAGGTTTAAATTACATCTGGGTAATAATTAGAACGCTTATTCGATCTAGTTCAAGGTGAAGAAAAGGTGTTGTACCACAGGATATATCTGTACCTATGAAATAAATATAAAAAATATATATACAAATTTCAGATGAGCTAAATTTATAATATTAATATTACCATTATTATTAATAATTTATTATCGTGTACCGCAATTAAGTCTGAAACTATGAACGTAGATAAGACATACCTTTACAAACTATAACGGCTTCGTGAAAATGACACTGACCTGGTTTTGGTAGTTTTATTTTATATTCAATATTCCTTTTACTTAATTATGAGCAATAATTTTATCTAATCTATAGATTTATGGTAAACTGTTAATGTTTTTTATTGAAATATACACTTACGAAGTATGAAAAATGTGTCATTGGTGAAATAATAGATATTACAGCCTACATGATGCAATTTGAAGGTCTTTAGAGTCTAGATATTGAGTCAAAAATCTATATTATTTTAAAAATTAAGCATTTTTTCGGGCTTTACGTTCTTTTCGCGTAGCAGTAACACGAAGACAGAGAGAACATAAAGTAAAGTCACTTCGTATTCCACTTTCCGTCTGACATCAAGAAATTGATAGCGTGTTGTGTGCCGTATCTGACGTCATTAAAAAAAATACTTCACAAGGCATACAAAACTAATTACACGTATAATATCTGTATTTAATATTTAGAATAAAATTCGTTTGGTCAAAGTTGCAAACTTATTTTTATATTATCTAATACAAAAATCCTTTTAGCGAGGAAGTAACCTGTTACTCTGTTACTGTAGAAAATATTTAAGTAAGAAACATGTTACTTCACTGAAAGCAACGAAGCGTTCACTATTGGTTACATATTGCCGAAATTTTGCAACAATTAAGTTTAATAAGAGTACTCTCGCATCTGACTGTAAAAATGTAGGTCCTATTTATATATATATATATATATATATATATATATATATATATATATATATATATATATCTATATATATATATATATATATATATATAATATATATATATATATATTATTTTTGCCTTTGTCAGTCTTGATTTTCTTGCGCTTCTTGCGCTTACAAATTATCAGTCATTTGGTATTTGACGTCGTCAGCAATAATTTTTTTTATTTCTTCTATCTAAAAACTTATTATTATATCATAACAAATGCAAAGTAATTTTGAAGATATTTACATACATAGGTAGTGATGAACACACAGGTGTACTTCACCATATAAAGAATAATGTGATTATTAACTTAATAGATACTAGATATGCACCTCAGATATTTGTTATAAGCGGGAATGATTTTTCCTTCTAAATAAATATTATGGTTATCGTGGCGCAGTGGCGTTTGATTGTAAACGCGGAAGTTGTGGGTGCGATTCCCATTCGTATAAATAAATTATTTTCATTTTTTCTCTCTAGCAAGTAGACAAAACTATTCAAGCACCGGTCTCGGTAATGTGGCGGAAAATACTCTGCCTACCCTGCTACATGCGGGCTACAGCGTGAAGCTACTCAAAATATTTTTAGTACATAATGCAATTATTAAAATTATATTTATTTTCTGCCCGGTAGAAGCATGGGCGATAGGTATATCAGTGATAAATCTCTATAACTATAAGCGGTATAAGCAAACACATTTCTCAATTGTTTAGATAGATAAAAGAACTCGGACAGTGGAGATAAGTATTAATACACTATTTAAAAAGGGCCTGTTAAGCCTACACTCAGATCACAAGTACCAGCTCCTCGTCCTATAAAGCGACGCGCACAGTAGATCAAAGTATGAAATGAAATATTAACAATGAGTTTTTATTGTATTTAAAATTTATGTTCCGATTTTATTGTTCATGACAGATATGTATGAATAAATTTTTGTTATTGCACTATGGCCAAATTTAGATACGGCTGACTTCTAACAATGCGTATAGATTAAATACCACAGATAATAAAGTTGTTGCATTTCATTTTACATAGTATTTTCCTTTAGTTAGGCTCTTGATGAGACACTGACAATGTGTGTCGATACACTGGAGCCTTCGTCAAATATCGAAAAGTATTTGAACTAGTGACTGCCGTGCGTGCGAAACGCTAGTGACGTCACATTTCGCACTGGCTTGTTACATACGAAACAACACGTTTTAATGCAATGATAACGATAATGGTACCTACATACTTGTTTTGTTATATATGTAAATAGAGAATGCTCTTGATTTATCATCATCTACTCATATTACACATTTGTTTATAAAATACATATTCCATATAAAATCACTTAATACATTTCATATATTTTAGTGAGCTTCAAAATATTCTAGCATTTACTAGAAAATCTTTGATTAATTTTGAAAAATAAAAATAAAAAGGCCATTGTGGGCCTGGATCTGACTGTGAATGGGAGAATTATTTTCTGTCTAGATAAAGCGCGGCGATTAGTTCCGCTACCCAACACGCAATATCTTGGATACAAGTAGAAGATGAAGAATGGAGTGTATTGACACCAGCTTCTCTCTGCCTTAACTAACAAAACAAATCACTATGTACATATTAAGTTCTCTGTGTATCCCGTTGTCTACAAAATATCTCAAATGAAATCACGAACATTAAATAACATACAACATATAAATTATAATTTTCATATGAGTCGTAATCTTTTTACTAGGAATGACTGATATCGTATTATGAGAATTAAAATATTACAAAATGCGCTTGAAGTCACTTTACATTTGATTTTTGTTTCTATATTAATATTGTAGGTACAGTTGTTATCATGACCACTTTGTTATCAATGTTACAAATTTGTTAGCATACGAGTTGTTCTGCTACTTTGTTTGCGTTGACAGTATTTTATAATGTTAAAAACACGTTTTTTAGGGTTCCAAACGGAAAAATAGAAAACTGATAAGACTATTTTCTTCCCCACTCTGTCTGTTGTCCCTTAGAGTACGGAACCAATTATATTTCTAGTTAAACACAATAAAAAAAAGTCCGACTGGCTGTGATTCGTTTTTGCTGCATTTTGTATGAATAGTACCTATACCACCAATACGGTACTGTACGGTAGTATACCTACCTAGAGTACCTAGAGACCCACAGTTATGAGACTTACCAAGATCTGAGAACTTCTAGTATAAACAAAGGAAAAAGACTGAAAGCTTATAGGAATATCAATAAAAAAAATTACAAGCTTATATGAAATGAGTTCACACAAAATGAGTATATACGACGGCATATATATTTTTGTCAACTTTTGTAGGTTTTGTTTTCGGTTGATTGATAATCGCGAAATAGGTACGGAACCATTGGTGCGTGACTATGACTCGCACTTGACCTATATTTTCACTATAAATTTTGCCAAACCTTGTGACTGCCCCGGGAACCTGTATGCCAAGCTTCACGTTACCACCTAGCCTAGTTTCGCTGTGTGCTGTGCATGACAGTACGTGACTTTGCCGTTGTCTTAAATTTATAAAAAATATCCTTATCTCTTAGAGTTCCACATGATATGTAGATTCTATATTTATAGGTCTATTATCTACATAAGGCGAATAAAAAAAAACTTTTTCTTCCGTCACACATAATCCGCAATGGTTGGAGCGCGTACAAAATTCATTTATTACTGTTTCATTAAAATCAAAAATTGTGTGATAATTTTTTTAGCTCTCTCATTTCTAGCGTTAAGTTATGTTAACAAAATTGCATTTACAAATGGACATCAAAGGGCTATATATATATATATATATATATATATATATATATATATATATATATATATATATATATATATCATATAATAGAAGTAAAATTAGAAATGTCCACATAATATCATTGATTAATTCTTCTCTACAATACTCGACTCTCTTGCCATTCAGTCCCACTGTGTATTGATGTACGTATAGTTCAATAACATAAATTATAATAACTCATTGAAGTACGAGTACATTGAAATTGCATTAGTAAAAAACAATTCTGTACATTTCCTTGTTGTAAAGCAATTCGTTTCATTATGAAAGTGAAATAGGTCTTATATAGATACGTTTTTACGCTTTATCGCTCTCTACACTCCGTCCTACGTTTTCCACCAGAATTAGAGTGCGTGTAGAGTAACGGATTTAAACATTCCTCCTAGTGGGAATCTATCCCACAACCAGCGTCACGTACAATGTTCCACTGTGCCATGATGGCGTTTAATATAAATTAGTTAAATTATATCAAATTGGCTTGAAACTACCGGTCTAAATATAGACTAACATTGATTGTCAATTATTGTTGTTTCTATGTAAGCAGGTTATTTCATGGGATTTCTCTCAAATAAGAAAGAAAACACAATTTAATTCTATAACATATCGTGGCGCAGTGGGACGTCAACTGACTGTACAGGATGGTTGTGGGTTCGATTCCCACTCGGGCGAATAAGCTATTTTTATTTCTTCATTATAGTAAAACAAAATGCGGCGGAGAGTTACCCCACGCAATAAGCAGTGTTAATTCTCACCATTTACTTAGATTATTATATTCGTTTTATCTGTTTGCCTTAATATCAATCAAATGTTAATTGACGACTCTGAATGCGGTTCTTAAGCATTGTCATCTATAAGGTATGTTACGTACCTTTTTAAAAAATCCATATTTGCACGAAATGGCCTGACATACAAACCTGTTGACCAAAATACCAGTAATAACAAACCGGTGTCCGGTGATTATTATAATTCAATAATATATTAAACAAATATTTTCTTTAGACCAAACTAGTGACGCGCACGCGGCTTCGCCCGCTTGGTTTATCATAAATAATAACTTATGTGTTATTCTGATGTATAATCTATACGACTGCAAAATTTCATCTAACTCCGTTCTGTAGTTTTTTCATGAAACCGGTACAACAAACTTGTATTTGTGTATGTGTGTATATTCCAGGTGCCGTTCCTGAGTAAGGGAATACTTCTGCTTATATAAAAAAGAAACTAAAACACGTCTATGGTATCAATTGACAGGAAATAGCTGTAATTCCGTTAAAATATTATCGTTATCTGTGTAAAGCTTATTCAAATCAAACTTCTCTATTGTATTCTTCAGACGTTATCACAATCTTCACTAGCCTTGAAAATATTTGCATTATACAGTCAAATATCGACTAACGTGTATAATATTTAAATATATAAAATACTTTTTAAATATGTAAGTGCTTTATTACAGTCTACGACTGACAAGAAAATTAACAAAATGTCAAATTAATTGGACGGATTTTGATTTTTTTTCCGTGTATAGAGCAACACCAAATTCCTGCTGAAAACCTTTTCTGTAAAAACCGTATGCCTTTGGAACTCCCCAATCCTATCCAGGAAAGCCCTTCCCCAACGCCCCTTATATCTTAAGTGAACAAGCATTTACTCGTCATTGAGAATAGTTAATTTAGCTGCAATTCATTGATTTTCGTCTGTTTTTTATGATTATAAATTTGTCTGTATGTCTGAATAGAGACAAATACGTGTGGGCCGATTATGGTGCGGTAACTATTTTAGATAGATATGATCAAGATTGTCCTTAGTGCTGTATTGTCTCTTATTTTCTAACATATGATTGCATTCAAATTTGACGACTAGTGTATGACAAACCTTGCATTGTCTATTAATAAACTCATAAAATTTAGCTTCTATTACATTCGTCTTAACCTGTTCTGTCGATATCTTCTAATGGCTTGTTGTTGGTACTGGAAAATATTAAATGGAACCTGGAATGGCTAATAAGCCCATACTAGTAAGACAAAATAAACTCCTTCGGCTTTCCATAAGTTTAATTTAAAAAAAGTATATTTTTTGATGTTTCTGGTACCTAGTTATCTTTTAATCTACACAAGTGAAGTTATGTTCGGAACACTAGTACTAATTTTGTGTGATTAATAATAAAACATTTTGAACAATAATATGTAATTTACTGACGGAGCTCGAACTGCTGTGTAAGCAACACATTTGCGTCAACCGACTGTTAATTAAAAAAAATATTGGGCAAGTGCGAGTCACGTTTACCTAAGTATACATTAATAAGGACAGCTTATAAAATGTTACTAACTTAAATTTACGATTTGGTATGTCCTCATATTGTTTCCTCACCGTAAGTGTTCTTACAAAGTTTCATATTTCCCATGTCAACGGAAAATACGTCAATTTCATACAAATGTTGTACAACCGAAGCATAAACGATACAAGAGCTTTTGATTGAATTGACTTAGAAATTAGACTTTCTCTGTATTCTATGGGACTATATACATGTTAATTTCAGCATGATACCTGACAAATCAGACGTCTCGCTGCCCGCCCGTCAAGAACATTTTTGTCTTGTTAGTGTGGCAGACAGACAAATAACCAAGTGGTCTAATAAGAGTTCTGCTTTTGCCCTTTGAGGTACGTAACTCTAAAATTATTGATTGATTAAGTATTGATCTAAAATTATTAATGATTAGCTTAACAAAATGTTGTACAGTGATGAGATTTGAAATGGTGATAGGGTCTGATGTTATCCCAGAGCAACCTTCATATTTTATAGTCACATACCTGTGGAGTTATTGCTGTTAGGAGCTACCACGCCTCAAAGATAAAGACTAGAGAAGAAGAAGATACTAGAAGAAGATAATATTTTATTTTTTTTATTTTAATTTTTTATTAATATCATAGCCATGAATAAAAGTTCAGATGTGTACTATTGGCATATTCATTTAAGCTGATGATGGAAGGTACAATTCCTCAATTGCTATGTCTTGGGCTTGAAACAATATAATAAAACTTATACATATAATATGTGGACACGAAATTATCGCCACTTGACGATGATGAAACTCATTGATATACTTTATCATTAACAAATTGGTATTTGTTAAATTTTATGAAGCTCAAAATATGTGTTTGGTTGAATGCGCCAATCTCAAAAAACAGATTTCAATTGAAATATTATTTTTGCGATGGAAAGTCCATTTATTGATGAAGGCACGCCTTACGCAAGCAAGCCTTACATCACGATACAATTAAAAGGAGCAAAATTACAATGAGAATGTTCCAGAAAGATTTAACGAGCTTCGATTCGACTAAGCGGGTCTTAAACAAAATTAATTATTCAATTTTAGCATCAAAATTAATACCGAATATATTTTATTTGTATTATCGTGTCATTAATTTCACACTAAGGATTTTTTTTTCATATATTTTCTAAAAAGTATTCGAATATCAAACTTGGCACTATTCAATACATTATCTGTAATACTATGGTGTAAGTAATTTAACGTGAAGGATAGTGGAGACTTTTCATTCTGGAGACTGATTATGAAAACCCTTAAAGTGGGTCAAAAGTGGAGAGCGGAGAGAGAGAGCTAAGAAACAATTTTAAACCATTTCTACACAAACCAATATTCAAGCGTCATTTAATCTATGGCCACCCTTAAGAGACCGGTTCGCTAAGTATCATAAATAGTTATTTAGGAAATTATAATTTAATAAATAAGTAATTTTAGTCTACTCGCTCGCTATGCAGAACAATCGTGCTGATAAAAAGGAATGCCATTGCACAGTATTACAACCGTTGTTAAGGTAACACAATACTGTAGGTATGTAGGTAATACTCAATTAGAGATCATTGGCTGGAGTCTGGACAGACAGACAGTTTTAATAATAACTAGAAAATGTGAGTCTTCCGACGCGGTTGCGTGAGGGCGTAGTCCTTAGAGACTGGCCTATTTCGTTTCGACCTTGATATAACGTCTCCTATACATATTTCATATACAATGTCTACTATATTCGATTAATATTTACTTAGAAAATTTATTATTTATAAGAAAAACAGTGGGTTTTTACAGCAGTTGGTATGTGCCCGCAATTTTCAGTATGCACTTGAGGGTATATTTATGTTCTTCTCCACGCATTGTCTCGAAGTAGGGCGGAGAGCGGAGAACGGAGTGTCTTGACGTAAGTTATCTTTGCTTGCCCTGCTATATGCGGGATAAATTGTAAATATATTACTATATCATTCTATATCCTATAGTATAATTTTAATATGAAATAGAATTTTTTTTACTTTCAGTTCTATTTATTAAACATTCTACTTAGACCAATCGAAGGCTATATATTATATAGTCAATTATTTCGATAGCTCTACGTAACTACTGAGAAATTCAATTACTTTTCGTTACGCTATATAGCATACGATTTGTGAAATATAAATGTATGTACATATATTACACGTCATGAAGAATAATGCTACAACTATAACGGGACAAAATATTTTAAGTAAGAACAATATGCATATGAGATCTTGGTCTCCTATTTAACATCAAGTATGTTAAAAATCTAAGTACCCAAAGTCGAAAATGAACCCTGTACTTTTTAACTAATTCAAAATACTTGAGCAATTCCTTTTTATTACACCCGCTATATGGCAATTTTCTCTTCTGTTAATATAGTAATTCAATCGATTTGGTTAATTATTCAATATGACAGCCAATCTAGAAATAATTGTATAAAAAATGAAATGAAAAATCATGAAACGTGAAATTTGGCAAGAAGGTGATGGATAGGATACGAGTCATGACTCATGGACAGATACGAGATAAGAACGGATCTTGCGAATTTAAACCTCTTAGGGGCTTCAAAAGAGGAAGTATGCTGTAACTTTTAAGAAAATATATAAGCATATAAATCTGATGAGGAGCTGTTTAATAGCGTGCCCATATACTGGCATAGCCTTACTGAAGAATGATCAGACTTAGATCATCTCACATTGATCTTGAAATTAACGACCAGCTTCTTCGTGATATGCATATTCGACAGTTTATTCTGAAAGACCTGTAGGTACATTTATGGAAAAAAAATTAGATGTCATGCTTTAATTAATGTAATTATAAATGTATAAAAAAATAAATCTTAAAAATGCTATGTTTTGTAAAAATATCAGCCAAATAAACCCAAATGAAATTGGACTTTTAAACATTTTTTGAATTTGGACGTGAAGAAATTGTTAATGACAATGAAATCCATGTGAAAAAAGATGCAAATAATTTATATAATTAAATATTAGTTAATTATTTTCAAGTACCTATATAACTTTTAAAATTATAAATCGTCGCCTGTTACGGCCACGGCGGCGTGACTTAGGGCAACCTTGCGTTGTAGTGACGGTTGGCTACAGTGATGGTGTCATCGGGGTCTAGAAGGACGCTACGAGGGCGTCGAAATAATGGGTGTGGATGGGGAGCGCTATTTAAACGCTTCAACTATGAGGGGATTGGGGTGGGAGTCTGCGCGCTCGTAGTAGCGCTTGGCTAAACCTTTGTAGAACTCCTTAATCGGTTTCAATAAAATATAAATAAGGTAATAAGGAAACAGGACTTGCTGAATTATAAGAAGTAATGCAATGCTGCTTTCCAATGAATTATAAAAATTAAAGATCTGGAACTTATGTAGAACCACAAAAAAAATCAAAGTAAAAATAATAAATATTTTGATTATTATTGTTATGTAAAAATCTAACACGTGGAAACCAATCTCCATGAGATTTCAATGAAAAAGGTCTGTGGGGTGGCAAAGATCATAAAGTCCACGCCAACGAAGTTGTAGGCTTAGTAGACGTCAAGTAATAAAATGTGCTCCACAATTATCTTAGCTTTTACAGTTTACAATGGTTTTTTTCCTCCTTCTAAATTATAATATATTTTGGGTGTGGGTCAAACAGGAAAATAACAAAAAAAAATACAACAGTGATTGCGAGTGATATGAAGTTAACTACAGATATGTTTTTTGTATGGTTTATTTCTATGATTTATTTGCAAATTAGCAATTTTGAGATTGTTTCTCTTATTTCTAGTGTGAGAAACTTTTTACCAATTAGGTAAATGGGAAGTACTCTATAGATTTTGATTTCGTGCCGAATTTTTTTTATCGCGTCGACTTAGAAGTTTTATATTTTCTGTGTCTGAGGACTTGGTTATTTGATATTAATCTCAGCTCGATATCTTCACGTGATCATAAGAAAAATTGTCTACACAGACGACCAGGCAGACAGACGGAGCACAGTGATCTTATAAGAGTTCAGTTATTTTTTCTTTTGAAAACCTAGAAAGGTACGAATTTGATTTTTTAACAGCGAATTTGATCTGTAAAAGATATATATATATATATATATATATTATATATATATATATATATATATATATATATATATATATATGTATATATATATATATATATATATATATATATATATATATATATATATATATATATATATATATATATATCTTTTACAGATCAAATTCGTACCTTTCTAGGTTTTCAAAAGAAAAAATAACGGAACTCTTATAAGATCACTGTGCTCCGTCTGTCTGCCTGGTCGTCTGTGAAGACAATTTTTCTTATGATCACGTGAAGATATCGAGCTGAGATTAATATCAAATAACCAAGTCCACAATGTCCACAATGTCTGTCCACCCGGACGCCCAAGGAAGCGATGGCTGGATGTCGTGACACAAGACATGAGAGCCAATAGATTGTCCACTGAGGATGTTAAAGACCGTGCAAAGTGGAGTAGGCTTAGTCGGAAAGCAGACCCTGGCAAAGCCGGGACTAATGCCAAGAAGAAGAAGAATATATATATATATATATATATATATATATATATATATATATATATATATATATATAATATATATATAATATATATATATATATATATTATATATATATATATATATATATATATATATATATATATATGTGTTTTATATATATGTATTTACATGGTGTATATACACACCATGTAAATACATATACAATGTGATTTCGTATAACATATAGAATAGAACGCAATTCAGTTTAAGCGGCGAAGCGGCCAGCGGGGGGCTAGTAGATAGAGGTTAATGTTAATGTTTTTTATGTATTCTTTTATTATTGCTATCAATTTTTCGCATAAAAAACCTACCTATGACTTATCTATCGTAAACTTCGAAAAAGTATGCATTTTAACCATTTTTCACCATGTTTTCTGAACATTTAAACGTGGCTTATAATTTCCGTTATCAACAAAAACGATATGTGACTACCATATTTGCTTGAGGTAAATCCTTGCAACTAAATTACATTCGAGTCATACAACTACACTGTTTTGCTCGAAGGCTCGGCCAGATCATTGCTGTAAAATAATAAGACCACTTCATATATTTTTTTCTATTTCTATGTAAATACTCGCGACACGCGCGCGGCTTCTCCCCCTTGAACTACACGAATATTTATATATAATAGCTTCACGCTGTGCCCGCACATGACTGGGTAGGCAGAGGGAACCATGAAAACTGTAGGAACCTAGTGTTAAGACACTCCATACCCCGCTTTCCGCCATTACGTGTTGAGTGGCGGAACTTGTTATCACAGCGAGGAAAATGAAAATTATTAACTTACATGCAGATGCTGTGCCTCTGCGCCTCGACGGCCCTCTTATATTATATGTATAATATATTTCTAGTGTGCTATAGTATAGCCTATATCCTTCCTCGATATATGGACCCAAAGAATTTCGCAATTCTAACCAGTAGGTAATTCCTGAGATTATCGGGTTCCACCAAACAAACTTATATAATATTAATATAGATATTAAAATTATTAATATTATTGTAAACGTCATGTTCAACTAATTCGAATATTGTCAACAATACGTAGGTATTAAATTTTTTATCTTCATTCAAGATAACTTTAATCGATAAGTACTTGTAACTAACATAAATTATTAAAATAACGTTCATTATTACAGTAACTGGAATTATTTGTTCACACTGTGACAGCAAGAATGGTTTTTCCCCCCAGCTCTGATAAGAAAATACGATACGATGAGACAATGGCTAAAACAGTAGTTATAATTAATACATTAACTTAAATACAGATCAATGTGCTAAAAGCGATTTCTTACAGGCGGTTCTACTAGAGTACAGAGAGGTGCAAAAATATATATGTTATTAAGAGATATTTCTTCATTAAAATGTATGACTGGTATGAGATGGAAGTTAAGGGGAGACCTCGGTTGACCTTCGAAAACAGTGTCGAAGATACTGAAAGGAAGGTCACGTAAAAGGACCCCCGGCCGCATAAAGAGGTTAATGACATTTGACGAGGCGAAAGTAGTATACAGGGACCGCAGCGTAAATGTATGACAGTAAAATGATGGTATAGTGTACATAATATGTTACAGCAAATATGTTAGCAGCAGCGTGGAATTCCGTGATCAATGCGTCTTAAATGGCCAAAAAATGAGAGAAGCTTATTCGATCTTCTCGATTTATAGTAGCTGGATACGATGCGTAAACTAGACTAGGCGTACAGTTACTGTTCTTGTCTTCAAATTATATATATTTTGTCAATAAAGAAACTAAATTATCTTATTATCTATAAATTAACATTTTATCTATAAATTAACAAGATTCACAAACTTCAACAAGTTATCTGTGAAAGAATAACATATATAGTGTTTAAATTATTTTCAATTACTATATTCCGAACATATGTATATAGCAAGTTATACATTTACAGAGAGATAACCTATGGCCAAGACACTCCTGCCTCCATTTTCCGATCAAATTCGAGACATTGCGTGTTGAGTGGCGGAACTCAACGCCGCGCTTTACCTTGTCAGAGCTGGTGAATTTAAATGATTCTCATTAGTAATCGAACTAACGAGTTACGGTCTGACGCTGTCCCAATTGGTTCACGACAAGCCTCAACAATATTAATAATTAATAACTACCACCAATATTATTATTGATTATATTATTATTAATAAGATGTTACGATATATGCTACATACAAAATATTTCTATTATCAGACTGTTTTAAATGATTTATATTTACACGTGACGGGCAATGGTGCATAGGTACCTACTACATATTCGTGCACACATTCGTAGATAAAACGTTGGACAATATTGTAAGGTGGCGTGATCGAGTTGATAAAGTTGATGTAAATTTTCACCTGATTTTATAAGACGATTGTGGTTTATCTATATAGCAAAAAACCCCTTTTTACGAAAATTGGGCGGACTGAGGAGTATGAAATATGACACACTTATAGTTCGTGTGTAGGCGAAGTGTAGAACGGTAATATTTTTAAATAATAATGCTTATAAAGTATATTAAATCAATAAATAAAACATTACACTTACTATCATATTTTTAACAATATAACTTTTGTATAAAGTGACGTACACGTTGCTATGGCAACGAGTACTTCACGTGACAACGGGTCTTCCAGTTATATTTAAATGTACAACATACAATAACATTTTAATGTTTAATATATAATAATTAGTCAACACTTAGTGTAGGTTTAAGGTTCCCTACCTCAATAGGAAATAACGGAACGATCACTTTGTTGTCCGTCTGTCTGTCCGTCATATTCCGTTATTTTAAGAGTACGTGCTGGTATCAATCTGAAATTAATATTAGAAATATTTAGATCTATAGCAACTTGGAGCACAGAAAGAATCAATATTCTAAGTCAACGCAATCAAAAGCTTCATTTTACCGCATTTTATATGCCGTTGAACTTTCCGTCTTAATTAACGATAATTAAGGATTCGGTTCATATTTAGTAAAATTTTTAGTGTATATAAAACTGATTATAATTCAATGTAAATATATATAAACTACTTTATAAATTATTAAAAAAAATGAGGAAATAAAGCTTTTGTTATTTTATTCATTGTTAACGCTCACAATATCCTAAAGGTCAGAAACCAGTGCGACCAGTGCGGACCATTCGATACAAAAACCTGTTTGTTCTTTTCGGTATATATAGAATATAGATTTGCAAACTATGCAAATGATTTATGTACAAGTGTGTAAGCTAACATATATGATTTACGAATATTTTATCTGTTCAAGCGGCAAATGTTCACTGAGTAAGCAGAGAGAATGTAGTGTCATAACACTCAGTTCTCCGCTTTGTAATAACAACGTAATTTGCTTATTAAAATATTTGGACTTTACACATGTGGAACATCAGTGAGACTATCATTGTGTCGATAGTTATTTTAAAATATCTTAGAATACAGTTAATTACATACTTACTTGAGAATTGAAACTCCTCACATTGACGCCATAGCCCCCGATGTTCTGGACCCTAGGGGAGGGAAAATTAGAAGAATTTTATATTAATTTTAAATTTACAAATGTGGTTTAGTAGTTAGAACAGTTTCCATGAGGCTCGGATTCAAATCCCGCTGCGTTCAAATTTAATATGTTTTCTTTAAATATTTACAAATATAACATTCTCAAGTATAATAAATGTAAAGATAGTGATGTCATTTGTTATTAATGCAGCCTTCGTTTCTTCCTCGATCCTTTAAAAATTGTATAGATATGATCATTACGTTAGCATTTTCAGTTTCATACAAGCCTGTGTGTCGTCAGCAGTCGCAAGGTAGGCATAGGGCGGTACGTGACGTGCGACTTTCTTACACTCTTGGGAATCCTAAATTATGAACTATATTCCGACGTGGTCACCGGAACGTGGGTCTCGATTTTCAACATATATATATATAAACATATCTGAAGCACAGTTTTTTAGTTATCTGTCCTTGCTTTCATAAAAATTAAGGAAACACGTATGTACGTATAAAAATATAAGACTCATTGTAATCGTTATAAACAATAATGTTAACACTAGTGTCTTGAAAGCGGTTTCGCCCTCTTAAATTATGCTATTAGTTATTTATTAATAAAGTGAATTGCATTCATTTTTCATATATTATAGCTCATATGTTATTCTTATGTATATGTTACATTACTGCAAAGTTTCATCTTAATCAGTTCTGTAATTTTTGCGTGAAACCGGAACAAACATACAGCGTTCACATTTATCATATAATAAGTAGCATAAGTAGGATTATTAAAATGTCAATTACAATAGAACAGTATAATATACTATATACACGATAAATAAAACAAATTCCTATAACTAATTGTGTGTCATTATCAATTTTTCAGGCCATGGCCAAGGTCGTGCGTGCTAGGTGGCGGTTCAAGCCCGCGCCGAGCGCCAATAGGTAGCCACGCTATAGGTGGCACCGTCTAGACTAGAGAAAGCAAAGCTTGAACTTAATTACGTAATATATATGTCATAATTTAGTTTTTGATTAACATTAATATAGTTTTTAAGAGATATATTATTGTCCATTAAAATCTATATTTAATAGTTACCTGTGTCGTAATTGTTACAGTACGATAGTGTGGTTTGAATCCTAGATCTGATTATAAGCACGGATGGTGTGGGTTCTCCATTAGGGAAAATCAATTAATTTAATTATGTCGCTGTGATAGAAAAAATAAGTTCCGGTTCCGGAGTTTTGAGTTCGGAGTTTTTTAACATTAGAAATAAATGTCATGAATGAAAAAAATGTCATTAGCACTCTATATACATACAAAATTTAGCTTGTCTCGTCCGTCTCGTACCGTCCTTACTTTACCATCTGTAAATTACCACCAGCAAATAATAAATATTCTTTATACGGCCTTCCTGATATATTTATAGAGTGCTGCTTACCAACTTATGTTTCTTTAATTATTAAAAAAAAATGTTGATTTATTAATTATAGAAATAAACGTTGGTATAGAGAAATGAAAGTACTTAGCATTGCAAGGTGTCACCGTGTGGGTGCCGGGCTCGTCGCATTGTAGGAAGAGGAGCTCAGAGCAGCGCCCGGGACTTGCGATCCAAGTGTAGGCTTAAAACCACTTTATCAACACTTACCTCCACTGTCCGATGCTCCCCCTACTATGTAACCAAATTCGAAATTATTATACTAATACCGCCTTCGAAGTACGTTCTAGAAATAAATTAGTATTAGTTCTAGACAGGCCGAGATCTTTTGTCAAACTATAGAAAAATTTTGCTGTTATACCTCTCGTTTCCACTTCAACCGCATACAAATTAACTCTAAACCTACTCCTCAGTTCAGTTCGTTACTTACGGAACTGTAAGTGCTACCAGTATTACACGTCTTAGATTTCGAGAGTAGGTAAATGAAGATATCCGATATTGATGACGAAACAACAATATTCTCATTATTTATACTATATCTCATATGCATCCATCATAAGTCATCGTCCAATCAGGAGCCTGTTCTGAAATTGAGAAAGACTTATGTATGGCAGTCAGAGGCAGTGACACTTAATAGGTTATGTCCTCATTCTTTTCGTCCACGTACAGAACTCATCTTCTTCATTTCTCTCACTCGTCACTGCTCTACAGAACTCGTCTACTTTGCTTTCGTCTACAAAAGCTAGGATGGTTTCAGTGTATTTGTTATTGAACTTAAACCGAGATTTCATTTTCCATTTTTCTCATGACTAATTAGTTTATCTTTTTTAAAATATTAATAACGATTGATTTTTACATTTGAACTTTTATCGCTGTGTTCGATAATATCTTTTTTTTACAATTACTTCCGTTCGCTACGATAATACTATTACAATGTTAATTAAGGTTATCAATATTCTTATTATTAATAATCATAACTAACATATAACATACTTTAAACTAATATTATTATGGAATACTTTGGTATTTTAATTATTTTATATCAAATACCTTGGCACAAAGTCCACACTTTAGGATCCGCGTTTTAAATGACAACGAAAATCGTCAATGTCACTCATTACACTCAGTAATTATTACTAAAGATACCTTTTCTTTTCCAGTTAAGCTTATCTACTTGATCTACTTCTGGTGTTCCAGATCCTTGATATAATATATCCACATGTCAATGGAAAATGTGAAATGAAATCACGTCAAATGACTTTTGTTCAAGGCGCCATATCCGTATGTAGTTTAGTTGGACTTAATGTTTCTTCATGAGATGTTCCAGATCTTGAATTTTCATATTTCAGGCGAAATAAATGCTCATTACGCTCAACAACTGTTACTAAGGAGCAATTTTCTAGTTTCTTATAGTTTAAATGTTCTATTGTGGTTCTACATCAGGTGTTCCAGATCTTTAATTTTTATATTTCATTGGAAAGTGCTTATCACGTTCAATCATTTTGTTATGGCAGCAGTTTATTATTACTTTTAATTCTGCGTCAGGTATGCTAGTCTTCAAAATCTATTATAGTCTAGCTCCTACCCTGACCTAATAGATATACAACAAGAATATTTTCATTCAAATTCGTCCAGTAGATTAGAAGACAAACAGACAGCAAAAATTTTAAAAATCATTTGTCCAAGTTCTGTTCGTTTTTTACATCGCCATGCATCATTTTTTCGTAAATGTACAGTTAAAAGTTTCTACCGTTTTATTATAGTAGAGATCACGTAAATTTATAAAGGTAACTTTCGGTTTACTTCCTTTACTGTGAGTGACTTACCTTGGACGTCATAGGGGAGTATTAAGAGAGAACTATAAAAAATATTTTTTCCATTAATCGAAAAACCAGCCAAAATGGAAGAAAAATGGAGATTTTATTTTCCATAGAACACGCGAACGTATTTGTGGGCTACGTCCAGCAATGGATCCTTAAAGCTGGTAGACGGATGGATGAATTTTAAGATATATTATTAATAATTAATTTGTTCGTTACTAGGCTAACTAAGTTAGACGAAGAATAATTAGAAAATAAAATAATCTGCCCTAGTTCAAAGCAATAGCTGCTGCACTCAGGCGGGCCAGGCGTGAGTAAAGAGTAAATTTTTTTAACTTTAAAAAAAGTCAAAGTCAAAGTCACTTGATAAGTTTCAAGTGCGTCAGTGTTGTGGTATTCCATGACGGATATAAGGGCACTTTATTTAAAATTTATTTATTTCTTTGGCTTCACGATGAATCCCGCACAAAGCAGGGTAGGCAAAGGGGTTCCCTTTGCCTAGGTTGAAGGAACCTAGTATTAAGACACTCCGTTCCGCACATTCCGCCATTCAAGGCATTGGGTGTTGAATGACGGAACTCAACGCCGCGCTTTGCCTTGTTGCCAGAGCGAAGAAAATGAAAATAATTCACTCTCCCCGAGCGGGAATCGAACCCACAAACCGTCGCGTTTACAGGCAGACGCTGTGCCTCTGCGCCACGACGGTCCTCAAATCTTTTAGTCTTATATAAAATCAAATACTATATAAATTCCAGACTATCGTTTATATTCGTTACGTCAGCAAAATAAGCAGAGAGAAACGTATTAAAACACTCCGCTCTCCACCATTCACTAGAATTCGCGACATTACGTCTTAAGTGGCGGAGCTTAACAACACACTATGTCATACGATGGAAGTGAAAATAAAATGTTAATTCCTTCGAGTATCATCATTAATATTGAACCCGCAACCATTTTTTTCTCGCCTATTACTTAGGCTGTGTTCTACTGCGCCATGAAGGCCTCGAGGTCACATGCGGTAGACTCTAATGTCTTTGTGTTAATTCGATTGTTAGACTAGAACGACATTTATTTTACCAGACCTAGAAAAAAATTATTTAAGCATTATAATAATTTGTTATTTATTAATTAAATAATAATTTAGATAATAATAATAAATGAAGATAATAATTTCGGAGACGCGAGTTCTAGCTTAAGTCAGTCAGTCAGTCAGTCAGTCAGTCAAGTCCTAATGGCAAAAAACACTTTACTGTAAAAAAGTGCAAAATTTATAATTATTGAAAGTAAAAGTGAGTAGATTTTAATATGGCAAGTAAATATATACCTATTAAAGTTTCTGCTTGATTCTATATGTATTATCGATATAAAAAATTCAATTTGTGTAAAACACCTTACCGACTGTCACGTCCTTGATCCAATTAAATTGACCCATATGAAATGTTTACCTATAATCTGACATGTAAATATTTTTTATTTTAATTTTTTAATTAGTTATATGAGCGGCACAGCGTCTAACTGTAACGGGACAGTTGCGATTCCCACTCGGGTAAATGAAAGTCTCAAAAATTGGGCGGGAAATGGAGAAAAGAGAGTCTAGGCAAAGGGGAAATTTAACTAAATTGCCTCTGTCTACCCTTCTATAATATTTATTTATTCCATCGATTATTTATATGTGTATAGTGGATGAACCTGTGAAATTTTTGTATTTGAATGGATATATATATATATATATATATATATATATATATATATATATATATATATATATATATATATATATATATATATATATATATATATATAAGTCTATACTTTGAGTGAGTCTTGCTCATTATGCAAGAATAAAGATATATAGACTTTAGGGAGAGTTCACACGGTCTTAACTACCAAACAACTTGTTACACTACTCTCAGCTGTGTTATAATGTTGAATAATATGTAAGAAGCACTCAGTATTCCGCTCTCCGCCGGAATTCTTAATATTACATGTAATGTCTAAATATTACACTGACGGAATTGAGCGTCACGGTTGGTTTTTTCTATAATGCATACATATTATAAAAAGGGCAACGTACTGGCAGTACTGCAGTTTAATATAGATATCAGAAATTAACGAGACCGTCACTTTTTTTGTGCAATGTAATCGGCTTGGCCTTGGTCTGTCTCTCAGAGTTATTGTTTCCACATTTATAATCATAATCGTAAAAAGTGCTACACACATGTATGACTTTTTGTTGACTCATAAATGGCGTCATTTAAAAATTAGAGTAACAATATTTCCAGACTTTTTTTATGTAATATATTTTGATATTTAAAAATCAGTCAAGTGCGAGTGCTACTCGCGCACCCAGAGTTCCGTACTTTAAAAAATTGACAAACTTAAATATGTTGTTGCACTTACAATTTTGTATGAAATGAACTACAAATTTAAGTTTGTAAACCCAATTTTCGGATCATTTTCCTTTACTTGCACCAGAAGTTCTTACTACATGTCACATTTCATAAGTCAAGTTAACGGAAAGTATCCTACAAATGCAAAAAATAAACATAAACATATATATATATATATATATATATATATATATATATATATATATATATATATATATATATATATATATATATATATATATATATATATATATATATATATATATATATATATATATATATATATATTATATATATATATATATATATATATATATAAAACAATTATGAGTATAAGGCTTTATTACATTTATAAATGCATTTATTTATTAATTGTTATTTCATACTTATAATTGACCTTGTTATATAAACAGTTATGAAGTAAATATGTTCGCTATTTCGTGTTTATATACAATCAAAATGCATTAAAAATTGTAAAGTTTCGTAGGTCACGTTAAAGTTTAAAAATCGCGGCGTTGAGTTCCGCTTACAGCCAATAAGCAGAAATAGAATATTTTGTCACTATGTACTTTGCCTTCCAGTGGCGCAGTGTATCATTTTTGTAAAGGTAAGCCGGCGTCGAAAAAAAACAAATAAAACTAAAATCAATCAAGATAATATAAAAATTGAGCTTTGTTCACGAGGTTTATTTTGTCAGTAAATAATTTATGGTGTCTATTGCATGACTTATAGTGGGTTAGCTAATGATTAATTTATATTTACTATTTATTAATATAATTATAAGACTTACATAAGGTAACCTGATGGGGATCGTGTTATATGGACACTCCACTGATGTCCACCCAGCTGTACGTGGAATACAAAAAATATTTGAGAAAGTAGCATTATTTTCTTATTCGGTTAATAAATAGCCTTGAAAATGATTTATCTGCTTACCGTTGGCTAAGTGTTTAAGCTACTAACTCCATTTGCTGTTAAATCGACGATTAAACTAATCAGATTTAGTTTTCTTTTTTATTTGTATACATTACAGTTTATAATTGAGTTGCATTACATTAATATCGATATCACAGTTATTCATGTGCATTCATATGCACAGATATAAATATAATTAATATGATAATATGAAAATATGATTATTTAATGTGAATTTGAAACAGGATTTCTCCATATAGAGCTGTTAGTTTTTAGCTTCTTGCCGTACCCTGCATATAGCAAAGAAGGCATAGATAGTGTTAAAAAGACACTCCGTTCTCCGCTTTCCGTAGTGTATTGAGTTGTGAAACTGAATGCCGTATGTTTATAATTGTATATAATATAATTTCGATAATTTTCCCCTGAATATTAACGGGCCAATAGGTACAACAATGCTTTTTAAAAAATGACAGTCATCGATTTTTCTAGATTTTAGAGCTATCTACAAGCTACTTAGTTCTGCATATTTAACGTTCACCCACAAACGGCATGTCTACAAAAGTAAAGGGTAAAACACTGGTCAATGTCGAATAGTTGAAAACTGCAGTATAAATCGATATTTACCTTGTTTCCGTGTTTGGAAGTAACTGAAAACGATAATCGGCTGGTACCGTCGTCGTTCGTTTGTAATAACTTTTTAACAATTTAATTATCTACTTACTTTAATTTTTAAAATAATTGTAATATATGAAATACATATTGGTTAGTATATATCATCTCAACAGAAATATCTACATTAAATTGTATAATTGAAGGTCACAATCTCCTTCGTGTTTTCTCCATAAAACGTGTCATTGGTGAACTAGTTCCCTTGGACACCAAACAAAAACATTGATCTGACTTACGCTGCTTCTTGTACCTATGAGCGTGTTACATATATAAATATACACATATATATATATATATATATATATATATATATATATATATATATATATATATATATATATATATATATATATATATATATATATATATATATACATATATATATATATATATATATGTATAGGTGTATCTTCCGTCACCAGAGTATTAGGTACATGCTGGGTGATTTAATAAGCCATGACTTATAAAAGACATCAATATATTCATTATATTTCTATAATAAATGGAAATTGAATCGGAATAAAACGTCAGGCATATGCAAATTTCATCAAGGTTATTTTATACGCGGCTTTACGCCTTTTTCTGCATAAATCAGGATATGATAAAGGTGGTATATATATACCATATATGATGATTGAGGACGCCCCGGAGAGCATGTATGAAGAGGTTAATGACAGTGGACGAGGCGAAAGAGGCATGTAGGGACCGCAGCGTTTGGCGCTCCATTCTCACTGACTACCCCGCTAGGGATAAAGCGTGAAGATATGGTATATATGAAATGTAAAAGGAACCTAGAGTTAAGAAACTCTGTTCCTACTGTTGGCCAAATTTTCGATACAATGGGCTGAGACAGAACTCAACGCTTCGCTTCGTTTTATTATGCGAAAATATTTTTTAAATATTATATATCAATATTTTTATTTATTTAAGTATATGTACGTACTTATTAAATGAGAGTCATAGTGAGTTTTATATTCACTAATATTACAGCTTTACACAAAAATATATATAAATTAAATGTTTATTCCGGAACTGTAGCTGATAAAAACTGATATCAAAGATATTATTGTTATATGGGCTGTGCTATTATAACACTTGTCAAGTGTTTGTTATTGGTTTATTTCAAGTGTATTATAGAGGTAGGTACAATGCACTTGACATTTTGCACTGCAACTTTTGCAATGCAGTTTATTCGTGAATAAATTATTCACGAATAATATTATATTTGTATTTTAATATTATTATATTATAATATTATTATATTATAATATTATTATATTATAATATTATAGTGTATGTATGTATTTATATGTATATATGTATATCTTATATGCTTTATGTATTGGAATTTTTATTTAAGTCATTTTTATTTTTATGTAATTAACCTATGTAAATTTTTATCTTTATATTGCATTTCATCTGTCATCTCGCTACTTACTGGTTTCACCCACTTTCACAGGTTGGCTGGAAGAAATCTCTTCTAGAGATAAGTCCACTGTTGCTAACTTTATTTTGTTATGTTTGTACTTCAACATATTTATGATTGCAATAAAGTCAAGTTGAGATAACAATTTATTCGAATAATGACCAACTTCTGTCATACTTTTATAAAAAAAACATAAAATCAATATTAAAGATTTGAATGCTAGAAAAACAATTGTAATTATTATTTTCGCGCATACAAAAGTTTTGGAAGTACAGATTACTTAATAATAATTAATTGATTATTTTACAAAAATAGACATTCTTGCAACTAACCTGCAGACCGAAAAAAAAAACAAACGCACAAAATGGCCTCTTCAAGATTAAATTAATAATACAAATTACAAAATGACATATATACCTATTATGTAAAATAAAATCGCTTTCGTATTGTTTTACAGAAATATTGCGGGTCGCCAGTCACTTTGTGTAAATGTTGTGACATACATACGGACGTTATAGGTACGGTGTAGGTAAAATGAAAGTAACCGCACCAGATCAATAACGGAAGCTTGTTTTACATCATTATGTAAAACATCTACCCAATATAATATATATTTCAGATGTCACAATAAGGAATTACAATATGAATTGCTATTGAGGGCGTCGTGGCTCAGCGGCACAGCGTCTGACTGGTCTGATTGTAAACACGACAATTGTGGGTTCGTTCCCTCTCAGGGGGTTTAAGTTATTCTTATTTGCCCTGAAAAGAGAACAAAGCTAGACTCATATGACGTAAATATAATTAAATTTAAAGTCATTTCTACGCTCCAAAAAAAAACAATAATTAATGGACTAATTTGACTTCACTTGGTTCGGACTTCTTTAGCCGGTGAACCAGTAAGTACGGACGCGTAGCGGGAGGTGATACTCGCCTGATAAAAATAGATCGACTATAAAATGGATCGACTTGACGTAATTACTTACTTATTTACTCGACTAAAGTTTCATTGTTCATACACGTTTATCGATTAAATTATTCGTTACTAGAGTAAAATATTGGTGTATTGCTAACAAGGCTTTACCCTCTAAAGCCTTTTTCCCGAAATTCTAACGGAAACGGGCTCTTACTTTTTATTTTTCCGATTACATGAAGAAACTCTATTCTACGCTTTCCGCTCGAATTCTAAACAGTATGCATTTAATGTAAATAATTGTTTGTCCCGAATGGAAATCGAACTGAAAACCACCGTGTTAACAGTGAGACGCCGTCCCGCTGCACCACGTCGTCCTTAAAACTTATATAAATATTAAATAAATACAAGCGAAGCCATTGTATGCAATCAGATCTTCTTATATAAAATTAATTCGTCATTATACTGACATATTTTTATTTTACTCAGAGCGTATACTAGATTAATTGGCTATAGATAGTGCTTTACGTCAGTCGATGAAGCGTGGGCATAAATCTTTTTATATTGTTTTACAAAGTATTTTATTTTCAGCTTCACACTGTGTCACCGTATAAAGCAGGGTAGGCAGAGAGAACGTAGTGTCAAAGCTCTACGTTCTCCACTTTTCAATATACATAGGCCTATTCAGGCCTAGGAAAATGAAAATATTTCATTCTCAAACGTCACGTTTTCTGTCAGATTCAATTACACTGTGCAATGACGTCCTCATATTTATATTAATATTGTTATATAAAGAATTACAATTGTAAAATAATATTTTTCATTGAAATTACGTTACGATCATTGAAATTATATTAATTGTAGAATGTACAAAGTGCTTGTTATTATATAAAGTAGCTTATTATTGCGTAACGTTTGGTTTCATTGTTAAAAAAACAAAATGATAATTTAAGATAAAAATAAAAATAAATGTTGTGACTTATCATGAAACTTTAATTTTCTTTCTTTCTTTAATTTTTTTCCTTTAGTTTATGTTTTTTTTAATTTTTCGTTTCACTGCATCGCAATTTGTGAACATTTTAAACAATTATAAAAGCAAAAATAATTAATGTAAATATATGCTACTATACTAGTTGCAGTCAATTTTTTGGGTATAATTTAATACCGCCTGAACCGGGAAGAGGTACCCAGGTATAAAAATACATTAATAACATTTGTAAGGTACGAGATATTTATTTTATATACGCTTATAAAATTGTACTCGTTACAATTAACAACTATTGTGCGCTATTTAATTGTCTCGACTTCACAAACGAATGGTCCAACTGTTTCGATTATTCACTTCCATTCAAAAAGGTCTACCGTAGACCTCGTAATATCTTATTCAATGATGCTGACCCCATCACAGTAGCTAACGAACGCCGCATACGTAGGTAGGACTACACACAACGCACACGTACACGATACACATACCGTCCCCGCCGGTGGAGACGAGGTCCCTGTTATACAGCCGCCCAAGCGCGCCTAGGCGCGGGAGGGAGCAAATTATAATTCAGATAGGGTATCCACTGCCCTACCCAGTAGGCTGAGCTCGGCCCGAGCGAAGCAAAGCCCCCCACTACGAACGAAGTACGCAAGCCGAGGTCCGTGTCTCACAGGAGAAGCCCTTGCGCCTTCGTGTATCTCTTTGTTGGCACCCCTAAAAAAGGTGACCAAGCCAAGGTCTGAGCTCTTTTAGCTCGGCCTCCCACAAAGCCCGGTGACGCTGTAGAGGCCCCTATAGCCAACAGCATACTACACAATCGAAAAAAAAAATCCAACTGTTTGCTTATAATTTTTTTCTCTGGACGAGTGAATTTAAAAGAAATATTATATTTATTATTGTAGGGATTTTTTTTTCAAGCTGTTTTATTATAAAACAACCATGCAACAACTGCGCTATATGTATGTTGTGAAGTAAGTAAATAAATAAAATTAGTTTACATTTATATAAAAAAAACCGTCGTGTTAGACCAAAATTATATGAAATTTAAGATTTTACGTAATGTAACATCTCAAGCGTTTTAAATACAAGCGCGGCGTCGGCTTTAGTACATACAGTGTCGATGACGTATGTGGATTTCCTCACGGCCCTCACGGCCTGCGCACGCGCATACTTATCATTGTAGTTCATTTAATAAAAAATCAGTGCATATGACCGCAAAGTGAAGTTTTTATACTTTTATTAGTTGTATATTTCGTCGTCCTACAACCGGCACTGGCACCGGAACTGGCACTTGACCGATATGTTTTTTTCTCAAATATTAGCAAAAAAAAGTAATTCATTTGTCCATGGGGATATATATTTTGAATTTAAATGATCAGGTCAAGCGGTGATTGTAAAACCTATTATTATACTAGTTGCTGCCTGCGTCTTACTTCACAGTAATTACATACGATGGTTGCTCGTTCGATTTCCATTTAAAGAAATTCATTATTTTCGTTTCCACGCTTTGGTAAGACAAATTGGAAGTCAATATAACATCTCACTTTGTTAACATTTAAGTCGATAGAGGACAATGGAGTGTCTTATCACTAGACTAGGATTTATCGCGTATATTGACATTATTTTTGGAAACCTACACGTTTCGAACACTGCAGTAGTCCGTGGTCACGGGTAGACTGAGGTAGCATTCGTCTTCACTTGATATAATTATTATATCAAACTACTCCCCACGGTTTCCGAGTGGCCTCTGGTATGGTGGGTTTGGGACTTTAAAGTGTTTATAAGTGGATCCCAGGTAGATCCCAATATGGGGTTCCAATAAAAATGTCAATACACATGATTAATCCGGTTAAACTATTTTATTTAATAATTGACCATATACTTGATGCCTTAAATACGTAGACTTATTTCGAATTTCTAGCGTGACTTACCAAAAATTCCATAATAGTGACATTGGCTGATAAAGTTATCACCGATCTCGACGATATATATCTCATATACGTGCATGCATGTATTCGTGCGTAAGTTCTACAAAAATCAAATTCCATAATACATGAGACTATCAATGTCGCAATTTGATAACAACTTCCCACTCTAATTAGAAAGAATGATTACATGTTTAAGTTATTATTAAATTGTTAGTAATAGATATAAACTAAATTGAAATTATAAAACTTAACGGAAATCAATTAATGTACCAAATCATATGTATTTCTACAAATAACTTACAACTTTATTTGATTATCCATAAAAGTAATAAAAAATTGGTAACAGAGGTAAATAGATTAACCTAAAGCTAACATCAACTACATCGACAAATTTCGTAAGCATTAAAAAATACCATGATGGGCCGTCGTGGCGCAGAGGCACAGCGTCTGCCTGTAACCGCGACGGTTTGTGGGTTCGATTCCCATGAATGAATTGTTTTCATTTTGTTTGCTCTGGCAACAAGGCAAGAGCGCGGCGTTGAGATCCGCCACTCAACACGATATAGCTCGAAAGTCGGAAAGCCGGGAACGGAGTGTCTTAACACTAGGTTCTGCCTACGGTTCTCTCTGCCTACCCTGCTACGTGCGGTATAGAGTGTGAAGGTAAATATATATATATATATATATATATATATATATATATATATATATATATATATATATATATATATATTATATATATATATATATATATATATATATATATATATATATATATATATATATATATACACATGCATTCTCTACTGCAGTATTATTTTTATTCATTTAGCATACGCTTGGCTCTGATACACTCTGATACACAGTGTGAATCTAGATTTACCCTAAGCCATGTTTTGTCCACATGTTAGCGATTGCCGCTTGTCACTTATTGTTGTATATATTTTTAACGTAATTAATGACGCGCTTTTGTTTTACCAGAGCAGGGAATTGAAATGATTCATTGCCCCGAGTGAGGAATCAAACCCACATCACCATAGTATTAACAAAATAATATTGTATTCATGTTTGTAATATTTTTTTTATTTATTTGTATTTTTTTTATATTATTAATTCAGAGTTATATTTTGCTTATTGAAAAAACGTATAAAGCTAATATTATTTTCTTTTACCTACTTGCGAAGTACAGTACAGTAACTAAGCGTATAAAATGTATAATTTGTCATGTCAAATATGACGGTTGCGATCGAGGTGTCTCGAATTTAGTCAGAAAGCGGAGAAAGGGGTGTCTTGATAGGAGGTTCTTTCTGCCTCTCCTGACTTAGAAGGACTATTTCTGTAGCAGAGATATAATCTTCTTCTTCTATTTCTACGTCAACGCACTAAAATAATACGAGGTTTTATGCTTAGTTTTTTCGCATTTTGTATGAAGTACGCCGTGTAATCAAAACTATAAAAGAATTCTTCCTAATTTCATAACTCTTGGCTCATTTCCCGTTGACTTAGAATTATGAAATGTGATAGGAAGTAAGAATCCATAGCAAAAGCAAAGGTAAAATTTAGAAAATTGGCAATTTATATCTATATTACAGAAAATAATATTACAAACTTATGAGTTCTTTTCATACAAAATGAGCGCATACGATCGTGAATTTGAGTTTGTCAACTTTATTCGGTAGTAATTTGACCATGACATTGGTACGGAGCCTTTGGTGCGTGAGGACGACTCGCACTTGACTGATAATTTTTATATAAAAAAATCACATTTAAATAACAAATAAATTCTTCTACTTTAGCTTGTCAAATACTTCTTTTTATTTAAATGTTCATCAGATAAGATAAAGCCAGACCAGATCAGACTAGACTGAACTAGATTAATACAATATTCTTTTTCAATACCAACTTTATCCGTAGCATGAAATAGTCACTTCCTGTAAGAATTATTAAAATATTTTCACATAATAAGAGCTAGGGTAACTAGGTGACTAATACTTTTAAACGCACCCACTGTTTGCTGGAAATCGATGGTACTCATAGATTGCTTGTCTTATCTGATTACAGTATTCGCGCTGGTAAAACTATATGCGCCATATCTAACTCAAACACAAATACTAACGTAAATAGTGCGAAATATCGACCAAGTGCGAGTAATAATCGCGCACCGAGTGTTCCGTACCTATTTCATGATTATAGGTATTCCGCTGAGGAACATGCTACTTATAAAAATAGACTAAGCTTAAATTTTAAACGAAACGAACTACACATATAAGTTTGTAATGGCTTCTTTCTGTGTTAAATATATAAATACATAATTATATATAAATTATCAATTTTGAGAGCGTCCCCTTGATATATATACTGTAAGTTCTCACATTTTCTCCAATTTCATATGTATTTCATATATTTCATATATCTAGGTTAATGAAGAACAAGTAATAACAGTCGACAAATTTATACTTGTGGGCGTATGCTTATTTTGTACAAAATTAACTGTAGTATATTTTGTATTGGTTTTTTTCTGGTATATAGATATACTATAAATTCCAATTTTGGGATATTTCTTTTTTTTATTATAAGATTTAACTTATTGCCAAATTTCATAACTAGGTCAACGGGAAGTGACCAGTAGATTATTTTTTTTTACGCGGCGAGTTTTGATTACGCGGCGATTTTCATACAAAATGCAAACAAAAATAGGCATAAGCGCTCATATATTTTGATCGCGATGACTTAGAAGTTTGATCTTTTCTGTGCATTAAGAGGTTATCGACTTGGATGTGCGATATTAGTTTCAGTTTAATTTCTCCATGTGATTTGAAAATTAAATGAAATGGAAATGATCTTGACAGACACAAAGTGAGTTCCGTTTTTTTCTTTTGAGGTACGGAACCGTAAAAACGGAGTGACTAAGTCACTCAGACATGAAGAATATAAAGTCCAGTTGAGGCAGAAAGTGAATAGAACTGACTACGTCACTAATTTCCCAAATTAAGAATAAATTGCTGTTAGTAGAACTTTTTTGTTTTTATTATTATATAACTTTTTAGTGAGTGTGAGTTCAAATTAATGTTTAGGTCTTTTGGAAGGCTTGCATCAGGACACAAGTCCAAGCCGTAGAGCCTCCTGAGCTAATCTTGATTATAGATTGCCTAGAAATAAATGCTGGCTAATTTGTAAGAAATATGGAGTTTATTTAATCAAATGTCAACTTGGCAAAAATTGTTTATTCTAATACTAGGCTAATAATTAAAATCAACTATAATTAACCCTATTATGGCGACCAAGTCCTTAATAAAACGTATCACACATCAATCGTCTTAAAGGTTGAAACGTGGGTGGCATTACTACCATAAGTAAAGGAAATGACCTGGTGACGATGGGTCATTCCCATCTGTATAGACTTTGAACTCAGTATTTGAACACTTCTAGCAGTAGATCCAAATACACTATAAGTTAAGTATTCCATATGCCATATAGTGCCATGTAGTTGATTTGGCAAAATTTTGGAGCTAGTTCACGCATTAAACATCTCTGTAAATATACCCTTTTAAAATTTCTCGTATGATTTCAATGTAAATCGTTGGAATACAACACTAATTTATTCGAAATTTTAAGCTCGATGCGGCACTATAAAGAAATTTTTTACCTAAATACTACTATGTAAAACAATTTTACGACATTCCCTCAATAAAGCGAACACCAAACGATACAAATACAAGGAAATTAAAAATGGCGCTATTTTTTTAATAAATTAAGATATTAACGATATACAGAATATGTAAACATAAATGTAGGTGTATGTGTAACGACATTATAATAGTCCGTCCGAGGCCGAGGCTTAGTATGATTGATAGAATCGTTTCAGTCTTTTTTGGTTATAATGTGTAATTTAGTTCAAATGTGTGTATGAATAATGTAAAGAATCCAGTCATAACATGTCCTCAATACAAATGATGGTGATGGGATTCCATCCCCACTTGGGGCCGTCAGAAAACGGAGAACAGAGTGCCTTAACACTAGGTTTTGCTTGCCTACCCTGCTATATAACTAACTAACTAGCGCGCCTAAGTCATAAAGAAGCATATACCTATATGTATGTATTTCTTGGATAATACGCCTATAAATAGTTCTTTATTCCTACACTGCAAGCTGGGTACTAAAATCTATTTTGCTCATCGCGATTTTACCTACTAAATAATATATATAAATATGCACTTCCGTGGAAGTTAAAACACTCAGCCTCGAGACTTGGACTGGGGCAAAAAATATGGAAATTGACCAAGTGGATATCGAAGCCACAACTGTCGCGTTACAGTCACACGTTCTCAGATTTGTGTTTTAAACTAAACATTAACTTAAATATCCAATTGTTTCCTGCTGATAGAACTTGCATACTTAGAATCGAGTGACATTTTGTGCCGAGTGACGCATCGACGAAATACGAATCATTTCAGATGACTCATGACTACATAAAAATATAAGCAAAGTTGTCTTGAACTTGTAATAAAAAAATATCTATATGTAAAAAGACAGTGTTATCACAATAGTAAATGATTTTAGCTTTTCTGTAATAGTGTGAATTTTTAAAAAGGAAAAACAGCCTTATTGTTAAATAAATAAATATGATTGTAAATAGTTTGCTTATTTTCTCTTTGCTCTCCGCTTTCCACTAAATATCGACAAGTCATGATATATGGCGGAACCCAAAACGCGACTATAATATATAGATTGGACAAAAAATATTCAAATACGTCATTACACAAAGTATAACAATATAACAATGAGTGCAAATCTATTTATAAAGGTCCAATGACTCCAGAATGCCTAAAGTGTGAAACATACTCGTAACTTCCTGCTATACGTAAATGCAATTCCGGCGGCGACATTTTTCAATGCTTTTCGTAGATCAGTTCGTGCCAGTTGAGCACAATATATTTTGCCAATGTCACATTGTATGGAGAACATACTAAGGTGGTTGTACGGTAAAAAAATTAAAGTAAACGTATAAACGAATAGCTCGTAGATATAATACATAAATATATTCAAAATTTCAATTTCGTAATTGTTGGGTCAACTTATTAAAGTTGACAAATTTAATTTTACTGGCGTATGCATTCATTTTGTATGAAATTAATACTGTCCTGGACATTTACTAATTTTAGCTTGATACCTCCGCGTGATCTTGAGCAAAATGGTCTTGACAAACCAAGTGATCCTATAGGGTCCGTTTTTCCCTTTCAATAAACCCTAACCTAATAAAACCGGAGCCCTAATCTCGAATAAAGAAAACACTTTCATCTATAAAGACAAAAAAACTTGGCTTGAGCTCGTTTCGCTTGCTGTAATGATTAATACTTACAATAAATAAAACTGTTTGTAGGACAATGCTTTGATATTCTAATATCGAAAGTTGATAATAACCCTTGTATAAATTGTAATTCAATAATTCACTTTTGTCGTAGATATATAGTACCTACGAAATACGCGACTGTATAAAGAAATTGATGAATATGGAAAAAAATTGACAAGAGATTCACTTTTATTTTTAAATAATCATTTGTATTAGTGTTACATAAAACCCTTCCGTATGTCAAAGTTGTGTAATTTGTCACATCCTTCTTTAGATAGTGTTACTACTACTTGAGACAATTACTAAGTGAACGAGAAAAACAACGGGATTTAAATTATATTTTACAATACATGCAAGCCATGTTGCAGGATACGACTAGTATAATATTATTCTTCCTATAGCACTGCATTTTTGGCATTCAAAAATGGTGGACGAGAACAACAAAGTGCTATGAAGCTCCGTTATCCATTTATTATACCATCGCCGAATTGGAATCAAACATACGACCATCGCTTGTTATTAAACAGCACTGTGATAACGTATTATATATTGTATGTGTACATATAATATCCCTTTTCTATGGCTGGACATTGATCAATATATAGATAACACTAATGATAATGATAAAATTTATAATGATACCATTGTGATACTGGACGATACAATAAAACCAGGTGCTTCCTCCTTCTGCTTAAACAAGAGGTCAAATTTGGTGTTGACTCCCGCCAATCCAACTTGTAATACAATATCTAAGACTCGCTTTACCTAAACTATTGTAAGCGTTGTGCATAATAGTCTCGGAACCTCTGAATTCGTGGTAGTAGCGTGGTTTGTTTTAATTCAATCTGTGATTCCATTGAGAATGGCATTTTCTAGTTTTATAATATTATTAGAAATCTGAAAGAAGTTGTTAACATCTTCAATGTAGAATGAGACTAGATCCTTCAATTTGTGTGAGTAAAATTAAATTGATATTTAAATTCAGTTCACAAATGTAAAATATTTTATATTTCATAGCGTGCGATATGACAATAGAATATTACTGTGAACACTAGGTATACGGTAACGGTATAGCAATGAGCTATTTTTTATAAAGGTTAAGTCTCATTTGTAGCAACTGGGGCGATGCCAAATACTAGCGTGCCTAATCGATATGTCGAAACTAGAAACTGATTGATCGTGAAACGTTTACACCAAATATTTTGCTTTTTAACGTTTTGAAGACAGTGACGTAATGGACGAAGCCATTCGAGGAGAATATGGTCAAGTATGTAAAAACGATCGTGTGTCATGCAACCGTGTTGCTAACAGATATCTAATTTAGTTTGAATATGTTTGTTTTATTTATCCTGTATACCGCATATGGCAGGATAGATAGAGATAAGCTAGTGTCAACGCTCTCCGTTTGCCGCTATCCGGTGTTGAGTGGAATTGAAAATTAAAATAATTTCCTTAAATAGGAATCGAACGCATTCTCATCGCGTTTCCGTCCGACACTGTCCCATTCCGCCACGATGGTCAAATTAATGGTCTGGCTAAATAGTAAGAATAATAATTTGAACTTGCACTACATTTTAACGTGAATCTGACATGTCTGTCGTGAGCACAATATAAAGAACAGTGTCCATACATGTAACACGAAATGCAAGAAATTGTGTTCCAAAACGGAGTGTCTTAACACTACGCCTCTCTCCGCTATACAGATGAAGGGTAAACCTGTTTTGTTAAACGTACGTAAATATATGATTACATAACCAACTAACTACATGACATATCAAACACTTCTTCCACTTCACTTCTCCTCTCTTCTTTCTTAATTTATAATCTCTTCAAAATACAATAAATATGACGATTAGTTTTAGGTAAGTTTCCTTCTAGTTTCATTAATCGCTTAATAAATAGATTCAATAGTGAACACATAAGAGAAAGTTCTTCTCGTTCTCCTTCGTTGTGTACCTTGCACGAATTTGACTCGCTCCAATTCATACCTGTAATATTAATTACCGCGTGCAGTGTAGAAACCAGAAACTTGGTATATCCAAGGGTTCTTGGGGAGTTTAGGGGAGCACTTAGTGAGGATTTCCCGAAAATTCCAATAGGAACAGGATTCTACGTTCCATAGTCAACGTAAATGAATATATAAAAAAATAACTCCTTCAATTACATAGAGATAGAATTAGATAATGCAACATAATAAATGATGCCGTTCTATATGAAGATTAAATTAAAGTAGGCCAAAGTATATTTTAAAAAAGTCGCATAAATAAAGTAAAAAATGCACACGACTTTAATATAATGAGAATAATATACGAAGCACAAAAGCTGACGTGATGCCTGTTCTGTGGCAGTGTAATCATGATACGAGTATGACTTGCGTGTGATTTAGAATATGAAGAAAAAAACGTAATATTTAAACGCCTTTATGGTATTGTAGTCTGTAGTAGCATATTATTAGGATTGGGTGCTTAAATATTTTACATTAAAAAAAAAATAGCTTCACGCTTCTTCCCGCATCGCAGGGTGTATAAGGAACCTAGTGTTAAAACACTCTCTCTCTCTCCACTTTCTGTGGCGAAACTCAACGCCGCGTCTTGGTCTACCTTCTTATATATATTATGTTTTTTTTAACTTCACATTTCAAGTAACCAAAGAGCATCTATCTAACACTCAAACTTGCAAACATCGTGTCCACAGGCAGATTGCTGATTGAGCCCATTGGGCTGCGTAATATATATTTTGTTATATACTTAAATGACTTAAACTTTTAAAAAAAGTGGGAAGTATGTTAAGTAGAGATGGAAGATACGAAATGGACGTGGATAGGCGTATTGCTGCGGGTAACAGAATGAACGGTGCCTTAGATGCACTGTTGAGATGGCGAAACCTGTGTAGTTGCACGGTTGGCCGTACCGTGTACTCGATGCAGTTTCAGTGCAGTTATATGGCAGTGAAACATGGGTATTGCAGAAGACGAATGAACGAAAGATGAATGCTGTCGGGATGCGATCTCTTTAGAGGATATGCGGAGTCAACTTATCTGACCGAATCCACAACGAAGAGCTGAAGCACAGAATAGTAGTTACCAGCGAGAATGTGATAGTCAGAATGAAGAAGAACGTGCTCAGATAGTTTGGGCACGTCGAGAGAATGAGTGATGAAAGAATGGTAGAAAAGATATATGAAGCAAAAGTGAATGGTAAGAGAGGTATAGGGAGACCTCGATTGACCTTCTAAAACACAGTGTCGAAGATACTGGAGGAAGGTCACAAAAAAAGCATGAGAACTCCCCGGAGAGCATGTATGAAGAGGTTAATGACAGTAGACGAGGCGAAAGATGTAGGGACAGCGGCGTTTGGCGCTCCGTTCACTCAGACTACCCCGCTAGGGAAGCGTGAAGCTATGTATGTATGTATGTATGTTAGTGAGATAACCATGAGAAAGCCATCATGTATGAAGAGGTATCCAGCCATCATGTATGACATTGGACGAGCCGAACGAGGTTCAGGAACGTTTGGCACTCCGTCCTCTTTAACTATAATGATAGGGATAAAGCTAAAAAAACGAAAGAAGTACTCAGTAATGTGGCGTGGACTTATATAGACATGGGTGCAACCACATCAACGAGGCCCTTTTTCTTTTGCTCCCAAGATCTAAAAATATTCCTACTTATATATGAGCATCAGTTAACACACCCATTAAATGTGTAAAATGTTTTATTACAGGGATCTGGTGATATTGTGGGGCTCACTTCGCCCACGCCTAACTAGGCTACAGAAAGTACCTACTAACGTTCCTCCTGGTGGGGATGGCCACTTCTTTTTCCAATTATCAACCATCACATACATTCATACACAAATGATTGACTTGGGAAGTCACGACGGTCAAAATAAGCAAAATTAATTAATTATTAAAGGTTAAATATTTACACAGTCGTCTACAACGGAAGCACGTAACAGGCCGACACGCGTCGCGTCTCTTCATTCCAAATCGGGCGTCGATGTGATGGACGTACAGACGTATAGGTACAGGTACAGGTACGGAGAAATACAATGCAAGGTTAATTCGTTATTATTATATTATACTAATTTCAAAGTGTTATTTTTACGATTGAGTTTGATACGCATTATATGTATGAACAAATTTTACAATTTGAATGAAGATTTTTATAGAATATAAGTACAACAGGCCTATAGGGAGAATATGCTAAATAAGTAAAATTACGGACGAATTTACTAGTTTTTATATGTTTACATTATTTTAGCTTTACGCTGTATCCCGCTCATAGCAGGGTAGGCAGAAGGAACCGTAAACTCAAGGAGTGTTAAGACACTCCGTTCCCTGCTTTCCCTATTTCGAGACATTACGTGTTTTATGGCGGATTTCAACGCCGCGTTTTTGTCTAGTTACCAGAGCGAGGAAAATTAAAGTATTTCATTCTCCCCTAGTGGTAATCGAACTCGGAAATCGTCGCGTTTACAGGCAGACGCAGTGCCTCAGCGCCACGACGGTTGTTACTGTTACTTATACTTACTTTAAAATAACTTGATAATTTTGAGACTAGCGTGTCGCAGTGGAATATCTAACCGAAAATGTAATGATAGTGCGATCGATCCGAACTATGAGAAATTTATCAATTGAAATTTCCCCACTGTTATAAGACAAAGCAGGTATCGGTTCAGATCCGTCAATCGACACGCAATGCTTATTATTTTGGCGAAAAGCGGAGAACGGAATGTCTTGGCACTAAATGTTAAAGCTACCTTGCTGATTGCTATATTAGTAGATCATATTTATTTAAGTACAAGGTAAATTAAGCTATTTGGCTTAAAATTATTGCTCCATTAATAATAATATAATAATTAATTTAAATAATTGTTCGGGAGGCTGCGACACATCTTCTCGTCCGAATTACCACAGTGTCTCAAGACTGAAGTCTTCGACCAGTATGTGTTACCAATGATGACCTATGACACAAAGGCGTGGTCGCTCACTATGGGCCTCATCAGAAGATTGAAGGTCACCCAGAAGGCGAAAGAGAGGGTTATGCTTGATAAACAACAAAAACATTAAGCTTATTACATTCTGCGAATCTCGCAACGGGAGAGCGTGTAAGTTAAAACATCTGCATTGCCTACTTTAACAAAACATGTTTATTGAAAAAAATACTTGAAACATTTCCTTTAATTATCTTAATGATGCTGATGTTGGCTTTTAAATAAAGTAATTTGAGTGAAATGAAAATTTCTAGACCGTTGACCTGCAGTCCTTTACAGGTAACCTACTTTAGCTTTACCTGACCGAATTCCTTTTTATTCTGGCGAATGAGAGTTATAGAAACTAGAATATATATATTTTATTACTTCACGCTGTAACCCGCATATCTGGCAGAGCTGCCAGAAGGACTAGTGTTAGGACACTCTGTTCCCCACTTTCCAAGGTCTAGGTATGCGAAATTGCGTGTTGAGTGGCGGAACTCAACGCCGCGCTTTGTCTTGTTACCAGTGCGAGATGAATATAATTTGCTGATTGGGAATCGAATTCACAACCGTCGCGATACGATCACAAGCTATGCACGGCTTTGCTTCAACGGCCTCTTATCTATAAAATATATTGTTTTTTTCATTCTAAATCTTGACAAATACTTAAAAACGTAAACTTTAATAAATTTATATTATTCTTTGTCCTTTTAGCGAGTTCACAGACAAAACGTTTTATCTTGTCAGAGTATAGGAGGAAAATGAAAATAATTAATTCCCACTAGTAGGGATTGTAGTCAGACGCTGTCCACTACGTCACAATGCCGAGTCTCCATTTCTCACTAACTTGAAAACATTTGTGCCTCCAATGGAACAGCGTTACCTCTAGTTTTTATCCGACCAGGAGATACTCCCGACTGGCGTCAGAATATGCCACATTCACGTTCAATCACTCACGACTTAATAACTAACTCATATGTAGTATAATAAATATAATAAATAATTCATTGAAAATAATTTTTTTATCTATTTTCCAGCTTCACGCTGTACTCCGCTTATTGTAGGGAAGTAGAGAGAGATTTTTCAACCTGCACTTTCTGATCGATTTTGAGACATTGCGTACACAGAGAGGCGGAAGCAACCACTTTTTTTGTCAAGTGAGAATCCAAATCACAACTATTTTCCAGATAATTCTCTTATACGTATTATAATCTATTATCATAATCGTTCCACCTACATAAAGCCCTGAGGTCAAACTGTTTTAATCTTCGTTTTGCTACAATTAATTACGGTGAGAAACATTTGACGGCCGTAATAACCAAAATTTGCCTAATGAACCCAATTACCAGGTAATTATAAAGTTCATAGCATGTCATACTCATATACAATTGTCATGCCTGCCATGCTCACACAGTACTGTTATGAACTGCATGTACTCTTTAAGTGTGAAGTAGATTCTCTCAAACCTCTACAATAATAAGCGAATGTGAATACATAAATTGAATAGTAATATACCTGCTAGTACACAGGTCTGTGCTTCTTGCATAGCAGAATGCACAGAGAGAACTAGTGCCGTCACTTCGTTGACTTGATCCGTTGATTTCTTTTAGACACATATACGTTTTTAATTATTTTCAGGTAATAAATATTTTTAAAAAATATTAACTTATGTTCTGAATATGAAATGCTGTTACAAATGAGTCTGATAAAGGTTAAAATAAATACATATTTCGGTACGAAATCCATTTATTGATTTTTGGTATTTTTTGAGACAATTTCATTTTTATAAACCCACTTACTGACTGAAATACAAAAAGCTGAATAGTTACGTTTAAATAACTAACTAACAAGAACAGAATTACAAAATTTTACTTTTTCGACCCATTCAAAGTCGTCAATGTGTGTGTGTGTATGTGTGCCATCTTTGTTTTTATTTTTTATTATGATATAGAAAATATAAAATTAGGCTTAAACAGGTCGAATATACGTGACACTGGCAGAATATTTTGCGTCTGTCATCCAAGTCAGGTGGCCATTTAAAAAAAAGATGGGTCAAAAGCTAACTTATTGGGAGCCAAAAGCGCCTATATTAAGTATTGCATAGCCATAAGATTCAATTAAAAACGGTGCCAATAGAAAAAAAAATTAAATTATCTAAAAAATGACCTTGTCTAAATTTAATTCGAAAAATTATAATTTTAACTAACATTGTAGATATGATGGTGGTAATTATCTATGATGATGTATCAAATAATAAATATAATAATTTATAAATATATTACAAGATAAGCTGCTGTGTAATAATGATAAAAAGATATTGGAAATTTCGCTTTATAAAAATAGCCATAAGGGAAATTTTAATGACGCACGTCATCAATCATATCATGTCATAGATGATAAACAAAAGAGAGAAGAAAAGAGAAATATATATATATATATATATATATATATATATATATATATATATATATATATATATATATATATATATATATATATATATATATATATATATATATGTATATATATATATATATATATATATATATATAATATATATATATATATATATATATATATATATATATATGTATATATATAATGTCATAGATGTAAACAAAAGAGAGAAGAAAAGAGAAATATCTATATATATATATATATATATATATATATATGTATATATATATATATATATATATTTATATATATATATATATATATATATATATATATATATATATATATATATTATATATATATATATATATATATATATATATGTATATATATAATGTCATAGATGATAAACAAAAGAGAGAAGAAAAGAGAAATATATATATATATATAATATATATATATATATATATATATATATATATATATATATATATATATATATATATATATATATATATATATATATATATATATATATATATGTATATATATATATATGTATATATATATATATATGTATATATATATATATATATATATATATATATATATATATATATATATATATATATACATATATATATGCTTTCAGTCCAATTGC